>JAJEKV010000070.1:3393882-3867292 GCA_021234155.1 Isoetes taiwanensis
TTGGTATGCTTCGTTCCAGTTGCGGCCACTGCACAGTGGCCTATGTCTTTTATCCCAGGCGTTCCGTGATCACAAAGAGTACAAATGTCAAACAAGCTATCCACATTTTATTCACATGGACTATGAGTCAGGTATTACAACTTGAGGTCTAGCACGCAATGAATACCATTAGATTGAACAAAAGAACATGCTCTCAAACATGAAATATGGCTGATCACAGAAGCAATGTTATTACTTTCGGATTTTACTATTTCTTGGTAATGCGAGTTAGATTAAGTGGAAAATTTTAATACACATGGCTATAGCCTCAGCTAAAATGGCCCATCTTCTTTAGTAAGGCTTTCAATCTTTATTCAAATCAAATGCATGCGATAATAGGTAATAATATTTGTTGTTTGCTCGGGAACAAACAAAACCACTTCCCTATGACATAAAAATACAAATCGTGATTGGAGACAACAAAGTTACTTCCGACTTTTTGAGCGAAACAATAAATACATTTCGGAATAAACATAGCGGAAGAACTTGAGGGGAGATAAGAAGGAGGAATTGCATACACAGTTTGAGGGCCATGAAAGTGTGGTATTGATTGCTTTCTGGTTATATCTAGTTCTGGAGAAATCCACAAATATCTTGATGGCTTGCACTTTAGTGCATAAAGCGGAGGATGCTATATGCTTGGAAGACTAACCTATAGAAGGCAAGCATTAAATTTGTATCTGCTTTGGACCCTTTTCCACATAAGGATATTCGAGATATCAAATTCAAACATGCGGGGAGAAACACAAAAAAGGATATATATTCTTGGATACCTGATTGGAGTAACATGCTTTGCAAACTCATGTTCTTGGATGCCTTTAGATCTTCATTGAGCACATTTTTGGATTATGAAACGCCATAGATAGGTATGCATTGGAATAAATATACGAAATGCCTAAAGCACATCATTTTCCTGAGGGCAATGGCTACCAAATCAGTAGGACAAACAACAAAGTTACTTCCGGCCTTAAGGATATTCAGTCAGTAAATTCAATGAAGCAACATCACAGTAGAAACACAAAAAGGATATATATTCTTGGATACAGTTGGAGGAACATACAACATAGCTCATGTTTCTTGGATGCCTTTCATCTTCATTGAACTGTTTTGAATTATGAGGTGCCCCATAAGCACCACAGCCAAATACCGGCTTATTGAGGAACCAAAATATACAATGAGGAAAAACTTACGATATCATCTGCTTGTAATAAATGCTTGAAAGATTAAAAGCTGCTTGAGTTGGAATGGAGATCTTGACACAAAAGTTCATTTTCAATGTCGATCGTTTAGGCCTCAAGTTGGAAATGCCATCTCGTACATATCCATGGGCGAATTAGGTATAATTGAGGATGGATGTGTTCACTCAATGCGTAAAGTGGAGATCCTAAAGTATATAACAAATCTATGGGCTGCTCCTGACAACCGCTGGAATATCATAAAATGAGGGTGCAGCTCATCCTAGCTCATACTCAATCGGGGCTATATGATCTTCCTTCACAAACTTATTGGGGCCCGACTCCACAAGAGGGAGAAAGCGAAGATTCAACCTCCTACTTGTTGAAAGTGCAGATGTTAGATCGCCTCGAATCACCATCGGGTAAAAGTGGATCAAAGTTCATCTACCATAATGGCCATTCCTTGCTGGTACACTTCCAGTGAATAAGCTGCTCTAATCTACCTATAAGCCACATTTGTGGTGTGTTGAGACAAACCCTTGTTACAAATGGCACGCAATGTTTCCATCGGACGCAGAGCATAATTCACAAGTATATTGAGCAGGCAACATAGCCGTGCCGAGGATCTCTGAGTCGGTACAACAGAGCATTAAACCACGAGGAATCCTTCCAGCGGTAGAGTGTGAGCTGCAACTAACATTGACCATCATTTTGACCAAGCTAGAGTGATATAAGATTTAGCCCTGTAGTCAGCGTAGTCACGCTGCGATCTCGAGGAAGAGCGGATCATGAGTGTAATAGATTGATAGCTTTCCGGCGGTAGGATTCTTACGGATCAACATCAACCAAGGCATTGAGATGATAAAAGTCCTTGTTGTCGCTAACTTCAAGGCTGGTTTGGATACACACTTGATGGCCATTGCAATCCGTGGGTATACACCCGGTAAAAGCGGCCCATCTTGCAATCTAATCCGGCTTTATGGCGGTCTGCACCCTAGCAATTCAAAGAATATACACCCGACCAGAAATGGCCTCCATGGAGCCCTATCCAAGCTTCAAACTAAAAACCATGAACCTAAAGTGGCTTCCTCGGGCACCGCATGCATGTCCTAAATACACAAGGAAAAAAAAGAATGCATGGGGTGCTTACCATTGAGAGGAAAATATAAAATCATTGTGGCATTATCGCGCGCACTCTAGATAATGCGCGGTAAGTACATCCATTTTTATCATACACCGATCATATAAAACCTTGAAAAGTGTAAGAAAATACAAAAGCAACCCCTGTTGTGCTACATATAAGGATATGATCGTGTCTATATTTAGGTGCATAGTTTGTTTAATGGGGAGATCTGAAGATGTGAGAGGTGTTCATGACATTTAATATCAAAATTCCCCTACCATCGGTGTATCTACTCTTCAGTCCAGTTGGTTTTATCTCAAGAAAACAATTACTGGCCTAGAACATTTATTTCATGTGTTGCTCCTTTCCTCATATGCGGCACATCCAGGGAAACATCCATAGCTCACATATCAAAGGTTGATAGATGCTATGTGTTGTTAGAATGAGGAATGAGAAGCCAAAGACAAAACTATCTTCAATTGTCTATAAAGATTGGGCTGGTGTTGCATTCTTAGGAATACTTGAATACTAAAGATATCATATTAGTTGCTCCTGTATGTGAATTAAATTAGATGGTACGACTGTTGATGAATCGCGGAGTTGGATTGCAAATGGAGTCTTTTATAGTTTTACGGCATGTCTAGAAAGAACATCGAAGAGCATAACACTTCTATGGAGCAAGAAGGGCATTCAACACTAACAACTTCATGGGCCTAACGTTTCAAACATATCTTAAGTTTGTGGGCCATCTATTATGACATCACAACTCTGAGAGCATGTGGTATTTTTTAGGCGTGAAAGTTTTGCTGCTGGTGTGTATGCTGTAGTCTATAGTTAAGGTTATCAGAACTTGCGAAGAGCGGTCTTAATGGCTGCAAGCGGCCCTCTATTGTCAAATGTAGAAAATATAACAAGAACCTCTAACACAGAATTAATATCTAAACGCGTATTTTAGATTGTATGTGCAAGTATGCACAAAATTGAAATTTGAATAATATCTCAACATCAATATGTCATAATCTCAACAATATAATTATATGGACATATTCTTCTTAACAATAAAATTATCTCAAAAGTAAATTATACGTACTTATTGTAAAACATTGTGTTGAAGACATTTTGGAAACAATATCCTGTTCTCTTGCAAACCTTGTCCTGCTTCTTTCAAAGCCAATAATCTTGGGCACTTTTCTAGTAATATATATGCATAATAGATAGTGATGGTAATGTGCAATCCAAGAACCACTGGTGACTTTTCTCTTGATCAACCTTAAGATTTAACAAACAATTCAAATGGCCGTGTCACATTCAATTTGAAAAGAATCGTGAAACAAATTAGTGAACTCTTAGTGAATAAAGCCCATTTGGAAACAAATTCTTGAGACCAAATTCCCTCTCGATTCACGGTAGTTGCTCAAATTAAATGCTATTTTTTACCATCTTTAAGGGAATGCAAGTATTCCTCCAAAAGGCACGGTCAGATACATGGAATTATGGGATTTTCCTGAAATACAAAAAACTAGAGGACATTTGATGATATTTGAATTTCTACATGAGCATATGCGATGACCAAGGGCATCATATGAAATAATCAAAACTCAAGGTTATTTCATGAAATTCGTCATGTAGACATGTTTTATAATCTTTTTGTTCTAGAAGAATTTGGCCTTAGCTTAACCACAATGAAGCCAGCCTTTCTGAGGAGTCATGCAAAGATTCCAAAGTGGAGTCACGCACCTCTGAGGTGCCCTCATGGGATACTTTGTACCCAGTCCTTCAAAGGTGACCTAAGCCATGTCCCAAACATTCCCTGAACTTGTATAAAAGGCTGTTATGCGAGGAATATGTAACTAGGACAATAGCAGAGAAAAATACTTTACTCCTACGAGTTGCCTTAGCCATAGTCCTATTCCACAAGGTGTAGATCTAGATAGGGAACCCAGGTTCCAGCACTTGAGTATGGGGCCCGCCTGATTCCATGGCCGGAGGATCCTCGGCTCCTAGAGTCACGGTGGCTTCCGAGTCCGGGGAAAGAAAGGATGAAGAAGGGGCGACAAGCGACTTGAGACTTATTGAAGTAGACCCCATCCCGAGGAACCTTGACAGGGAGAAGAAATTCCCGGCCGACACCCGCAGAGAGCGATGTGAATAGTTCACCACCACTCGGATTAAGGCACATCAGGTTTGATCCCATCATCATTGGAGGCCAAAAGTATCTCCTTCTCCACGACATCAAGAATCTTCCAAAGTGTAGAGATGGGGGGTACCATATGGACGCACTCTTACACTTTTGTGGAAGCAACTAGACCTTGAAGATTTCATCGATCGGGATACAAAGGATTTCCCCATCAACGTACAAGAGGCAGAGACGTACTCAGGTCAAACCACTATAGACCTTGAGGCCTATGGCAGGAGACGCCACATGATGACACATCAGGATTTGCCATTGGAAGAATTCATCACAATCCAAAAACGAATGGGTATTGAAGGAAAGACAACAAGTGCTCTTCAACCTAGTTCCTCCTCGACAACACCAGCCACTAATTATAGAGTGGGAGCAATAAACCTGACCACATACAAGTCCATAGTAGCCAACCATAGGGAGATAATGACAGTTCCAATGGACGAGTATGTGGGGCGTTTCTATCTGGCTTGTCGGTGGGGAGGCGAAGGGGCCGAGTAGAACCCTCATATACTACCTCACAGCTTCTCAGCGGCGGCCATGAGGTACCAGGTGATCCACTTGATTCGGCTTAGCGGTGAAGCGGTATTCATGCTAATTGCACTCGGACAAACTGAAGCGCCAGACTTTCCGCGAATGCCGATCATGTTATTTAGTTAGGAGATCAATAGCAGCGAGCACAACCGACTTCTGCCTCACCTTGACCAAAGCTGATTTAGTAATCCTCTTGCTTACCGCCGAGATAGAAGGATCCCGAGCACACGGGATGAGCAAGCTGCCAGGTAGCAATACCAATCCTGCAACACCGGGGACCATAGAAATGCAGCACGAAGAAAAATCGCCGGAAAGGGCTTTCCTGGCGAGGAAGGGGCAACCATCTCGTTGGACTAAAATATTCAGTTACCCTCGGGCACCATCTTAGACTAAGAATGAGGGGCGAAGAAGGCGAAGAGATCTCAGTTGAGGAGTCCATGTCGGAACAATTTTGATTACTGATTCAAGATCCGGAAGAGAAGGGGAATCTTTGGACTAAGCGCTAAAAAGTGGCAACAATGGAGTGTAGACTCTCACAAAAAGTTGAGCTCGTACCAGGCAGGCTTCGAAACTAAAGCCGGTTTGGCTAACACGAGAAGTATGGAAAAAGAGGCATGAAAGCGATGAGATGAGATAGAGATATATAGGATGAAAGGAAGGACAAGAATAAAGGCGGGTATTTACTTCTTTAAAGGGAGGCGGCAAAGATATGGTGGGCGGTATCACCGAGGGTCCCGTAAACTTAAGCGATGATAAGAGCGCAAATTCAAAGGTGCATTTAGCGCCACTATATCACCGGAAGACATAAGTGCCATATGGAAACGAAAACAATTCTGACGGAGCGAGGGTTAACAAAATGAGTCTTGATACATTTGGAAAATTCAGCAGGGCTATAGCTCTAAGGTATTTGAGAATTTGAGTGAGCGACATCTTTGTGGAAGGTATATTGAGGTTTGATGATGAAATCGAGAAAGCAAGAGAGCTGCAAAGTAGAGGCCAATGTCGAGCAGTCAAAGCACGAAGCTTGTAGGGAATAGGTCCCTAGGGCGGTGGAAGGCAAAAGCGGTATACATATATGAAAGAATGGAAAGTTTGAAAACTCGTCGAGGATCGACAAGTTGATGTGGGAGGACCAACAAGTTGATCAACGGGGGATCAAAACGTTGACCAGCGGCCCGGAATCAGCGTTGGCCGGAACATTAATAAGCAGTGGATGGCTTGTTGGCCCGGCAAACAAGATCAGCTTTGTAGATCCGAGTGGGCCCGGGAATAGGAAGCATCTGGTGGGGTAATAGGGCGTTGAAGAAGAACACAAAACACATTGGGGAGGTGTGGATTACAAGACCCACTTAGCGAGGAAGAATGCCATTATTGCCAAAGAGACATCGGCTCAAAGAGCGGGGCGGTCGTTATTGGGCAAGCATCCAACAATAGGCGGAAATCATCCCATCGCGAAGGCAACCCTCAAGCCAGGCGGAAGCCCATAGATTAGGCCAAGACGCGTAACGCCGAAGTCGTAAGTATGAGGCTATATAAAAGGTCTTTGAAGGTTCTTTCCATTGCTGGCACCCAATTCACTAGAACCTTTTCGGATGTAAGCTCCCTAAAATTGCTTCCCCCTATACATCTCTAGAGCATGTAGCCGTTGCAAATGATTCCTGGCCAAGAAGCTGTTCTATATGGCATTCCTAGATGCATGAAACTTTAACAAAAGCAAAAATACTAAATAAAACTATGTGGTTTGTTAGAACCACATGGATCGAAGACTATATAAGGTCTTTGAAGGTGTTGATCATAGGTGTAGGTGTCAATCGGCTTCCTTAGAGGTGTTATTTACAAGTTAGTTATTTTTCATTAGTTACCTCGGTTATGCGACACCCGAAACACCACGTTTACTAATAGGCTACTTATGTTCAAATTTGGCATTGAGCTATTGGTAGCTCCATGTTGGTTGAATCACCGATTATCATTGAATATGGCATTAAAGCTATTCTTGCTCTGAGCGACACCTAATCAAGAAATCTGTTGATCACTTCTGATGAAGAGCATAACAAAGCACATGTTGACTGCACAAGTTCAGGACAATGGCATCGTCACGGTCCGGATAAATCTTTGAGGCCCATGATTGAGCCCGGGATCTGATAATCTAAGAACAGGAGGTGATAATCTAGGCATGAGAGTCGCAGGGCACCGTGATGATCGATGCAGAAGGGTGATAATCATTTGTGTGTGTAGCTTTGGGTGAGGTACTTGCTGGCAGCGGTTAAAGGGTTAATCCCCTTAGCACACTTTGTTATGTAAATAAATTATTTAAAACCAAATATTTGTTTGTTGCCATAACAAACTTCATAAAGGGAATTAACCTCATGCCTAAATATTAGTATATATATCATGTATTATCGCGTTTGGTTCATCTTTTATTTGCAAACCATTGATCGAGGAATATTTAATTTTTTACACACATACCTACGAAAGTTTCAATTTACCAAAAATAGATCAATGGTTCGTGCCAAAAAAAAAAAAAAAAAAAAAAGGCCATTGAAGGCTATGGGCTGGAATGAAGCAGTGCTAATGGAAGGCTTCACCCCATCGGCCGATAAATCGGTGCAAATCTCCGGTGCATCGATTACCGTCGGCCCCTCCCAGCCTGGGCAAATCTGACCCCTACGATTGGCCTCGGGGTATTCTTACTGCGGTGCAGCCCGGTATTCTTCCGGCCATTGCTGGCTCCAAATTAAAGCATTCGAAGGCGGTTAGGCGAAGTTAACTGGAGAAGGAAAATAAAACCCTTCTTTGCGCATGGTTGCGGACTCATCTTCACATAGGATGACTCGTCATGTAATCCTAGCTCAAACACCCACTTATATTATAATAGGGGCAAACAACCGCGACTTCATATAAGCAATTGGGACAAAGCCACATCCCAATGATGGAAGGCTTAATCGAAATAAAGAAAGGAAAAGGGAGGAAGCCTGTTGCGAGAGGAAATCCCTACGAGGGAAGCTATCCCTCGTTCGCTATTCAATGAGAACTCTAGTGCTCAGGAGGCCATAGCTCACAGTGTTCAATCTGATTGAGGGCAATGCGGTGAACAACTAAGGAGGTTCTCCTGGGGCCCAGGTTTATCTAGAGGCAGTGGTTTACTTCACCTATGAAAGGATGAGGCTCTTTAAATGAGCAACACTCCACGCAGTTGACTCCTCAAGTCACCATGGCGGTCGCTTCGAACCAATCATTTGAGCAGCCCGTAATACGGTATATGCTGTACAAGCTTCATTCCATGGAATTTGTGCCATTTTACATTACCAATGGAAGCATGCGCCTAGATGCCACTGTTCCTCTCGTCATTTGCCCTTGCCAAAAGAGGAGCATCCTTCTTATCCACGCCCTAAAAAAGAACGCCAATTTTCTATTCTTAAAGAGCCTTTTACCAAAAACATCCATTACAAAGGTTCCAAACCACCCAAAATGTAAAAAACACTCAAAGCTCCTCCACATGGCCAAATTATGCCGCTTTTTATGCAATGCTATGCAGAAATCATGGTCAAACCATGCCTGAAAACCCCCAACCCAAAGGCAGAATTAGCACTATATCAACCCACATTACTGGCAAATGAGGCGTGTGCCCCGGAATACTCCCCTACTCCATGTATTCAGCTCAGAACCATAGGATTTGAAATTTGCTATGGGGATATGGCCACATTTCGTGTGGCTTGAGCAACGGACAGCGGCTGCTCTCCCTTCCTATGCGAACGATACTTTTGCCAAGGCTTCCCCTTGCAGGCCACTCAGCATCATCCAGGTTCCGGCAACTGCAAAGATGGGCTTCATTTGCAGTTTAAGAGGAACCACAGCATCAGCTGCAGCAAGAACCGGCGGTTTCGTCGAATCCCAAGTGGGGTCTCGAGATGGAAATTGAGAGCTCAAGGATTTGCAAATAAGAGAAACTAGAGATGAAAGTGATTAAGATACCATGGGTAGTGCCTCGGTTACCCAGTACCCATGTTACTGGCATTAAGCGTTTAGTCTTTTGAAGAGCACGAAGGGCTTAGAACTGATTATTTAGAGACAACTTCGAAAATGGAAGTATCCATGTCTGCTGGGGAAGATAAAGATATATCGTCTCCGGAGATTATCAGAAATGAAGTCTTGAAAAGGCGCAATTTTGCAATTATATCGCATCCAGATGCTGGGAAAACTACTCTGGTATAAACACTTTCAATCGCATGAATTTTTCTGCCTGATGAACTATTATGTTAATATTCTTCTTTTTCATGCAGACAGAAAAGCTTTTACTTTATGGAGGTGCAATTCATGAAGCTGGTACTGTAAAGCTAGAAGGGCTGCCCGGCATACCACTTCTGATTGGATGGAACTTAGAAACAACAGGGTATACTGTGTTCCTTATTACCTGTTGATTCTCTTCATTACTATAATCAGATTGACCCTCAAATAAGCTGAAACAACAACAAGGCCACAGCTAAACAAAGGAACTTCTAAACATCCGAGGTAACAAAATGGTTCTGTCTTTATATCTAAAAAGGCATTTTATGCAACCGATGTTCAAAGAGGAATTTAATACATGGATCATTTTTTTAACAATAGCATATCTGTTCAACCTTGGAAATCAAATGTAAAACATTATTGAGACCAAATCCTAGGTCGAGTTGTTTTCTTGGTTTTCTTTAGCTTCTTTAGTGGTCTGCTTGATAGAACACCCTACTAGTCTCAGAACGGTTATCTATCTAACAAAATATAAGAATAGAGGCTTATTTGAACATATGTGAATATTTCAATCCGATCGCTGCTTTGGTTTTGAATCTAGAGGATACAAAGATTACTACTTGACACACCTGGACATCAGGTTTCAGTTTTCTGCTTACCTTTTTGTTTCCATATATAACCTGATTCATTTGTTTCATATCAGGACTTTGGGGATACATATCGGTATGATTCTCTTACTTTGACCATTTTAACTTGTTCCAAGTTCCTAACCAAAAGCGTTCATGAATTATGTTTAAAGAGAGTTTCTTCAGGACATTTGGCAGCTGCGAATGATGCAGTAATGCTGGTAGATGCTGGCAAAGGCTTAGAACCACAGACAAAGAAAGCTTTTTAGAATCAAATTTACAATGTATTGTCATCTGAAAAGAGTCCCAACTTTGACTAACATTTAGCATCTGTATATACGTTTGGAGAGGAACTTATCTCACATATGCAGTAGAAAACTGAGTTCTATTTGGCGGTTTTTGACAAATATCTAGGGGCATAGTTTAGAGTAAAGATACCTGAGATAGTATAGATTAAATCTTATCTTTTACTTTCTATTCATTTCCAGATGCATTAAATGAACAGTTCTGTTTAAACATTTTTTTTCTTTATGGCACCTCCATTACATAGTACTTAAAGATTTTATAAATGTCCTTCATTTAGGTCTGTAGAATCATAGAATTACCAATATTCACATTCATCAACAAGTTGGATCATTCAGCTCTTCTTCAACCTTTGGAGCTCCCTGGACCAGATTGAAAAGGAGTTCGAATTAGCTCTGTACCCTGTCAGCTGGCCTACTAGGTTCCGGGAGACAGGTATCTCTTTCTGCAAGCAATAAAGATTTTTGTTGCATGAATAAACAAGCTATTAGGACCATAATATGGTCATAATTTAAAGTCCTAGAGTACCTCTTGAAAGAAGCAACAGGTTATCGACCACCTTAGATTATATTTGCAAAATGTTCCCACATAAATTCTGTTAAAAGATGCATTTGATCCATTGGCCAGATTCCGGTTCTGCATGTTTCATTTTCCCAACCTTGTTGGCTTTTGATGGAAATTCATATCTGATGAGTTCAAGACAACTTCCTGAAGTAGCAGACTGGACTTGAGGGAAGGGGCATGCTCTCCAACCTCAGTAGATTTGGTTAGGCACACATTAGAATAGTGTCCTCTCATGCCCATTTATTAGCTCTATATCCAAGTTGATAAAGTTATTCAATAATCCTAGAACATCAATTGGTTGCAGATTTGTGGGTGTTTATTACAGACCTCGACAAAATACATCTTTTAAGAAGGGTGGCGATCATGGAAGGACTGGAGCTAAGAGTTAATGTGCACTCCTTGAGCAGTCCTTTGTGAAAGAAATTGTTACAAGCGATCTCTTCCAGGCAGCTAAGGGTTTCTGCCCTGAGTTAATTGCTTATTTCTGTGGAAATGATGGGGCAGTGTATGGATTTTATTTCCTGCAGGAAGAAGTTGAGTTGCTTGAGAAGAGGTGAGTGCCACCATTAGAGATTAAGAAAAAATTCATACAGGAACCCTTTCACCAGTCTTTTTTGGAAGTGCAATGAACAACTTAGGAATTACTAAACTCTATCCATAGTAGTTCAAGTCTAATATGTCTTCTTGTTGATTATTAGTGGCTGTCATAAGGTGGAGTTATTTTTGGAAGCTTTCTGGAATATTTAAACAACCTGGTCCCACACCTGAGTGATGTTGTTGAAATTACTCCCTGATCATCCTCAATTCACAGGATTTGTTTTCAATTATTTCCCTCGCATTCATTGGCTTTGAACATGGTATTCTTGCTATAATATATGCTTGAATTCTGCAAGCTTCCAGGCCAATATGGATCCTAAAACATAGGGACAAAAGTGGCATTTCTTGAGTTTGGGACGTTGGGATTTGTTGGATCAATTCCAGAAAAAGGAATAGAAAAGTTCAAGTATCTAGAACAGGAAAAGACCAATACTACGACAAGGCCACAAAGATGTTTACACAAGAACCGCCTTAGTTAAAACAGGTTATGCTGGGATGGCTGGATTTATTCACGTGGTCATTTATAATCAAGAACATGAGAGTTAAAATTAGCTTAGTTTTTGCAGTGATTGGTTTAGAATTTCTTAAAATGCATTTTATACTAAGGGGATACTATTTATTGCGGTTCAAAGTTGTCATTCCCAGGGATTCCATCATTTCCCAAATTGTTTTGTTACATCATAATCCAAATCCTTTAAAAGTATAAGCAGTTTCAGAAAGGTATAAATGAAGCTTCTTGGTGAAGGAGCAGTGCAGGTAAAGAACTTAATCAATCTATTCAAAATCACGGGATCGCGTGTGCTTTATTAGGGTAGATATATATGTTACTTTCAAGGTCTTCTATTAATTGGACCAGGAAAGATAGATCCTATTTTTGTTGGTTGGCTTCAGTTTGAGGTAGTTGGTATGACATACAGTATGATAATTCACTGTATTTTATATTCTGCTTGAATCTTGTGTATCCTTTTTCTTATCAGGTTGTTCAGTATCCCGGATGACAAATGGATATAATGTTGAAACAAAACTTGAGCCACTTGATTTACAATATTGCAAGATGGGTTATTGGGGGATGGAGTGCTGTGGAAAAGAGCAGAAGGCTTTATAACTGTGCTGTTGTGAAGGATCAGGTACAAACATTTTAGTCTCTATTCTTATTAACGTATTTTTCTCAACAATCTCAATGTTTGCAGTGGAGATCGTCGAGTACTTTTATTTAGGAACGAATGGAATATTTCACAACTTCAGGTACACTTATAAGACTGTAGGCACTAGAACTAAAAGCATTATATGGTAGTTCTGCATGCAGATGGACAACAAAGAAATAGGCGAGCTAGTTCCTATACTGCCTCAACATGACACAAAATAAGAAATAAGAGGAGTAATCAAGTTTCTAATGAGTGCTGATATTGGAGGAGAAGTTCTTTCCATTTTGTACAATATATTTATAATATTTCTATAACTTCAGGCAATTAATACAAGTAGGCCCAAGAGCAAATGAAAATGTCAAAAACCAGCAAAATTTTCCTAAATGTTTTAGTTGGGCAAATATGATTCATTCCTCAAGAAAAAGCATCTAGTTGCTACTTGATCTCATATCATGAAGATAGAATGGGATTATCTCTCTATATTTTTCTCTAGCATGCCACCCTCTCTGTAAGCTCTTGCCACCCTCTCTCTCTACAGTTTTGCTCTTCCCTCTCTCTGAGGTTTGGCCCTAAAGCTCCCAGATTGTGCTCACGACATTTTCAGTCCCTCAAATTGGATTCTAAGCATCCAACACACCCTGGGAGCGACACTTGTCTGTACCCCCTCTCTCACTAAAGGTTTGGCCCGGCTTGGGATTGTTATTGCTCACAACGTTTTCGGAGATCCCAAATTTGATTCTAAACATTCAAAAATGCCACAGAGAGCAACACTTCTCTCTTTTCCCTTTCCCTCTGTAGGGTTTGGCCCCAGCTTCCAAATTGTTGTGCTCACGATGTTTTGAGTCTCAAATTCAATTCTAAGCATCAAAACACCATGGGAGCAACACCTGCAGCTCTTGCCCTCTCTCACACAGGGTTTGGTCCCACTTAGAGCCATGGCACACATGTAGCCCCCTACCCCAGAGCCCACTTTGAAAGGGAACACCCACCACCCCTCATCCCGGCCTGAGGCCCGGCCTCCCCGGCAAAGCGCGGTTCCATGCCAGAGACACGGTCGGCCCTTCCAAATGAACCACTTGGGAGGACCATATTGTGAACCACCGCCGCTGACCGAGCGACTGACCAAAAGCTGCTTCCATGAAGGAGATGGGAGGTCGCTGAAAATGTCAACAAAGGCGGCTCGGCGAGGCGTTCCAGTTAACGCACGGGTCCCAGAGCCCGAGGCATGGCCGGAGGAGTGCGACAACTCAAAACAGAGTAGGAGGCATTCGTGAGTCGCGGCCACGGCAGAGGAGTGCCTCCTCGATTGCCACTTGCTCAAAGCGTTAATTGGCAGCGAAAAGTGGCCCGGTTGCGGCTCTCGAGACCCACAAGCAGTCGGAGATGCTTATCCTGCTTAGTCCACGCCAGAATAACAAAGACAGAAAGGGTTTGCTGACCGCCGGAGGCGAGTGGACTCCTGTCCCACCCTTTGGCCGTGATGACATAAAGTAGGCAAGGCTTTGGCGGAGACCCTGAGCGACCATCCACCGCCGGCGGTGAAGAGGCTACTTCTGCATCTTTGCGAGGTACAAACACCCCTCGAGGAAAGCCGGTCGCAACTATGGACGGGCGAGTTGAAAGAGCGGGAGGTTGCCCCATCGGCCGAGGAGAACGGTCTTTGAGCTCACCTTCAATTTAAGACACATCTGTGTCGCTCGAGACATGGAAGTCAGGACTTGGCGTCAGCTGCCAGGCAAGGCAAGGTCTCCATCACGGAGGCTCCTGGCAGCTGCAGAGATGCATACATGAGCCTTGAGGTACCCAGCTGCTTTGCCGAGGGAAGAGGTGAGCTCCTAGCTCGAGAAGGAGGAGAGGCTGATGGATGTGCTAAAGGCGAGGGCCACAAGGTCCAAGGCCACATGCCGTCGGCCAGGGGTAACCATGCTCCACTAAGTCCCCGGCCACAATATCAAAGTGAAAAAAGGCGATCCATGAGGGATCCTCGGGAAGCCCACGAGACTCTCTGGCCCAAAGCCAAGGAAAATATAAGGCTTGACCCGGGGGTTTTCCCTTGATGCCCTCGGAAGTGCAGCAAGGCCAAAAGCTTCTGCATCCATGTGATCTTATTGCCAAAAGCTTTGCGGGTCAGAAAGGAGGTTAAGCCAAAGTAGCGTCCATTTTCCTAAAATGATCGTTTTCTTCTATATAGAGAACCACTCTCTTGATGTGAGGAGAATCCTGGTCGATTTAGGTGGAGAAGCTAGGTTCAATTCATTCTGATTCAACCTTTCTTGCATTGTTCCAATGAACAAGATTATTTCGAGGAGGAAATGCAGATGAGATAGAAGACACAAAGGTTTTATGGGAGAACAAGACCAAAAAGGCACATTAGCTACCATGAGAGCTTACCCGAAGAACTTCTAACAATGCTGATGTTGGGAGAAATTACAATTGAGTGGAATTGGAGAGCTGCAGTTCAATTCATTCAATTCAAACATTTCTTGCATTGTTCAAACAAAATTAAAATTCAACTCGGAGGAAATCTTAGATGAAAGGGAATCACCCGAGGAAGACACAAAGGCTTTTATGGGAGGAACAAGACCAAAGAAAGCGTACTATGTGACTTGAAATTGCCAAAGAAACACAAGGTCCAAAAGAAATTTGCGGCGCCAAATTGGCGTCCCTTTTCCCTAGAATGATGGTTCTCTTCTATATAAGGAAAGAGAACCATAACATCTTGATGAAATTTGGGAAGAAATACAATTCGAGAATTGGAATTGGAGAGCTGAGTTCAATTCATTCAATTCAAACATTTCTTGCGTTGTTCAATGGGAATTCTCTTAGTAAATGTAATTCAAGTCGGTCACGTCTTCGAATTTCAATGGACAACATGGATTCAATCAGGAAGAAGGATTTTCTTACAAATTCAAGAGAGGCTGAAAATAAAAGAAAATTTTGGGGAAGGAGGAAAGAGATAAAGAGAGAAAACAATCCTCCTACTAATACCCGAAGATTACAGTGTTGTAGTGAAAGAAGATTAGGGGAATTGTCAAAATTTAGAAGATTATATCAATGAAATCACAAGTAATTTTGTATCAAAGAAGATAGACAAAGAAGGAAGTTAGCATCGAGATTTTTTCAAGGAAGATCAAAACATCTTCCACTAGATGTTTGAAGTGGCCAGATCGAAGAATGCTCTTGGGGATTTAATTTTGGTATGAAGGAGACTTTCAAAGCTCAAAGAAAGTATGAGTAGAAATACTAATGTTCTTGACAAAAGATGCAGCTGATGAACATCTTCAATAAAGGCCCCGAATCAATCATTAGCGACAAGACTTACGTATATTAGGAAGGCTAGTGGCATTAGCATTTAGAGAGGCGATGCATATGTAGAGATTTGAAGCCCAGGGATACACAGTCCAATATTTCAAAGGAGGAAGAAGGTGTGATGCACTTTATGTCTTGAAATGGATTGTGCTTCAAAGAACACATTACTAGATGATTATAAAGATGAAGTTTGGAGCAATTTTTTGGAATTGGCGAAGTCCTTACTATCGAGGATACTACTACAACAATTGGAAGGGATTAAGTTTTGAACTTCTTCACACGACAAGCCAACATTCTGATGGATAGCCACTTATTGAGCAGCAAATTTGATATGACTTTGGTAAAAGAGACAATTTGTATAGTATGGATGGCGGACATGCCAGCGAGATAATAGGCGACATGCCTCAAGAGTTAGGAAACAGTTGTTTGAGAACATCTAGACATATATATACATTTTAAATCATACAACGTTAATGAAATGTTTTACGAATATTTATAGATGAAAAAGTACATCGAGTGATCCAAAATATATATTAAAGTATATATATGAAATTGGTCATTACATGAACACAAATTAGCCCGGCCCTACATGAACATAAAATACTAATCTTTGACAAAGCTGTTTCAGGTTTTACCATGAGAGTTATTGATAGGACCAAAGTTATCTGCTTGATCAACTAACCATTTACAAATGTGAGTAATAGACATCAAAAGGAAACACGATTGAAAAAGCTATTAATTTCGCTGCTTCCAACTTCTCCATAATATCCTCACGACTGTCTGGATCAAAGAAGTACCTAAATTGTGCTCTCTTCCAACAAATCCATCCGGTTCTCATTTCTTGCTAAACTCCACAAAGTTGAATATGACATCATGCAACATGCTTTCACTTGAATTAAATTCTTGTAGCCTCATGCTTCCCTTTCTAATTACAGTGTATAAAGGTGGAATAAGATAATCTTATAAACTAATCGTCCATCAAAATACATGCGCTTGCATATTGAAGAGTATACTTTTTTCAAGGGTTTATGAACACTGGTTCATTAGCAGCCATGAAATATAGAAAGGCATAGTGTCTAAACTCTTGTCCCCATATAAAAAATAAACACATGCATAAGAGATGGACACAACTTTTCTAACACTTCCTTTGCATTTGAAGGTAGTCATAGATGACAACCATATAGCCAAACCAAAAGTGAGCAGTTACCTTGTTTAGAATTCCCTAACTTACCCGGTGAATAAAGCAATCTTGTTTTATTTGTACACTCTATAATGTGTTGCCATTTCCTCAGGACTTTGTATGTTTTCATCAACACATGATTGAGGGTCGAGTGTAAGCTTTCTCTCACAATATCTTCTTTGTTAAATGTATCCCTTGTCTCACATATCTCAACACAATAATACTTGTTGTATGAACTATGGTTGGCTCAGTAGCTATTTTATGGCTGCACTTGTTGGCTCAAAATTGATGCAACTATGGTTGGCTCAACCTCTGTTTTAACTATTGTACACTCCAACTATTTTTGGCTCAACTATATTTTTTATTTATTTAGTTTTAACCATTGCAATATCGAAGTCTTGTGCTTCAATTTTGATTGTGCACTCCTTTTCTTGCGGTTTATGGATGATGTCGAATTCTTTATTTCCTTAATCATGTTTCTTTAAGCTTTTGTGTGACCAGGCATTATAACATACTTGATTCAAACAATTTAAAATTATAAGTTATAGCATTTCAAAACATCAACCTTCTAATGGCTACAACACTTCCCTTTTTCTTTGGAATAGATTTATAACATTTATTTTGCATGGAATCAAGGCCCAGTTAATTTTTATGTATGAGAGCTTTGATTGAGACGGACTCTTTATCATTTAAGCTGACAAGTATAGCTTCATATAGATTGCCTTCTTGTTGTTGACTTGGAGCCTGGTCTTCTTCTTCAACAATGTCCAGAAATTTCTGATAGATGCCAGCCATCATGATGATATTTTCCCAAGTTGGAAGCATTGTTAAAGTGTTGTAGGAGTGCTTCATTTTGTTGGACCGAGGCAGGTGTACATTGGCCATCTTTAAAGATCAATCCACCACTCTTCCTAAATTGATATATTTTCTTGCTTGCTCCTACTTTCCTTGCTTTTTCTTTTTCTCTCTTGCGGGTGTGTCCCTTGCTTTTTGGTTTCTTGTTTGTAAGGCTGCACTTTAGATTTTTGGAATCTTTTGCAAAACTCTTTTGTCTCACTTTCTATATATGTCTGTGAATCTTGTTTCCCTCAACTAACCTTACAAGGTTTTCTATAGCACCTTGACCTCATCATCTGTTAATACAACATTATTTGTCAAATGTACCAAAGGAGATCAGAGTTAGAAAGTAGCATATGAGACATCTAGAAGCAAATTCCCATCTATCATGGCCTGCTGGAAAGTGATACGTATTTTCAGCTTCTCATTCTGAAGCATTGGCACTTAAGCAGTAAATCATGAAATTGTTATAGAATTACCAAACAATGCATTTACCTTATTAGCAATTTGTCTTGAGTAGAGTGGGTACTCCATGATCAGCTTTAGTTTTGCGATGCTATGTCTTTGAGGTAGTCTTGTGCAGTCTCAAATACTGAAGACTGGTTTCTGCTAACTACATTGAATATAGTAGGTAGAGGCTTTCCTCTTTCATTCCATTTAAATTGGATTTGAGTGTTAGCCAGTTAGCTTCCTTCATTTGAACTTTCCTTTGCAATTCTTCCTTTCTTAAAAGCTATTACACCGGATTGCTCTTTCTGTGCTTGCCTTCTTTTTTGCAAGGTAGCTCTCAAAGCATAATATTTGTATCAAGTTCGGCCAATCTCTTTTCCACAACTCTGGAGTTAAGGGCAAAGAATTTTAACTTCTAATTCCTTTTCATTCTCTCAATATTACGGTTTTAGCCATACATTAACATTTAAAGCAGTTTGATATCTCTTACTGTTTTACGCTAAGTTGGTAGTGATATCAATCAACTGGAAGCAAAGCCTTCTTTTCATTCATTAGCCTTGTTATTTCATTCTGATCATACCAGGATTACGTAACATGTTAGATTTATATACGCCATCACGGCACTTCCTTTTTAGTTTCCCCTTTGGCTTCCTCACAAGCTTCTTCTTGAAATGCTTTTTGATTCAGTACAGCCATTAGAAGCTTCCTCAGTCCTGTAATTCATGATTTGAGCTCCGGCCAGCAGCCCAATTTATCTTATTAGCACCGGAATTCAGCGTGCGGATCAGCCACAATTTCCATGCAACACAAACAGCTTTGTTTTAGAACTGTTCTTCCCCAAATCCCTACTCTGATAAAGCTTCACTTTATCAAAAGATTGTGTCAATCCACTAGGTGTAGGTTGGATCAAAGATATTTTATGCTCTTGCTTCCGTAAAGTCCTCTCCTCAAACTAATGCTTGATCTTTCCTTGAAATCCTGTTCTCTATGTATTTCATTTCAAAATGAGAACGAGCCTCATCAAAATGCTGTGCATTTTCACAAAATCCCTCAACTATTCTTGCTTCCATAATTCACAGATAATTTTTTCTCTATTGGTTGAAACCAAAGGCTATGGCTCAGAGCTGGTTTTATAGCTATGGCTATAGCGAGCTTCCTTTCGGAAAGCTCTATTTCCGTATTTAGAGACAAATAATTAGTAGCATTGGTAGCGAGAATTTGTACGCAATTAATCGTGACGCACAAAGCTGGCGGATCAAATTAACGGTGTACAAAGATGTGGTGAAACTTTCTATACACAGTGCCAATTTACCATGTACTCAAATGCACTTCCGGATATACATCACAGAGCTTCGATTATGTAACCAGGTCATGCACAGTGTTATTGTGTAGCAGATGTAGATATTTAATACTTTTCTTATGTGTAAAAGCACATTTGAATACTCTATTTTTCCACAGTATCTTGAGTTCAAAAAAGCTCAGAATGTACTAGAATTATTTGGGAACTATAGAATCCAAAACTATAGAAACACACTTGTCTTTCAACACATTTTCTACTTTCTGCCACATTGGATGTAATTGGAAGTACATCCAAGTACATCCAAGCCCATGAAGAAGCATAGTTAGTAAGCTTCCATTGAGCGTGGTGTACTTCTACTGTTAGAGCAGACGATGGACACAGTGACACATGAGGAATGGGATTTACCAATGTTCTCGGTAGGAAGCCATCGAGGGATGAATCTGCATATGAGAATTCTCGAGCTTATGACCATATCCGAGCATGCAATATCCAGTTAGTTCCACCTAATCAGCCGTTACATGTGCTACTAGACAAGGCCTCTGAGGCTTACTACGACCATATCTTCAAGAGATCATGGATGCACGACTCAACTATATCCACTCATATGATACTGAATTGTACCATAATACACCATTGTACAACTTTGTATAGTTTTGTGGCATGTATTCTTTATGAAAGGTTTTCCCTCGAAAACCCTTTTCGAGGAGGAGGGGGAGTATTAATCCTAATAGTAATATGCTAGTTGTTTTCTTTGTTTGGGTCTCATAGATGCGGTTGGTCTCGAGGCGGGCGTAAATATTCATTTCCATTCCGATTTCACTCTTTCCCTCTCCCTTTTCCTTTCTCCACTTTCCTTAGTTCCTTTTTCCCTTTCCCCCTCCCCTTTTTTGCACAGTTTCCCTTTTCCTTCCAAAACATTTTAGCAGGTAAGGATTAGGCGAGTGCATCGAGCCATTTAGACAAACATTTACCGCCGTTTAAAGATTAAATCTCGGCCCAATGGGATTGCCCAATCGTCCATCGATCTAGGGTTTGATACATGATATACATGCTTATGCTACAACTTTATAATATATAAGAAATACCTTTTCATACAACCCATGGGGCCCAGCAGGTATATATGGAGACACCGACATGTTATAGCCACAGGCATATTAAGTGGTATATCCGATGTCTTTGACGTAATATAGCCATGACCAAAAAAAAATTATGGCGTTTGAACGGATTGCACGTTTAAAGGTGGCTATAACATGCACCCACATTAGGCGGGTAAGCGGCTTCTCCTGGCAAATCGTTCCTTCATAAGTCTGTCAAAGGTTTCTGACACCGCAAAGTATATGTGATCATCTTAGTATAATTTTATGGCAGCTATCGAATTTGGAATCACAGGGGTTGGAAAATAATTCATGTTGCATTTAGTGAAGTGAACATTAAATGTGTCCACATATTCCCTTCCATGCTTATGCTGTTGTTATGCATTGTTTAGAGATGGTGAGAATCATTAAGCAATCCAAAACCTAACAGGGAATTCAAATGATTTGAAATTAATTTTTGTGGTCAGATTTACCTCTCTCTCTACGCATACCCCAACACCTTAGCTGCTTTAGAAGCCCCTCAGTTTGCTGAGATGGTCTGGTCATTAGTTCTTGATGGCGTTACCACCAGGTAACACATTAAAAGTGCATAAGAACCCTAGTTTAATTTGTGCCAGGCAGTATAGGCTTTTAGGACATTTTGGAAACTCCAACAAACTGCTACTAAAACTCTGGTTTGGGTTTGGGGCGGATAACACCCTAGAACTTCGGGTGTTATGCCTATAACTAAAATGAGCCTCCGGCCCTCGTTTGTTATAATGGGGGCATAACACCTCATTCCACAGTGTTATCCTTTCCTTAACAACAAACGGTACCCCAGATGAGGTACTTACAAGGTTTGTGTGACATCCTAGTGATTCCACATCCTAGATGAGTATGACATCATAAGAATGTCATTGATATTTTCAAAGAATGGACTATACTTTCTTGTACTATCTTTAGAGGCCCACAAAAAGAGGCGAAAGCATGACAACCATCTATTTTTTCCCAAGTTATGGCCAAGTGGGTGCCAACTTATCAGGGGAGCAGTCCTCGTCTTCTCACTGGGCCACTGCCAAAGTATTTTTCTCATTGGGTGCACTGGTTACTTCAAAGGAAATCCAGCCTCCTTCTTTGAAGAGCAGCTATGCCGGTATAATTCAATACTTGTAATAGTAAACAATGGTGAGCGAGTTGTTTCAGGGCAAAACAAACCAGCAAGCTGCATTATTGGTCGGGAAATGCAACTAAGAGCTCATCTCTACCACATTCTTGAGATAAGGAGAAAAGAGACGAAAAAAAAATTGGAAAAAGAGGCATGCGCGCAGGGGCAATTCAAGTGGTGGGCGGGGCAGTTTCTGAAAAAGATAGAGATAATACCAATGTACGAAAATACACTGTATTTTAATAGCATTCTTGAGTTCTTCAGTGGTCAACCAACAAATCCGAGCGAGGAATTTCATTTGAGGAAGAAGGGTAGCTATGTGGCTATGGCGGAGGCGGCGAGAATGACGGATATGGAGGTCTGGGCCATGGCGGCCACCCAATTCCTAATTAGAGCCCACTTCTGAGCCTGCCCATCTTTTCATCCGAGCCCAAAAATCTGTTTATCTTATGGTTATGGCAGGAGCTGCTGTAGCAGCCTCTTGGTCACTCCCTTAGAAGGGGCGATGCTCTGCCAGGGCCTTAGCCGTTCCGGTAAGCCCTCCCCTGCGCTATTTGCAGCTTACACGGTTTTGATAAAGATGGCAGATCCCGATCTGGGCGATGGTCGAAGCTAGACCGGAAATTGGTTCTGCTTGGCATGAGGGGCTTGCGAAGAAAAGGAAGAAAAATAGGATTGGATTTCCGGTCTGTCTTCTTCAAGGATTGGGCGGACCGTTTTGGGATGGTGGTGGTGCTGGAGATTCCAATGATCCTGGTCAGACCATTTCTCTTTGAGAAAAAAGGATATAGACGTCGGAAAAGTAAAATTTTCATGGTCTTTAGTTCTATTTATTTGAATATCTTATAAAGGTAATTTGTTGTGCAGAAGGGAGGAATGCTTCTAAAGCTATCCAAGAAATTGAGCCTTTGGACGTAAGTCTTATAAGCAAGGATGCTTCTGCTGATAGCATGGATGCTATAGAAAGGACAATTTCAAGATACTAGGAGCTGCTACCTTCAGGAATGTTCAAGATGGAATAGGAGAAGCATAGAGAGCCCCTAGGTCATTGTTGGTTTCATCTATGATGACTGGGTAGAACGCAATTATGTCTAGTTTAGGCGAACATGATACTGCTTGTTTCAATTTTTCACAATGCAAAAGGTCTTACAGCGTTTATGTTTCAGATATACTCCTCAGGGCAGGAATACAGGCTGTGTGTTTGCAAGAAGTCTTGGAAGCTTTAGAAGATGATTCCGCGGGATAGCAAGCTTAACCTCATGCTGAACATGAATCGATGGACCTGTTTCAGGATACTAAGCCGGGAGATGATATAGGGTGGAAGATGGAAGGCCATCTGTAGATAGTCATGAAGGTCATAAGAATATAATGGAGTTGGAGGAATTACCAGAAAATCTCGGGCCTTTGAGTCCAGAGGCTGCAAACTACATCCGTGGATTGCAAGGCCAAACTGCTAATCCAGTCACAAGGAGTATGTCAATCAAATTTTGTTTTATTTGTAAACAGCATTTGTCGTAAGGCTAGAGAACAGATTCGGAACTTGAAGTAATTGTGGAAGTGTTGTGATATATGTCCCCCCTCCCCCCCAATGACGTGGAAAAATGAAAAGGGGATTGCATATTTTATTGCAATTAAAGCAGTTATGGGGACCAAATATCTAATTGCCAGAAGGAATGAAGTTGCACCAAGGGTACTGCAGTGCAAGCAGTCAAGGAAAACCAAGTCTTGATGTTGTACATCATGAAAGATTAGAAGCCATGGTTTGACAAGAGTAATAAAGCAGCCTGCTTGTTTGCAACCATGTACTACATGTCATTATATGTATTTACAGTTATTGGATAGCTTTTATGGAGGACTGCATGTGGCATCAAACAAGGATTTGTTGTTTGAGGTTTGTCATAGGTATCCAGTACTTATGGAAAGCCACGTCAATATTAGGTTGATGCTTAATGGAATGTCACAGACCACTGTGAACATGTTATGCTATTGGAATTAGATTGGTGAGCAACTGTTTCCCAAAGAAAACGAATGGGATTGTTGATGTTTATGCAAGTATTCTAGGCTATAAGACAATGCTCTGCTACCAGTACTGCAATTGCCCAAAACGACTGGGACCATTTCTGGAGGTCCCTGGGCGCCCATGCAGACGGTATCAGACATGCAGTGATCTCCATTTTAATTGAGTTGGTGGTACATTTTGTCCTCCCAATTCTTGCCGCTGAGTTTTACTGTGCTCAGAAACCTGTGGACCAATCGATTATTGCTGTTGCTATGTGCAAAGTATCATGCACCCACAGCAGAATCACACTGATTTTGTGGAAATTGTATACAACTTCTGGTTTTTATGTTTATGCATTTATTCAGCATGTTTGAGACTTGACGTACCCATGCATATTTCCTTATACAGTTGTAATGCTGATGAGAAGTTGCTGTGTCTATTTTGCTATGGTTCATCTCTGTATGCTGATTTGTGGTTCTCGTATGCTATTAGGATCTGGAGGAGTGCAAACGTGCTAAGACGGCATTGGAAATGGAGAAGATTGTTGGGGACGAGAAAAATGACTTGCTTGATTACTTGAGATCCTTGGAACCAGAAAAGGTACTACTTTCCTTAAATAGAGTCACAGTTTATAAGTATTAGACCCTAATCTGTAATTCTCGTGTAGGTTGCTGAGTTGTCACAGCCCACATCATCTGAAGTAGAGGATGTCATCCAGATTGTTATAAACGACTTAGTGGAATCGCTGTGCTCGTCACCTCCATCAAAGTCGCAAAATTATTTGGGGGGAAAGAATGTCATCGGAAGTCAATGGAATCATACTGGTGGTTCTTCCGAGGCCTTGGGGAACATTCCATTGCAATACCAATCAACTTTGACAGCAGCCCGCGATTACCTCGCTCGTCTTCTGTTCTGGTGCATACTCTGCCTCACTTGGATGCTAACAAATAACTAACTGTTATATATATGGTGTCTAGGTAGTGTGTTTTGTGATATGTTTGCAGGATGGGAGCTGTGACCAAAGTTGAACAGCCCTTTGAAGGTTTTACACGGGTAAGGTTTTATCTTGTCTGGGCTTCCTGGCACAGCACGCCGGCGGCTACTGCATAACTTGTGCTGTTGACAGTCATGGGTGAATAATTATTATGTATCATATTGTGATACGTTGTTGGTCTGTTATTAAGTAAATACATATTTACTTGCAAGGTATGATGTTAGAATTGTCTTTCTATCTAACAGGTGCATGCTTCTAGGCCACCATTTGAGAGGAGTGGAGTATCGACTTGAGTTGAGTCGTGCACTCAGCATTTCGTCGTCGGATTTTGACCCCAAGGACAGACTGTAAATGTAAAAGCTTTTGACGTCTTTTGAGATTCTCTAAAGCAGTACAGCTCCCTTGCTGCCGTCAACAAAGGTGCCAATTCAGGCGACTTGGAGAATGACTTGGAGGGATCAAGACCTGATTTATTCTTTTATTCTTGCTGGTGAAAGTATGGCAGAGCTATGAGCTGAGGAATTTTGTTGTACAAATAATTTATAAGAATATGCTTGTGAATGAATGAATATCAGTATGGTTTGTGTATATTGTGAAGTTAAATTCCAGGATGTTAAATTTCAAAGATAAAGCTCCAGTCTTATTTATGTTAAATATTTTACCAAATGTTCGTGCCAAATAACAAAAATACATGTACAATAGGTGGAGGCCGAGCTTTTCAAGTAGGCAATGTTGCAGGTGGTGCAATTCATTTTTTAGCCCACTTTTATTTCATTTATTTTGACAAAAAGTTTTGTGCAGCTGGACCCTTCTTTGGGTTGTCCCTAAAACCCTCACTCACGTGGGTTCTGGCATATTTTAGGTATATGTCAGTCTAACCGCACTCAAGCCTTCAAGATTGTTCATATCGTCTAACCGCGACCTGCTCAAGACGTCACGTGATACCCGATGCGTACTCTCTAGAGATGGATCTTCATTTAAATCAAGGCAGATGCAAGTGTATTTGATCGAGAGGCATGGCTCTTAAACCTGTAGTTCCTTCGGTCTTTTCTGCCAAGAATTTTAATGAGACTAGGTTGTTCAGCTTCTAATCAATTGTAGAGAAGAAAAATAGATCCTAATGGTGATAAAAAGTTGCACTATAATTGAATGAAAATGATGTCATAACATCTTTGGCTAGTACATAAATTACAGGTGCAATTTCTTGCTAGTAATTCTTATATAGTTGATTTTGTCTTAATATGTCTCTCAACAAATTCCTTAGTTTATACACGAGCTTTGACCATGCCTTCAGAATTTTACCTCTGAATATATAGCCACAAGTCTTACAATCCTTAATCTGTTCATTAAAGTGGGGGCAAACATATAAATACCCATGTTATGCACCTTTCTCAATTAGTTACAACTCGAGATGAGCACTACACCAACTTAATCAATTTCTATTAATAAAATCTAAAACAATCACTACATGATATAGTAATATATTCATTCAACCATCTCAATGCCTAACAGCTTTACTAATAGAGACAAATACTATTGCTCTTGAGTATCATCTTAGTCATGTGACAATCACTAAATGATAGAGTAACATCTCAATGTGTAGCAGCTTTACTAATGGAGGTAAATAAATACTATTGCTCGAGTGCTTATATCATCTCAGATACTAGATTGATTTTCAAATTGAAAATCGCATTAATCTTTCTTCCTCCCATTTTAGTATAATTTGTAAAACTTGAACTTTTGGGTGTCTTAAGTATTCATTAATCTTAACTTGTATATAGGATTCTCATGCATGTTTGGTATAATCTCAACTCTGCATCAACTTCATCAATTCCATAGTAAAATTCTATATATTTTATCTATACCATTCCATGTTGCAACCCATAACTGCAACTCCAATGATGGAATGCAAAAGATCATGTTATAATATGACATGTCAAATTAAGATCACCATGACTCTCTACTAAAAACTCCACAAGCAACTAGTTAATTGTCACAGTGATCCTTTGAAAACAAAGACTTTGCATCTTGAATCTTGTTGCTTTAGAATGTTCTGGTAGGATATTGAGCCCTTGAAGAGATCAAGATTGGAACACTAGTTGATCTCGACCCCTTCCTCAAATCTTTTGGCCTTGTTAGAGATGTTACAAAAGCTGGCAACACCCGTCACAACTTACAAGCCTTTTACATCTTACTTAAAATTTACTATTCCAAATTTGCTAAATTTCTTAAGAAAATTTCAATTTAGCAAGTAGAATGACTAATTTCATGGCACTTTAACCCCATGAATAGCTTCTTGATTTTAAGGACAAGATGATAGGTCAACTCTTTGCATTTTGAGCCTTTGAATAGCTTGAAGAGCATCTCAACTACACAATAAAGAAGATAAAGGCCCATGGATAATCCGCTTAAGAGTCCATTGATATCAAAGTAGAGTATGTTATAGTATAAGAACGTAATAAAATCAAGAGATTAATCTTATCAAGAAGCAAGTGGATCTTATCTATTTTCAAACTCTTATTAAAAAGTACTAATAATTGAGAATTTGGTGTGCCTAACATTGGGCGAGGAATTTGTAGAATATAAGATGTAGATGGAGAAGTAATGCAGCTGCTTTTAGTTTTTTCTTTTAATCTACGACTAACGGGCTATCGGCGAGTTCGCTTTTTGCCTTTGTTCTCGCGGTTCTCATTTTTTTTAATTATATGGATTTCGATAATGCAAGACAAAGCCTTTATTTTCTCTCGATTTCGCTTTGATATGCAACAAATTGCGATGCTTTTATAAGTCTTTATCTCTAATATATAATTGTAACATGGCCAAAGCGGAGCCAGCTTAGGTTTGCTTTAATAGAAAAATACCATGGTTTGATTGGTATACGCGCATACGCTGAAGAAAGTGGTTTCCTCTGGAAGGTTCGAGTATGTATGGAAGGTTCGAAAGCATGTAGTAAGCTACCGACTTTCCGATGTTTTCTCGTGCCATTCTTCGCCGCATAAGGAAAAGGTAGTCCGCTTCAACGCAAGGGGAGGGCGTAAGAAGAGGTCGCGAAAGGAGGACAACAAAAGTTATGGATTAGTTTTTCTGGTGAATAATCCCAGCGATGATTTCATTTACTCTTGGTGTAAGCATCTCAAAGTCCCTAGGAGATGCATCTATCGCTTCGGTTTGCATTTGGTCGTTGTGTCTTCTAATTTTCCTTAGGGCCTATTTTGCTGATTCTGGTCTCTTGATCGTAAGCAGTCTTCGCTCATTTCGGGTTTCGCTTTGGTTGTTGCAACTTCAACCTGCTTGATCCGCCTACAACTTATTTTGTGAAGAATTTGGCAAAACTTATTCGGCTCCTGTTTGTTCAAGAAAATTCGTACAACTTAATTCTCGGCCGATGAATCTAAGCCCTCGTAACTCAAAAGAGTCCAAACTCCTCGCTTTTTGGTTTTTGCCATCGGAAAATCTTAACTCCAAGAATCCTCTTAATTGCTAAGCTGTAAAATCGCCCTCGCATTTATTCCCTTTCTACTTCGCTTCCTCTCTCGCCCCGTCCGTGTGGAACCCTTTGGCGCGAAAATCGCTAGTAGACCCGTAATCGTAGCTGGAAGTTGGTTCGGAGTATTCAATTTAGAACTTAGTTTTAATGTTAGAAAAATTCTTGTTTGATTTCGGGTTTAATACTTCGATTTCATTAGAGCTTAGGCAAGTTTTACAGGGTACCCAGATCTTAGAGTCCAAGCTCTGCTGCTTGTCTACCAACTTTAAATTAATCTTTTTCCTCGCTAAACTCGATGCGACCAATTTAATAATCGAATAAAGGCGACCGGGCCAGCAGAGCTTTAAACCGATCCAATTGGGAAGACCGAAAAATAAAGGCGCCTGGAAGTTAAATCATCGAGGTCCTGATAGCAATGAGTATCATATCCTCTCTTTATGGAGAAAGAGACGTACAGAATGAAAACCACAGACGAAGGCTTTTCAATGACATAAGAATCACAAAACAAAACCAGCTTGTTGGTTCCGTCGTCACGCACTGAAATGTGATAAATCCCCCTTTCATTCCTTTACTTTGCGGGTGTCATGATTCCCGCCTCCGCGAGAATCTTACTTTTACACCAGCTATGTTCTAGCCCCACCTACTCTACTACTTCGCCTCCGTCCAGTAGCTTCATCTCCAACCTTAGTGGTCATAGATTTTTCAACTTTCACGCTCTTGGCTCGAAAGGAAGGGTCAACAACATGTTGGCCTTTATGTAATGCTCGAACGGGATTTCTATACTCGAAGGCATACTTTTCTCTTTTCATATCATTATTTATTGCCATTTTTGAAGGCTAGCAATGTTGAAATGATGGTCTCAATTCCACGTACTTATGATTTTGGAGTAGCGCTGATAGATTTATGATCTTGAGTACAATAATTTCGTCGCATATTTGTACATCCATGGTATGATTATGCCATCGTTATTGAATATTTGAACATGGAGAAACAATTTGCATACTGAGTATTTGAATAGGAAGATATAATTTGCATCCTGAATATTTGTACGAGAGCTTACTCCCATAAGACTAGAGTGGCCAACAAAAATATTGAATAAGATCATTCTACACTTTGTTTACATCCACTCAACTTCCGAGCAAATTTGATCGCAGATCAATGTGCTATGATATGGATTGGAGAAAACCAGCGAAATTTAAAGCAAAAAAAATGGTAGATCAATGTGCAACGTTATGAATTGAAGATATGTTCTAGCATGAGAAACATCATGACAGGCAATTTGTCCGCAAATAATACGCTCCGGTATGATGATCTAATACATTCCTAAATCTGTATTGCTTTGTTTTATTGATAGATTCGTGAACTGCTGGCAGACTTCAACCCAGGCCATCTTTAGCAATGCACTTTCACCCAGTATCAATTGATTCGCAAATTCAAAGAAAACACTGACATGCCTTTTACAAATCAAGGGGTAGATACGATTCAAATCTGATTTAGCATCCGACACTTTTGAATTGCAATTCCGCGCCGAAGTCCCAACCCTATAAAGAGCATTTTTTAAACCTTCCCTAATTTTTTTGTAGTTGCGGTCTTTTTCAACGTACTATCACAAATCAAAAATCACAAAACGATTTGCTGTTATCAGCACAATTTAGCGGCGGTGATAACCGCTTCAACAAATTCTTGTATTGTTAAATATTCCAGCATAAATACAACAAAAATAGGCCTGGAAGAACCCAGTAGAAATACACAAAATGCGTGCCAAAAAAGTATTTCGCTTACCATAAGTGATCGGAACAGTTACATAATCAGGGCCAACGATACGTTGATCAATAGATTGGAAAACAGAATAGATATTGACATGGCCAACAAAACGTCCTCTTGCACAAAAATAGATTACCTTTAGGGCTGGATATTTTTCTCTGGATCCATAAGCATCCTCCATAGAAAACCACCTCCCTACTCAAGCCTCAACAGAAAGATTAATTACCTTTAGGGCTGGATATTTCTCTCTGGGTAAATAAGAATCCTCCATACAAGAAAACCATCATACTCAAGCTTTGAGTAAAGGAGGCAGAGGGTTGAAGGTTCTTGGAACTTGTACAGTTCTTCCAAACCTAGTAGTAATAACTTGCACAGAAGGCGGGACTTCACTTTCGGAATCATCTTCCTCTTGTGTCATCTCAGAAGAGCTTGAGCCTTCATCTTCCTGTTTCTCCTCCGTTTCAGACCTTTTACGCTTGTTCTGAGTCTGCATTTTTGTCTTCTTTGAAGAACCCTTACCTTTCTTTGCCTGCTGCTTCATTGGCTTGCCTGTAGAACCCTCTGTTGTTTTATTCTCTGCTTCGTAATCTGATGCCCTCACAATATGCACCTAGTTGTACAGAAACCGTTTTAATTATCCTACGGGCTTCAGAAGGAGGTATGTCGTTCATAAATTACCTTAAGTCTTGCGCTTTTAATCACTTCAAAGACGACTGCATCACCATCCTCAAGTCCATGGTCCAGAGAAAATCCCCTCCAACCCCCACTTAGGCCATTTTTCTGGGCTAGATAAAGTGACTCCCACTCCAAACCTTTTTCATCCTCTAAAATGAATCTTGTGTCTACTTTTGGGAAGTTCTTTTGACAGAATCCCCTTGGAAGTCCCTACATAAATCAATTTGTTTTCTAAAATACTGCACAATGCAACGGAAAGAAAAGCAGCTTTTCTTACGTATTAGAACTTACCAACCAAAATCCACTAGCAGTGTGCGAATGAAGCATCAGTTTGACAAAAGAGGGACAACCAGAGGTGAGGTTTTCCTGAATCTTCTCTGCAGCTTCAGCGGCTGCAATCCTGGTGTTATCATTACAATACTCCTTGGAACAGTTGAATTAGAGCTGTGGCTGTTTCATTGAAAGGTATGGCATAATTCACAAAAAATAGCATTGCAGCAAAGAGCAAATAGACTTGTATCTCGTCAAAGAATATTACCCTCTACGCAATGTTCGGAAATTGAGAGCTGCCACCTGAAAACAAACTGTTTGATTCAGTCGCAGAACCAATACCATTCATAGAGCTATGAGAAATAGAAAATAACATGTTAATGTCCCTAGATCATCACATTTTTATCCTAACGTCCAGGTTATTGAATCGATGTGCTAGGATGACAGCCCTTTGAAAAAATGGATGTGATAGAACAGCAAAGTTGCTCCTCTCCTTGGAATCTGATTTCTCCTTTCTCATTTTAAATAAAGCAATGTGATCTGGCCACCATTTTTTCCTAGACCGCTGATGGGTTAATAGGGACATTAGAATGAATGTTAACTATGCCTACATCATCTCTGTAATCTGGTTTAGGGGCTCCAGCAACACGAGACGATCTTCTTGGTTCCACAAATTGTGCTTCCCTCTCAGGACGGATTTTCTTAATTTTTTGCACCTGCAATAACAAGCCTTGATTTTTCCGCCAAACCTTGTGGTTTGCCTTCCACTGGGCTGTGATCCTTTGATAAACTTTTAGGCTCTGATCCTACACCATGGGTTAAAAAAGGAACTACTGAAACTTAGGCTTATTGGCTTATCTCAGAAAATATTCTATTGAAAGTAAGTGACGCGCTTACGGCTATACCAATCAAAACAAGAAATTAAAATATCAATTAAACCCCTACCTTCATGCGTCGCATGTTTTCTTCGAGTCTTTTCTTGCGAAGAGCCTCATATGATTCGGCCATTTCTGCCATGACAGCAGAACGGGCATCTTAGTAAGTACTCCAAAACTTCCCAATAAATAGCTTGCTGTGGCTAATGTTTCAGGCTGTATTTTCTTGCATAACTACCAATATGGTTTGCTATGACGAATGTTTCAATCAGATAAGAAAGTATTAGCTTATGTGAGAAAAGGTTATACGTTTTTGGGCACGGAAAAACTAAACAGCAGCGCAAAGTGCTTTATGTAGCTTGTATGATTTACTAGAATTTAACACGCCAATGTTGATCTCCAAATCTCCATGTAAAATGGACGAACTCGATAGAATGAATTCTTGTAGCTCCAACCAAAAATATTTCGAGACAACCTCATCAGGTGAAGCTTAGGGTTTTATGCTTCTATATAACCATTTCGCCTCATTTGACTCGCATATTACAGACAAAGATGCCAAAGTATTTTCAGGCTCTACCAAAAGGGCTGATCATCACCTGTGACAATGGACAAGATATTTTGTAGAGTCTAACTATCAAAGAAAAGCTATTAAATCAGGCTTTAACATCTTGCAATCTGCGGCAAAGTAATGAGATTATGATATTGTCGAATGATGAGATTTGTGGAAATGCTCGATCTAGCATAAGCTTACTGCATAGTTAAGAGGGAGAAGAACGAAAGCATAACGATAGAACTACCAAGTCCTTACCGTAGGAAGATGAACCGGAAGAGCTGCAGCTTCCCGCCCAACGCCCTGATCGGCCAGAACAATTTTTAAATAGGTCCCACAGCCCTAATTAATTTCAACGCTTTATACGCAGGAAATGTTTTAATCGTTATTGGGGATTAACGTCACGGTATCTTAGATCTTGCCAGCTGTGGGCAGAATCTGTAGAAATGAATTGAACTGATAAAATGCATGGCTTCAAAGGCACTTGCTATTCCTATAGGACTGGTAACCCCGCTGACTACAAGTATTCTGGGGAGCTGTCATGACCGGTCATGCCTAATGGCGTAAATTGCTTAATTTGAAGCCTCAATATGGTAGTTGGGGAACAAATTTTCCCCGCCAGGCTATATACCAAGTTGGGCTATGCGGCTGTGGCTAATCGCTTACCTGCTTGCTCTAAAACCCCGATAATGTTTCCGCTAATCGCGCGGGTATTTTGCAAATCATGTTTTATCGCTGGAACGCTGCTGATGTATTTGTATGAGAATACGTGAGAATGCCGAGCGTCGGACTGATGGATTCAAAAATAGAAGCATTATTCTTCGTGGTTTTTTCCTGTGGTTTTCCTCGATGATGTGCGCTATGGATTTTGTAATGTATGGCTACCGGTGGCTCCACTCTTATCTCAAGAATAATCTTCATATCTATACGATAATCTTCTAACCATTCTCGATATGGCGCCGATTATCTTATATTTCGCTTTTGATTTTCGCTCGAGCAAATAACAAGCACCCGCTTATGGCATCCGGAGAAGTCGTCTCTTGTAAGCATCCCAAGAATGGAAGCAAAGAACAAATATAACGGACCGATGCATATGGCTACAAGAATTTCTACGAAGCCTGCCATGGCAGATTAGGGCCCGAATGGCAAAAGTATCCCCGACAAACCATACACGGGGCCGCTCTTCGCTGAAATAAGCTCATCCTAATCCATAATCTTTATACTCTACCATGGTTGATCCCGTGTCAGAAGCCCTACTTCTCCGGCCCAATCAAACTTTTGCACCGGCTTGTTATCAATATTCCTGAAGGAAGGGCATGATGGACCAGAGGTGTTTCTTCTGATTTTCCTTTGCATATATTTCCGGTTTCAATCCTTCCTTAATTTGTGTTTGCCTTCAAGTGGATTTCACTTTGCATGGAGTGTCACAAGGAAGACCACATGCCTCGCTGAATCGTTGCACTATTTCACTTTGTTTTGAGCTTCGATAAAGATAGCCGCAAGTAATCGCTCTCCTCGTGGTTGCGTGTGTTCCGGCATTGATTGAACTGCCTTTACCCCCAGTCACGCCGCCTATGTCATGGTGGAATCCTCGTTCATACGCTTTGATGGTGCGCATTGATCAATTACTATGACACTATATCGTACGGCGCGAAAATACTATTTTAGCTCATGGTTGGTGGTCTTCAAGTGCCCCTTTAAATTTGGGTCAACAGGGTCAGCTTTGACTGCGATAAAGACTCCTCAGATGGGCTTAACAGATCCGGAGGCAGAATATTATCCCCTTCCTTCAGATTCTTGATGTACACAAGCCAAGCCCTATTCCAAGCCAAGCTTTGTTTTCATCGTCACAAACTTTGTTCGGCAAGCATCGAACAAGAAAACAGAGCAAGCATAGAAAACAGAGCAAGCGTCGAACAAGAAAACAGATTCTTGCCGCTAACCCATGGAACCTGAGATGAATTGGCGACTCAAATTACCATTCTGCAATGGAATGGTATGACAAATTAAATTAACCAAACGTCAAAATTTGTGACCCAACTACCATATTGTGTGTCGGGCAATGTCAGGCCTAGAATTTAGATTTTGCATTAACCAGCAAAGATGCCATTGTTTATTACATGATTATTGAGGAAAAACCTCCAATTTGCCGGATTTTACATTATTTTTCGATCAAAATTTCGCTGCATCTACTTTATCATGTCGGGTTTTAACAACCTTAGTCAAAAATTCTGGGGAGGAACCTCCTTAATTTTGACCCTTGGGTGTTATCACTAGTGTAAGTGTGTAGGGGAGGATGCCCACATAGCGCCCACTTAAGGGAGAAAACTTTATTACGACGGGTTTAATTAAATCTGTTATTTTAATATAAAATAATGAAATAATGAAATTTCAGAGTTTAACTCAGCCAAACACCAATCGTTTCGACAAATTTGAAGCTTGCTATAAAAGTAAAAAGTTCTATTGTTATTTTGACCATAGTAGACCATCACAAGCCCTCCTAGGAACCACCAAATGCCCACACTTGACCTTCATTGCCCACAAGCGTACAACAATAGATCAAGTGCATCTTGTGTCTAATTCTATGATTTAAGATGGGCTATTAAAGGACAAAAGTAGACAGCTTAAGGGGTCAGTCGTTTTTGAAGGACGCCAAACTTTATTAAAAGTTCAAGCCAAAAGACAGACATAACCGCATTAAAAGGATAAAATCTCGTGAGGATAATCATGATCCAATCGAGTAGGACCACCGCCTATGCATAAGATAACACCCTAAATAAATCTCAAAATTAAAATGTCATCCGACGTAAGCAAAGCCAAGCAGGCCTTAGCAATTTATCTCAACTTCCCCGAGGACTCCGCAGCGAATGTGAATATTCAAGCCCTTAAAAGCACACAATTTCTTTTTGTTTCCAGATGTAACTACAAAGAACTATCCGGATAGTTAAGTGAGGCTTGGCTTTCAGAGTTTATTCCAAGTATCTAGATTAAACAGCCAAGAGCACTTGCTAACTTGTCAATGTGACATGAAAAGAAAGTAGCCAAGACCAAACCGGGCCGAGGTGATCACACAAAAAGAATAGTGCTCAATAGTCTCATCCCTTTGTTTCGTGATATCTAAAAGTTCTCGACACTCGAGGATCAATATGTGGACAAGCTTATTGACACGAAGGCATCTATGAAGAATCCGCCACCGTGAGCACGTTCACCTTAGGATAAAGTAGTTTATCCCAAGTCCAAGTTCAGCTACCCAACTAGGAGTGGAGTCGAAGGGACCATTTAGTGGATGGAAAGATATCACCATTGACAAGCAGCCTTTATAAAGCATGGTTTCATTAGTTAGAGGAAATTTGGAATTCTCGCTTTGACTTGAAATAGGTTGTAGTGCCCATATAACGCTAAATACCATTCATGCGACCGCTTGGTCAAGTAAAAACATGCAAAAGGTTGACAAATCGGCCATGCATTTTTATCATAAAAGACCACAGAAACTTTTAAGCATTTTATACAACACAAAGGTAACAATCACACAAATTTTAGGCATAGTGGCTCTGCGAAAAGACGCTTACTGGCGATTTATTGGAATAGAAATGCGCATATTGGACACCTGCTGTTGAAAATAACTTGTTTATTTTGCATTTCTAAAGAATCTATATAATATTATAAACCTTGCCCGTTAACATAACAACACTATTAATATACAAACATACATTTAATAAAAACCAAAATTTCTACTCAACAAAATCGCCGCATGCATTATTCTCGAGCCAACCATACCTCTCTATGCTTTTTTCTCGCTTCTCAACTAAATCGCCACAATTTGATGCTCTCCAAAAGTCCCACCCCGTTCAACGGAATCGCATTTCCAATGCCCGCCACCAATACCGATGTCACTAAGTTTCCGCAAGAAAACGATATCCACCCACCTCGTGAAATCAGAATCGCCTCCCATATGCCAATTGATGCTAATGGTTGTTGATGCCGTGCCATAAATTACTTCTTACTTTGAAATTCCATGTGCTCACGCCTAACGAAAAGCCCGCTAACGTGAAAAGCCCGAGCTTATTTCTCTCCACAAAATAGATAGCAACTCCTCTAGCTTCCATGTCCGGGAAATAGTATGGGGATGCAACAAAAGTACGTAAAACTCACCTAATAAAGTTAGAAACTGCTAGCTCTTTTCCAAGGCATACCCCATAGTATCGGCGAGCAACATGCACCTAGAATCGACATCACCATCAATGACTTACATTCAACTAAAATGGTTTGAAAGACCTCCAAGGATAGAAGCTAACTCCTCTAGCTTCGCATGTCCAGTTAGTATGGGGAGCAAAATAAAAGTACGTAAACCAGTTCACAGCTAGAAATCGCAGCCTTTCCTGCCAGCTGGGTATACCCCATAGTAACGTAATATACCATGCACCCGTGAATCGCATTATCATCACCAATAATGACTTATTCAACCCAGCCAATGGAAGCCCATTTCATTACTCCCTCGCACGCACAGATGAGCATAAAAGGACTTGAAGCATTCGTAATTTAAGCCTCGAGCATATCCAAATAACGGAAGCCCATTCCATTACCGACTTGAAGCATCTGTGAATTTAAGCCAAATAAGGAGAGGTTGGTTCAAAATCCGACGGACTCACAATGCCCTGACAAACCGCTTCCCCTTACATGTGAAGGAAATTTCGCAAAAGTACGACTGGCTTGCGTACCGGCTTTAAAACACCGGCCTGGCCCATGGCTATGGATCTTCCTCAAAACGCTCGCTTCATGTCCGCTTCCCGCCTCAAGCCCACAAAAATGTCAGACCCAACAAACTCCACGATCCGGTGCCTAAATCGGGTGCTATGGCTTACCTCCTCGGGTTATGGCGACCTTTATTCCGTGTCGAACTGAGCTATGATGCACTCGGCTATGGCGACCTTTATTCCGTGTCTAATCGGAGCTATGGCTTAATTCCCAAATTTATGGTCGATTCGCTTGAGCTTCGAGTTTGGAGCTTGAAGCCCTTTGTCGCCGAAAGTAGCGCGGGCCGCTGCCGAGGATTAGGTATTTGGCAATGATTTTGACCTTTTTATTCAATGAATTGTCCTGCCCATATTGGGCGGGATAAGTTCAATTAAAAGTCAACCACTTTTTGCTTGTGGTGGCCCGATGAGGTTATTCAAAATTCTCAAAATCCCACCTGTCCCACAATGGCGTCCGTCCAGGGAAATCCATATGCACACTCAATGCTTGATCAACAAAATGTACCGGAAATCCACATGCACACTTCCACAGGGCCTTGAGCAACAAATGGCAGATTATAAGCAACTTTTTGCAAAAATAGGCCTATCCTTAACGGTGACAAATGTAATTGGTCAAGACCTGGCAATACCATCATTACACCATACCTCATGCCATAACGGGTTAAGATTCCCTAACCTCCAACGCCTTGAGCTAATGGATGGATTGAAACATAAAGTGGAAGATTATCCACCAACAAGGAGCACCTGATGACATGCAAATGCACTAATACTGGCAAAGTCCGTGACTCATTCCCCAAGACTCCAACAAAGCCTTCAAAAAAGGGATGCATATGAAAGTGCTACAGCTAGAGACCCCAAGGAATAAGAGGTTTTAATAAAGTTTTCTCCCAAAGGAACATTAATGTAGTAAGCGATCGATTCAATTAACCGCCTAAGTGAATCAACCATATCCTTAAGGATTCTCCATGTAAGGAACTTAGGAAACGGCTAATCTTCATGGTAAATGGAAGTCTATCATACCTAAGCTACCGTGAAATTTTGGCTCATCAGATTTTCGGGACCAGTGGTACTTTAGTTCCAAGTACAGCCTATATATATAATAAGATGGGTGCCACTTCTGAAATTGTTTTCATCTCTCACACCTAAATATAAAGTACCAAGAGCTTAGAATCGTGATCCAAACTTCTAAACCTAATAAACTCGCCACAAAAAGCCTTGTAAAGATCGCAATCCAACTAATCCCAAAGATTCCCAAAAAATTCCAATCGAATACTTTCTAGACTGTGGCACTTGTCTTTTCATTGAAAGAGAAGCGCTTGAATGTGTCATTGATGGTGATGTCTCCATCTAGGTTCCGTGATGTTGCTCTTCCGATACTATGGGTATACCTTCGCAAAAGATCAAGACAGCATATCCCTCCTCGAAGCGGCAACCGGTGTCCGAAAGAAGGGAAGTGGAAATGGTTGTGGGAGGCACCTTCAACCGGAACCATCGTGCAAATGAGGGAGGTAATAGAGTACCATCATAGGCCTCGAAAGCCCAATAACGAGAGCATCTATCACCGAATCAAACCATTCCAAATTCGAAACTTTATCCCCGCTTGATCTTTCATGAGTCAAGTCAATGACTTTAATCTCTATCACGATTGCTTTCTCCCTAATACCAAGAAGAAGGGATCAAATGTGGGTATTCATGGGCAAAAAATAGGCCATTAAAGGGCAATGGTCGGAAGAATTAATTCATATCCCATATAATGGGCAACTCACATGAAGTTTTTTCATCAATCGGGCTGACAACGCTAGCCTTAATCCAAGATAATTCCAAATTTTATCATTAGAGGCCAGCAATTATAAGTCATAATAATCTTTTCTGTGTCCATTGAAAAAAAATCTTATTTACAGTGTCCATGCCCTTAAAGATATACAATCTTCTCCTCTTCCAAATCGACCATAGAAGCCAACCACATTCAAGATGAAAAAGCTTGTTTCTGTAGTTTTGGTCATGTATTAAGGTAAATGGCGAGCAAAATTTGTTGGCTAAATCGAGAGGTGTCCAATAGGGTGAACAACCAACACCATATCTGCCGAAGCCTCTCACACAAGAAGAAACAATGCTCAATACTCTCAATCCTTTGTTTACACAAAGGATATGGACTACTCTTTGTTGGATCGTGAAAACATCTTATGAATTATTCACACTAGAACTCAGCCACTTTGGGATGAAGCAGTCAGATCCCACACCTACAGTCCAAACACTTTTCCATCAGGTCGAGGGATCCTAAGATGCCACCTATTTAATGCAGGCACCTGCTCCAAAATGCAAAAGAAATTAATAAACAGAATAAACAAAATGCCTTGGCTTGATGCCCCGATGGCACCCCCATGCATCTATTTCAATTTATAGGACCAATCCCCTGTGGGCAACAATGAAGGAATATGATCCAAAGTTCGCCTCTACCCTCTCCCCCCAACTAGTAAGATTTTTATTCAAAATGCCTCCCATGATAAGAGATGGTCTAACCACACCAAAGGGCAATAGTGCTTATACCAACCGCTACCCATCGCTGTCAGTCTTTGATGAAGGCTAAAATAAGTATCCTTACACCCATGTCCAACACTTTTCCATCAGGGTCGAGGATCTGAAGATGCCACTTATTAGACAGAGGCAAGGTTCCAAAATGCAGAAGAAATTAATAAACAGAAACAAAATGCCTTGGCTTGATGCCCCGATGGCACCCCCATGCATCTATTTCAATTTATAGACCTGAATCCTGTGGCAACAATGAAGGAATATGAGTCCAAATTGCTCTACCCTCTCCCTTCCCAACGTTAGAAGAATTATTCAAAATGCCCTACGATAAGAGATGATCTAACTCATACCAGGTGGCAATAGTGGGATTATAAATTAACCTACCTATCTGCCCTTTAGATTTAAACAATAACACCGTGCTACTATCTCTCTAGAGTGCCATGTATGAATCCACCGAAGGAGTAGACAATTGAAGACGACTCGTGATTGATATGAAAAGAAATCCTGGATGCTGTCAAGCAGCAAGCAACCTCTTTAAAAGGGGAAAAGCATTGGGATGCATATAATAAAGCAAAGCCCAAGGAAGGAGGGGCTTATAAATGGTAGCCTTATGAAATGGAAGACAATGCTAAATTGATTGCCTCAACAACCTCAAACTAGGAGAATCATCCTTATCAATAAGAAGCCTCCAAATAAACTTCGAGATCATGACCTTACTTTGGAGGTGAAAATCCAACATACCAAAACTAACAACTGCCTTATGTATGATGCACTTTGCCCAAGCTTCCTGGACCAAAGCTCCTTCCTCATTTCCACCTCAAATCAAGTTCCAGAAGAGCAGATACCATGTAAATATATTATGAAGAACACACTTAGCTATAGTGATTCTACCAGACATGGATAGTATAGTTGTATTTCACCAAAATACGTGGTTCTACAATCCTCTAATAATTACACCCTAACCATCTGAAGCAGAGATGTGAATTCCAATAGGAGTACCAAATAACTTCGTGGTCTTACCATGCAGCAAAAGCTTCCGTGGATAGTCCAAAATACGAGAAGGGATGGGACTATCCGACGTCCACAAAGTAGTACACTTTTGCCAACCCACAAGAACCCTTGATGCTAAGGAGAATGTGTTGAATAATAGTTTAGCATCACGAAGATTTTTAGCCTCCAATGAGCACAAGGTCCCCAAAATTGAATTAGTATGACTTTTTTGCCATGGTTTATTGATGAAAATTAAGTATTTAAACTAGTATGCTTTTGTGGGCCAAAAAGTCACAAATCATGTCCAGTTATGCAACATGGTTCATTATCACAACTTGATCGAGTGGTAAGCAATAATTGTTTTTTTAATATAGTAAGAGTCGTTGATCTCTATTCATGCCTAAAGTGTATAACGTGTAATGCTGCCTTATTATACAAGTTTATTGACAAAACATTTGATCTTGTTCATCTTTCGTGCTATACTAGCATGGTAATTTTAAGTCATATCTAGTTTAGGGAATATGATCTGATATATTATATTGACGGAGAGATGCATATGTATAGGTCATAAAAGTGATATACTATGGTGTTCATGGGTTTCATGTGGAAATTGAACCCACATTTGTACCTTGTATTCTATAATGTAACAAAACGTTATTATTCTAAAGAAAATATATTAGCCTGAAGTTACTTTTGCTTACCCAGCACTGCTTTTTGCGCTCGCACAAAGATATATCCAAGAATTCAGTATTTTGTCTTGCAATATAAGTAGCATAACCATGTTTTCATCCCTTACATGATCTAAAGCCAGCCCATGCAGTTTAAAGATTGCAAAATGTAATAGCATGCATTAAAATGCTTGATCTGGTACATAACCTGATGTTATAACTTATAGGGAGGTGTTTGGATGTCTTAGATTGATGGACAATAAGGTATTAAACCATTAAAAAAGAAAAAATCATAAACCAAATTTGAGATCTCTTTGAGTTTTGAGTTGACTTGGCAGATAGGATTCTGCAAATTGATATGCCACATTCAGACAACAGTTCCATTGTGAAGAGGAAGCTATAAGTTGATGTATTTCTATTGCTAAGATATAAATATAGAGACACTAACGTAGGTATTGGATATGTAGATATAAATCCAAACATAGAAGACGATGCAGAACTTAAAATACGAAGAAGGGATAATAAACAGTTGTCATGGTTATCTCAACCACCATTCCTTCAAATAAACGGATGGTCTGCTTAGCAGAATGAATGATCCAGAAAAACGGATGGTCTGCTAGCAGAACGAATGATCCAGAAAACCGAATATTGAAACACCAACATTTATTAACTCAGATAAAAAAAATAACGGATTCAATAAAACGAAGACTTCCTCACTCCAATTATATCTTAATTTGAGGAAAAAGAAAGATAATGCCATCAAATACCATTTGTCATTACTTTTCCCCGAGGTGCTTCGTTGTATCCACAATCATTAGCCTTCCTAAAAACGTAATTCAACGAAGCTAGTCCAAGCATCAGTCCGATGGATACCTATAATGAGAAAACAAAACCATGCATAAGTAGAATGCAAAAACCATGGGTCTCCAATAGATCTAACGATAAACATTTCTCTAATCCATCTCTGCAACTAAAATTTCAACATCCGGTAAACGATAACCTAATTCTTGCAGAATGCGCATTTTGTAAAGTAATGAGAGGCTTGCATTACCCGGTAAACAATTTAATAGGAAACTCAAAGAAAAGACTAAATGTTTGCTCCTTATAAAGGCCAACGATAGAAAATGGCATCTCTGATGAAAACATTGCCAACTAATTCTGAGATGTACCAATGGATCCACTGTGAAATTGGCCATAAGGAATCAAATGTGACAGTATAATGCCAGCCAACAATTACTTCAAGATCAAGTTAACAACTAAATTTCCTACCTGCAGCAGAATGTTAAAATCATTGAGCTTTCAGAAGCGATGAACCTACAATCGTGGCGCAAGATAATTTTTCAAAACGATGCACACAAGAACGCCATTCTGAAGCATAAATCTGTCCATTCATGTATTCTTCTCAATATTTGGTCAAAAACTTTGCTTTAGAGCGTTTTGGCAAAGGCCGAACAAATGCCATCAAAGATAGGGTTAATATTTTATTATATAAATTATAATTATTAGGGCTTCTAAGAGGAAATACTGTGCATTTTTGAAGTCCCGCTTATAAATTAAGGACAAAGTAAATGACTGGTCGGCTTTTAGTCGTTTCACGAAAATCTACACACATCCACATCATCATTTTATCACTTTTGCTCTTCACTAAAAACATATCCAATTCTGCAAAACATAGGCCTATATGAAGCCGTAAAGTCACCTTTGCAAAATGGTGAACAACAACAACAACAAGGCTGCTTTCACTAACTCCGCTTGGCCATGGCTCCCTCTCTAAGAGCTTCCTCCTCGCCCATGCACTGGGTCAGCTTTTTGAATGGTAGGCTGAGTCGTGATCGAATTGTTTTAGCAACTCCTTTTTTAGTTACCTCCATATAAATCATTCTATCATTGGGAACTGGGTACTATTGATTTGGTTGCGACCATTTTTTTCTGTTTCTAACTTCCCCTTGTAGAGGGGAGATATCCTGCTATTGTTCTAAAATCTGCGATGAGTAGTAACATCCTCGGTGAATATGCTTTGGGTTCTTCTAACCAAGGCTTTTGATTCTTCAATTAAGATCATTAATCATTGGCAGTGATTTAGCTGGATTTGGGGTTCAATAGGGTCCCCTAACAGAATTAGCGGCTGGGCTGCTTCTTAAACCCCTTACCCTCTGCTTTCTCCATATCCCTCTCAAGATATCTCTGTAGGTGCCCAACCGTCTTGCTCTGCTTCTACCTGCTGAGGCTACCATGTTGTTCTCTTCAACTTCCTTTCAGTTGACCTTAACTTCCCCTTATCTGCACTCCATGTTTCAGTTGAATGGGAAAACCACTTCCCCTTGAAACGCCACCAAGCTCCTGCTCTTAATCCCTCCTCCAACTCAATCGCAATGAAGATCTCCCGTAGGGTATTTCATGGTTTTTATAACAATTTTTAACGAGCCAGAGGTGGCTAGAGAGGTCTCCAGCAGACATCTAGGCATTCCTTGTTAAAGAGACAGTATTTCCTAGGATTTTTTTCATAGATGAGCAGTCCTATCCCATCTCTGTCAGGAGCTTAGAACTCTATCTCAAGGTGGTAGACCATATCATCCCATAGCAAAGTTCTATTCAGATTCTCTGCCTTCACAGATTATGCGGGTACCACTCTCGAAGCTGCATAAGATCGGGATGGCCCCATGGAGTTCCCCGGGTTTTCAATAGATTTTAGTCCGCAAGTCTCTGGGCCTCCTCGCGAACTTCATCACCCTTCTCCTTCCCTTCTACCATCTTTCTGCTCAAATTCCAAATCTACGCATTTCCGCCATCTTGATAAATATAGAATACATCTGATGGGGCTCTATCGAAGCCAGAAAAATTTGATGGCGCTAGATCCAAGTCTCGGTGGTTTTTGAAGCGCATTCGGCTCCCTCGCTATCTAGCTCCACCCCTCACAGCACTCTACGATCAAGAACAAGTCGACTAGTCGGGCTCTTCTTCGTCACTTTGAGTTGGTTCGCCTCCCCATCGGAGAAAGGGGCTTCCTGCCGCGAAAAGTCTCCCCGCATTTACCGCCTCGAGGGCTTGTTTTGAGTGTAATTGACCTGAACGCTATTTCAACAAGAATCGCTTAGAAAACCCTCATGCAAGGTTCTCATCCAAATTTCAGCTTTGCTTGAGTTCAAATAGATTGCCATCAACACACTGGAGATCCTGTATTTTAGGACTATTTTCTAAGGGGCTCGCAAGGATGTAAAGGATAGCCTCGCCTGGGATCAGGAGGATCCTGTGAACTTAGATGAAGCTATAAAGGTTGTGGAAGTTCGTTGTGATAACCGCCTTTTTGAGCATAGGCAAAAAAGAGAAAATCAAAGATGTTTCTACTTCCTCAAGCTCCAAATATCACAAAGCAGCTTTTAATCGCCTAACATCCCCTCGGTCACGGTCCAAAGCAAGCTGGGCGCACATTGATGGTGTAGTTCGGCGTTCTGTCTACAAATACCGAAGCAACGTAAGAGAGGCTTACCCTTTATTGTGGAGGGGTTGGCCATAATACTGTGGATGTCCAAGCAATCAAATCATCTCGAAGTCCCTGGGTCCGACAGTAGGTATTCTCAACGGGGTTGCCCCGACATTCCTCCTCGAATTTTCCACATGTGAGATCTGCTTTATTCCCCAACAAGGTCGGGTTGAAGAATTTTTATCCTCTATTTCATCGAGCTCCGGGGTTGGGGAGATAGGGGTATTGGCGAACTTGATTGTGGGAAGGTATCGCCCGCTTCATGGATAGTGTGTTCGCTAATAAGCACGCCGCATCCCTAGGAAGTGGTCGAGCATCCCGCCTGGTGTGATTGATGGCTGTAGGATCCGGCTTCAGCGCAGTTTCACGTATCGTATTGCACCTCTTCGAATTTTGTTCGAGGGAAGTTTCTTTTGCGCCAAGCTTCATTCAATCTCATTGCTAGCCCACATATGCCGCTTTGGGTCTTCCTTTGGCTCCGAAGCTGCATAACCCACGATTGATTGAGCTCTAGATCTTTTCAATTTTCCTCGTTCTAGCTCTAATTCCGCTTCATCTCAGCTTCATGTATCTACACCGACATCTACTTCAACTGCAAAGATCGCGGCTCTTGATTCCGCCTTTATCGTTTGTTTCTCGCCCACTCATGCTTTGGCTCTGTCTCCGCCTAGTTCATATCCCGCATTCACCATAAAATGGGGAGGCACGTCCCAGCCTTCAGCTCTTGCTCCAGCTCGCTTCTAGTTCCCTCGCTCCACTGCTCCTCCTCCCCGCCCCTCGCTCCTCGCTTACTCTGTTCCTTCTCCCTCGCTTCCTTAGAGGCTTCTTCTGGCCTTGCTTCATATCTTGAAGATCTCTTCATAAGTTTATCGATCCTAAGTAGGTAAGATCCCGCCTTCAACATCAATCGGGTAATTAAAGTTCATCCTTCGACTAGCTTTTGCTTCAATGATGCCCCGCCCTTGTCCCTTCTTTAATAAATACAAGGATTTTGGTGACGCTCTTTGATAAAGTCGCTTGTAAGCTTCCAGCATTGACCCTATGACTTGTATTATCTCGCCTAAGATAACCCCACCATATGGCCCTATATATGGCTTGTCACCAATAGAATAAGGCTTCAGCGAACTCATATCAGAGAAGAAGAATCTTTACATTGTGTCTATCCGACATTCTCACACTGCGATGAGTCGCCACCTTTATTTCTAAGAAGGATGGTTTTGTCATGGTTGTGGATTATCGCTACCAACAAGATCAATACTATGCATAATTCCAGATTCTCCCTCTCGATTCCGTGAAAGTTACTGGCTTAATTACAAGGCAACGATACTTCACTATAATCGATCTTCGAGATGTCTATAATTTTATCCCGATCGCAGGTTGTGATGAGTGGAAGACGTACTTCTCCGGAATTCTGGGTGATGTTCATTTCGAAAGTATACATACCTTCGACCTACCAATGCTCCTGTGGTCTTTCAAACAGATGGCTAATGTTTTCGTAGTTTTGATCTCTTCGCTGTCATCATCTATCCGATGATATTTGTTCATTTGAAGACTTTGAGGAGCATAAAGAACATGTCCGTATAGTCCTTCCGTGGCCACGCCTTTATAGTGTCAACAGATAATGTCAATTTTCGCTATCGTGATTACACCTCGTGATACTCACGGATCTAGATAAGGTCAAGACAGCTCTTGATTGGAAGACACATTCCTAAGTTAAAGATGTACGCGTTTCTGGGTTTACAATTTTATCAAGGACTATTCGTATCGCTCAGTTTCACACGCCTCACCAAGAAGGATGTTTCTTTTGAGGGACAATTGAAGCAAAATCATCATTCATCACTTTGAAAGCATGTTTACAAGAAAGACTCCTCGGGTACACCTAAATTCTTTCGTGATCCCTATATTCTCGGTTGATGCATCGTGATTTTGCTCTAAGATCTTTGTCGCAAAGAAGGGGATGATCATGAATCAGACTGACGCTTCTATCATTCTCGAAGTTCCGTGTCACAGATCAACTATCCTATTTATGTTAAAGGAACTTTGGGCGACATTGACTCTTTTAGGAGGGCTATGATTTCTTGAAGGTTCTCCCTCATAAGATAACCGTATACGTATTCATTGTAACTAGAAATATTTTCAAGATGCTCGAAGTTCTTAATTGTGTCCAGTTCACGGCATAAGCATAAAAAGTATCTCATTTTGATTTCTGCCATGGAATTTCGCCCGGTACCTTCCTTAACGTAGTCCTCAAATGCTCTTCGTGAGATCTATTTCTTTAACCTATATGAGGGAGCTAACATTTGATCAATAATCACGCATTATTCTAGGACCTCATCATTTCCAGCCTTTTATGGCTATTACTGTTCTCGAGAGGCCTCCCATGATACATCCTTTTGTTAGTTCGCTCGAAAGCATCTTCTCGATCCATCGCTCAAGATGTATTCTCACACCTGGCTCAGATCAACTTCTCAAAGAATGCATCGTATGATCGCTTTCTTTGAGGGTCGATGGACTCCTCTGTCTGCGGATGGGCTTCAGATAAGCCGCATGGTGCTTCTAGGCTTCGGGGACTCCAGGCTTGGCTAAGTATTCACATTTTGGTTGAATACTTTGGTAGCCAAGACTCTTGAACTCATTAGTCGAGTATTGATGTCCGAGCCTTTAACCGCTTCAATAAGATTTTATTCGATCTTGTAGACCTGCTGCCTAACAAAGATTCTCGACATCTTCCCCATGGCCTCTTCAGCTGCCAAAGTTCTAGATGGATCTTGAAGAGTGGTTTCATAGACTTTACTGGAGCTGCCACTCTCGGTTTCGAGGTCAGTCATGGTTGTTGGATCGCTCTAAGATGACTCCATGACTCCTGCACGCCGTACTATCACCGCAGGGAACACCGTTTTTCTCTTTCTCTCCGGCAGGCGTCGACTTCGGATTGCCGCCGATATCTGACGCCGTGGCGGGAACTTCACGGCCGCAAAGTTTTGTATGTGTGCTATTGCATATCGACCGCTTCACTGGGTCAGATCCTGGGCCATCATCCGTAAAGTAATGGCGGCAAGCAACGCACCATTCAAACTCGAGCAATATTTGGCAAGGTGCTTTATTAGTTATCAGCAGGATGATTGAGTCGACATCTTCTATTAGCCGAAGTTTGCCTTAGTAACTTCCAAGACATACTTCCACGGCCATTTAATTCGCGCTCTTTCTGAACTCCGGGTATCCACGCTGGTCCTTTAGTCACAGGGTACTCCGCTCAATCCTAGTGTCAGTCCTTCACTTCGGTGGAACCCAAGCTCTTCAGCCGACATCTTCAAGATCATCTTCACCGGCACAGTGAAATGTTATCGCATTATGCCTGTATTCATAAAACGCGTAAAGCCCTAAATTTCACGCTGGTGACTTTCTCCGTTTCTTCCTAGGGGACCTTCCCTACCACGCCTTCGCAACAAGCTGGCACATTGCCTTGGGGTCCCACCGAATCGGAACATGTGTTATAGTTGGAGCTCCCAGCCTGCTCGCTCCATCCAAAGATTTCCATGCTTCTCTATTGGAGCCCTACATAGTTGATACTTTCTCGTTCATGCTCATCTCCACGCCACCACCAAGTGGGAATTGGATGATCATGAGGGAGTTCTGCAGACTGATTCCTGTGTTTTTACATTATTTATTGTATTACTTTGTCGTGATGGAAGAGTACTCTCAAATGATAGAACTGGAGCCTCGCTGTAAGAGTTCCGACTAATGCCCCGAGCAAATCATGGAGTTTCACTCCATACGGCCCAAATAAGCTGCCTGGAAAGTACACTTCACCTAGCCCGAGGACTCATCAGCTGTGGAGAGGGGATGGTGTGACGACCATAATGGATGGTGGCTCACACCTAACATTACACTCAGATACAAAAAGAGTGATGGTCGTCATATGGATGCAAAAGGGTAGTTGCACAAGACAAGGCTTGAACTTACAATCTTCTAGTTGCAACTCACATCCCTTTACCAAATGCGCTACCAATACTTGTCAAAGCTTCCTCACGCCTTTCTCATATACAAGTGATTGTTCCTAGGAGGTTCTAAATTCTAGAACCTATATGCATGCGCGACACTTATGGATCTCATCCATTACTTGGATGGTAACGATCCCCGATCGCTATATATAAGGAGGCACCTCCTCTTGTCAAACCATTCGCTCCAATGCCGGGCCTCAGTAGCCTTCTAGGCATCCGCTTTCTATGCTCCGCTTGCCTTCGGCCGGTACCTCGGATTCTTGATTCTCTACCATCTTGGCATATTTCATCCATATTTCTATGACAAGTATTTTCCGAGCCCGTGAGGGTTCTCATGATGTGAGGAGCCAAATAGCTAGAGGTGTTTATTCTAAAGTTTCTATTTTTATCAAGCATGGCTTTGGCCACCTCTGGGTAGGGCAGCCTTCGCTTGATCCAATGGAAGCTTCCAAGTCATTATGCAGCCGCTTTTGCAAATAGTTGTACATGTAACAAAGAAGCAATTTATGACAAATGTTTGAGAATTTGCTTATGTAGGTTAATGCTTGATATGGCATTGGGCTTTAAAAGACTCCCCAATTCTGTGCTTTTGGCACAACCTCATGCTATTATATGCCCTCAAAATTCACAACAAAATAGGGTGTTTTTTCATCGGTATAAGGCCAAACAAAGCATGCTATGTGTATTTTCAAAGGGCCACTAAGTGTTACAAGGTTGACGCTTTAAAAGTTATATTTCTTTGATGTCAAAAGATTAACGGCATCAAGGCCAAGGCTGATAACTTAATAATGACATAATGACTACATTTATGGCATTTTGTAACGGGTATATTTGTGTCGTAGAGCTTACATCCATCTGTTCACAATCGCTACTATATTTTATCATATTAGTCTCGAATACCCATTTGCAAAGAATTGCATGGTGCATGTTTATGTCGTATATCCAAATTATTCAAAATTAAGGCCATATTTTCTATCATATTAGTCTCGACTCAATGATTACATTTGTGGCGATTGCATGGTATGTTTGTATCAAGCTTACATCCAAATTATTCAAAAATGCGTCATATTTTCTATCATTTTAGTGTCAATTATGCAACCAAATTGCTAGACTATATTAGCATCCTTATCTTGCATATATTGACATCTTTGCATCATATATCTAACTATCTTATAACATGTTTTATATTCATTTGTTATGCAACTTATAACGAGCTTATTTTATTCTTGCAATATGATTTCATCCGGCCTGGCATAGTACAACTAGTTTCTTTTTGTATGCATTTGAGTAACAAAATTTCATATCAATAGATGAAATGCAACATCTACATGTCTATGATCACATATATGATACCATTGTTAAATTTGTGTCCAAATCACAAGTCATTTTATGCAATTCTACCATCAATTTTGTCATTTTTCTCTCCTCCTCGATAGATCATATTATTTAAAAGCCATTTTAAGAAATCAACCCAAACAAGTCCATTCACATGTCCAAAATGCCGCGATAAACAAAAGATTACGCAATTTAGCCGGCTCTAAGTTTCAAACAATAGTATCGTAGGGAGCCTTCTCAACCCTTCTGATCAATCATCATCATATAGATGTGGATTTATTTTAGTAACTTTCTTAATCCAACCGCACTGAATCGGGTCATATATCATAATGACCGTAGCTGTAAATAGATCCATTTGTTGCTAATTTTACACCCTGAAATTTTAGAAATCTAGAGCAAAATATATAATCAATATAAGGTCTCGTGGAAAAGGGAGCACAAATGTGTATGTATTATTAAGTCACTTAAAACACCAAAGTCACACAAATTTGATGGGCATGCAAGTAACCTTTTTGTTGTATAGCATTTCTATCAATCTCAAAATTCCTAAATACCTGGACAGCTTGTGTACCAGCCTTTAGTGTAGAATGTTGAAGTAATTCAGCATTTTCTTCTTACCTAGCATTTTTTGTAGTTCTCACAACATTGGAAGGAACAACCTATTATTGCAACATTCTGCCATCACGATACAGATGCCTTGAGTTCCTCTTCATATGCAAAAATCCTAGAAAGATCCATCCTACTACTTAGGTAGTGATCACTTTGACTCAGAAAAAAGGAACACTTGCTCTGCTGTGCATCGTGGGGAGATGCGTTCACCCGCCGACACTCATCCTCAAACCTTGGCGCAGAAGCTGGGAAGGTCACTCACCAAGGGACACTGCATCCCGCAAGAACAGACGCAGCAATGGCGGACCACTGTGGACGAGATACCATACCCCCACGTGATAGCCCCCATTGGTTCTCGCCAAGGAGGAGGATGTTGTGGAGGGCCTTAAATCCGGGCCAAGCAATGGTTAAGTACCGACCTCGGCGGTATGCGTGCCGAAAGTACCACGCAAGTGGCAAAATGGGTGCGATCCTCACTACCATGTTTCAACAGCATTGCAGAAGGTTTCCTCGACAATGGACCATGTTGGTTGTCCCATTCACAAGGGAAGGGGATCGTTAATCAAGCCCTACCAATGGAATGGATCGTTGGTCGGCTTCAAGATTTTACAAATCATATCATTCTCGAAAGCAAAGAAGCTGACTCCACAAGGGGGAGGCAAAGCAGAGAGCAAGCAGCTCCCACACGCGTGTGTTTGCACCCCGCCCCACTAACGATTGACTATATCTTTACATCAAGGCACCGAAGACGTACTGAACCATCTAAGCAGGACTTGTATCACGCTTGTGGATCCTCGCTGCTTTTGATAATGGTCCCCTAGAAAGCTATAGCCAGGATCATTAACTCAGCTGCTGGGCCAGCTCGTGCACGCTATATACGTGCTGTATGAGAGTTGTTTTGGTGATGTACCGACTCGCCAAGCATATCACCAACACCAAAGAGTATCCGTGTCCCAGGCCGCCCCCTAAAACAATTTTCGGGCCCCGCTACCGACCGCCAGAGCCCGCCACCGGTGCTACGGAAGGCATGTTTATGTTGACCACCGCATATGTTCACTGACTTGCTGCCTACCCGCTATCATGCAACAATGCAGGCCACCGTGCAGCTCTATGATCGGGGCCAATGGGCCACCTAGCTCTGCCCAGCCCGCCCTTCGTACGGGTCGGTGGGTTTCAGGGGCCCTGGCCATCTCTTTGGCGAATTCGGAATGACTTGGAAGGTGTGCGTAAGGCATTTTTGGCACCTACCGGGTGAAACCTTCAGTCTCCTACGTCGACTCTGGCCGCAGAAATCGATTCTTGCCGCCTCAGCCGGGCGTTCCTTGACAGACACATCGCCTGGCTTTAAAGTGGTTAATAATATGGGTGATGTCACTCCCACCCGGGCTTACCGGTAATGGGCCCCAGCTGCCTGTGGCCTCTTGGAGGGGTGCAAGAGAGATCGCTGGTCATGGGAACATGCAGGAAGGCCCGGCGGCGGCAGGTGTGCACAGGAGGGCCTGACATCAGGATGTACCAAGTGGGAGGCACCGGATGCCAAGCCTGCGTAAGCTCTGGGACTTCGGGCGCCTGTGAGCGTGTCAAAACGCCCATTAAGCAAGGGAGAGCACATCAACCCCGTATAGTTCCTGGGCCCAAGTAGCCTCTACATATGCTTCCCAAATTTCCGCCTCGAAAGAAATCCCATTGCCTTATTCTCAAGACAGTGTGCCTACCCATCTTCGTGATCGAGACTCGCGTGTGGATTGGGAGCCCCGGGCCAGACAAGCCTACCGGCCAACCGGGTGCCATTGAGGATGAGTCTCACACTTTCCAGGAGTTGCCCAAAGATTCAAGCTGATTCGGGCTGAGATACTTCCTCCTTTTGGTGTACGGTCGGACTTTGCCCCTACATTTGCCGGAGATGAACACACCGGCCAAGACGTCGCAGGGTCGACATTCGTGAGGTACTAGATCCGGCGAAGCTCACCTTGTCTCCCCTCGCACCGGTCAGCCGCCTTTCGATCGCACTACTGCGCGTGTGCATGAGCGTATATATTTGTGTGTTTTGCATTTTGTGTATTAGAACGCTTTGTCGCCAGGCTTATTTTTCTTAGAAACTCTTCGGCTGGTTTTTTAACCGGTAGTAATCCGCTTGTCGCTTTGTATTGGGTCCCATAGACCGACATGTCCCCGTGGATAAAATACCTTCCTTCCTTCTTCCTTCCTACATTTATTATTTCTTTTGAAATTTCTTTCTTCATCTTTCTAAGTTTTCTTCAATATTTATAAGCCTATCCATGACAAAAATATCCTATATAGTTTTACGCTGAGCGCCAGGCAAGTTTTCTCCACATAGCTGCATTTTGAATTCAACAAGAAGCACCGGGACTTTGGCATTTTACATTTAAATTTTGCAAGTTAAGAGAATATTAAATATGGTTAGACTTGAACAGAACTGGATACATATTTAAACATACCTGGACTATTGGCAGCAATGAATCATAACCATCTAATGATGATCCTTTCACTGAAATACCAAATGACAGGAAGTGTTGTAAGGGATGCCACCATTCCTACATCAAATATGTAAAGTTAAGCAATTGGAATGTGTTAAGCAAAATGCTAAACAATAGGAATAAGTTAAATTCAAGATAATAATAGTTCACCTGCAAGTCAAGTGGGCTGCACCTCCTGCTCCTCCTGCAATTATGATTTGAATACCTCTTGCGTATACTCAACCATAAATAAAGGGGTACAATGAGTTGAAACAACTTTGATCTGCAGATCCATGTGCAAGCTCAAATGAAAAAATCTCACAAGAGGATTGCATAGAACTTGAATACCTCTGCTTAATGTCCCTTGCGTATACTCAACCATAAATAAAGGGGTACAATGAGTTGAAACAACTTTGATCTGCAAGATCCATGTGCAAGCTCAGATGAAAAAATCTCACAAGATGATTGCATAGAAGACAACCTCATAAGGTATACTGAACGTGTCTAATACCAGTGCAACTTCTCTCATCACAAAAAGGCGTGAATCTAATCCCATGATAATTTCCACTTTTGCTGCCATGACTTCAAAATGTCAGATATCAAGCAACAAAATCGATTTAACTTTCCAGGAACATTCTATAAGTTTAAGTGTTTTTAGTAATCTGAAGAAATATAAGGGCATAAACATAATAAATAAAGGTTCTAATTCTTGGAAGTATAGATAATGGGCATAGATGAGGGGGCACTCTGCCGGTGGTCCTTGGTTCATATCCTGCAAGCTCATTCTCAGTTTTTAATATTAGCTCTGCCTACAATGATTTAGCATTTAAATTCATGGCAATTATTCATGAAAATCATGTCATAACATAAGGATGAATGAATAGACCACAACACAAGTTTATTGGAAAGAATCTAGTTGTTAACAATTATAACAAGCCAATAGTGCTTATTCTTCATCTAAGGCAAAGCTGCAACGTCAAAATCAAAGAGGAGGAAAGATAAAATGAAAAATTAGCAATGTTTCTTTCCTTATTACAAAGTAATGGGTGTTGTTTCAACCAGTCTCTTACAAGAATAAATCTAATCAATGATTCTAGATGGGTATGCCCTGACCTTATCATGGCTATGACAATTATAGATGCCTTTTGTACTTTGTTCTCTTTGGTGCTGAAGCAGGGACATAGATTTTACACCGGAATCCAAATCCTAAAGTAAGAGCAATAGGAAAGAGCATCATAGTTGCAAAATATGAACTTGGAAAAGCATGCCTTAATAAATAACTCAATATGGCTTTACTAAAAACTAGAAATGAATTAACTGCAATGCCATTTACCTATAGAAGAAGATATATAAAGAATAAAGGAAAGAATGGCTACTCAGAATAATATTCTGCTCCATTACTCACCATATTCTGCAAAAAAATGGAAAGAAAAAGAAATGACCTGTATTCACTAAGCCTGCAAAAAGTGCAAAATGTTTGGCAAAGGGAAATGCATCAATGTTTGGCAAAGTTCAAATGATAAACTATAAGCCGGGATGCCTTTGAGGAAATGCTTAATGAGGTTAGCCAAGTATAGCCATAATGAAATAACAGACCAAACTCGATTTAAGCTCATAAACCGATTCTACCCTCCAAGATATCGACCTTAGAGAATGCTCAAGTATTAAGATGTATACTCGTCACAAATTGTTAGTAAAGGAATTAGAAGTCGCTACGCTAGTAGAGTTGCGCTTTTGTGAATTTGTTGTGGAGGTCGAGGTATTCATTGCCTCTTTAGCCTCCTTCCTCCTCAATTTTTCTGTACATTACCATTCTTTTAATATATTGATATTACGCTTCAAAAAAACATTCTTCATATAATCTTTACATGTTTGTGGTGAGAATGAAGAAATGTTCATGACATACATGTTTCTTTGCGTGTCTCTTCCGTGATTGAAAGGATCTTTTATTTGAAAGCATAGACTCTACAGGTATCTACAGAACATTAAATGTGCAACAATGGAAACTTAATAAATGTGGCTTAACATACGTGCCATTCTCAAGCTTTTCTAAGTTAATCTTGAACTCGAAAGTGCATAGTTCGCCTAATTGTTTTGTCGCCACAATGGAAGTATTTGAGAAATAGAGGTGCATGACATGCAAAATCTACTTCTAATCGCTCTCTACATGCTAATTTAACAGAGCGAGATGAAACGCACTTTATTTAAGAAGTATGCTTAAAAGATTCCTTATAAAAATTGAAAGCTTGAAAAACAGACAAATTAGGGAGCAAAATAGATTGAGCACCCTATTGCTCGTGAAGACCCCCAAAAAGTAACATTTTTGAAACATTTTATTTTAAGAAGAGGAAAAAAAAAAAAAAATTGCTTTTGTTTTAAGGAGAAAAAAACATTAGTTTTGAAAACTCAATAACTACTTAATGTTAAACACAGTATGAAATATAGTTTGTATCTTTGGCACACCACAAATAAAAATCAAAACATATAAGACAAGGAGGAATCATGGAGCAAGAGAGAGTTGTCTTAATTTGAACATTGTTGAAAGACACAAAGCTTGTAGTTCCAAAATTTTTATAAATATATATTATAATTTTAGCACATAGTTTACAAATGAAAACTAGAGGTACTATAATTCTTTAGCACATAGTTTACAATGGAAAACAGTAACTCACACAAACAAATAACTATAATAATATATTTCAATGTGTCTATATATAAATTTATACTCCAGAAATTTTCCCAAATTCACAGGACTCTTTGTAATCTTTTAGTATCTCCTTTGTAGGGCACAAATAAATGCCAGAGATGCCTTCGACTCCAATGCTGCTGTGTACAAGCGTTTCTGCAGTAGTCTATTGTGCTCCTTTGTGTCAATAAACTCCACCTCCTCATCTCTTCTCCCGTGAAGTGGAGGCTGGATTTCTAAGCATCGCCAAAGACCAGATCTTTGTTCTCAGCTCTTCGCTTTCAATGTAGCATGCTCACAAGAGTTATCCCCGCTCCCCGACATAAACTTATTTTATCCGGTCTATGTCGACGGACAACATTTGCGCCCCTCGCAGCATAAATCAGTCGGTGCCTCGAGCTAAAAATGTATTCAAGATCCGGGCCTCCTAGAAAACCATCAGATAAATTATTAATTAGCCCTCTATGGCTCGATAATGGGATGCTCACAAATACTTTGTCGCTAGGTCTCTTAATGCTTGGCAAGTAACAACCTGAAACCCAAAGTGCTGCGGTGGAGGAGTCTTCCCATTCACAGATTGAATGAACCATGGTTTTTAAGGCCCGCTACCGTAGTGTAAAACCTATAGTTTTGAAATGCTCAAAAAACTGGAAATTTATTGCTGGACACCACCACATGTCCCTTGACATTTGTTTTAGTTTGCCAAACAATACAAAGAATTAAAAACAAGTAGAAAGAAAACAATGAAAATAAGTTGTTCAAGCGGTGGCGGTATAAATTTATACCACTTGCCTTGTCAGATAAACTCATACCACGGTGTTAAAGTGGTTGTTAATTTATCGGCGTTGCCCTGTTGGCAGCAAATTATACCACGCTTGACCAGCCGATGAATTTAAACCTTAAGGCAACCTGCGGGTATAAATTTCATACCCATGGAGCTAAGCAAAGAATAGTTCCCCAGAAGAGTGCAACCGGGCGAAGGACCTAAATGCAATTCTTATTTTAACCTTATTTGTGTCACACCGGACCTAAAACACAACATTATTACCGCAAACTACTAAGGTTCGTGACATTTTTTAGACTGACCCTTTAATGGTGAATATGTCTCATGTCGTCTCCATATAAATTCATAATCGAATTGTTCCTCGAACGGCATAAATTTATATGCCTCTGTTAGCGTGTATAACGTATACCGCTGCGCAACGACCGGGCAGATAAATTTAAACGCCGTACTGGTTTCCCCGGAAGCTCTACTGCTAAAATACAAGAACTGTAACAACGAATCTACAAATGCATGCTGTGTTTTGTTTAGAATCGCTGTTTGGCGTGACAATATTTAGAAGCGCTTGTTTGCGCCTCAAGAATAAGCAATTCTGTCTCAGTGTTCTTTTTCATCTAACCACATATTTTTGGGTATTTTCCCTGGTTAGAAGCATCATGTCATTGCTTGAGCTCTCACATTGAAGTTCTTACTGATTTATGCTAAAGAGAAGGTGGAATATCTCTTATTTTTGTCATAAGCAAACCCCAAGTTTTTACAATTCTCGATTTATTTTGCAAATTAATGCCTCAAGCATTTCGATTCTCTACTAACCCTTTAAATCGCTTTTGCCTATTGGCAACATTCTTTCTAAGGTGTATGTGCCATAGGCCTCACTTCCAACTCCCAAGGTGCTCGCGGCGTGCGGTGCACCGCCGACGGTGAATGTCCCAGAGTCAGCTTAGGCCGGTGTGAGCCCCTTCTTGCCCCGCCTTTGTTGTGGCCTTCACCGAGGACGGAGCATTGTCTAGTTTTATGCCCTCACTCTGCGGCCGCCTGATCACCGAAGTGACTTAGTATTCCTGGCTGGCCATTTGGCTACGCAAATTACGTGTTCGTGCAAAATGCGACGGCCGGGTTGAGTAGGATGCCTAATGACTACTGCAGATTCTCATTTTAGCACCTTTGCTGCCTTACATGCTTTTAGAATGGCCAACTAGATGTTTGAATTGAAGTGGTGGCTCTGATTTTGGGGCCAATTTAGTGCCAAGTGGGAACTAGGGTATAAGCGGCGGAATGGCCATTTAGTCCACTTCACAACCTCGTAGCCTTAAGTTCGCCAAATCTTAACTCATTAAGAGGTCCCTCTAAAATTGGCTCCTTTGTGGGGCCAATATTAGAGATTTTTATTCCTAAATATATACACCAACTAAGACTAATCCCGCTTTGGAAAAAAAATCAAATGTCAAGGCACTTTTCAATCCTTTTTGGCCAAGCATTCTGTGAGTCTAATTGGACATTCTCCCTACCAACAACTGCATTTCATTGAATATATGGGTATGAATTCAAATTCATACAACATGTAACTTAAACACATTTTATAGGGTAGCCATTTTATGTTTGGGCAACTAGCTCTATATTTAATAAGAATCTAGCCAAAAATCGCCATTTGAGCTGTTAATACAGCTAGATAATTGTTCAAAATCCGCCAATTGGGTTGCAAACCACATTAGAAAAGAGAATAGGGAAAAATGGCCGCCTGTGCTACAACTTTTGGGGGCACATTTTACAAGGAATGGCCAATTCATTATACTTATACAAACAGTCCCCTGCAATTCTCCCCGGGATTGGGTCGTGGCCTCGCTTCGTGGATTGACTAGCCGTGCTGTAGCCAGTCGCCATGTGTATCCTGGTGCTTGGCCGCCTTAAGGCAGCAAAGCCTGCATCCCGCGCTTGGGCTTGGGCGTGGTTGATTTGAAGCGGCAAGGCTAGGGATCTTCGTGGGGACCAGCCACTGCAGCCTCCGGCCCCTCAACTCGTGCACAAGCCATTTCCAAAGCTCGCGTTCCCGGATTAGTAGAATGGTTTGCCACTTCCATGGACTTCTTGGGTGTTGTAGATGGTGATAAGTTCGGTTTGTTTGTAGTGAGTTGCGCTGAATTTGTTAGAGGTCGAGGTATCACTGCCTCTCTTTAGCAGCCCTTCCTCACTCTATGTTTGTGGGCCACACGTATTCTTTTAATATATTGATGACACAAGCTTCTTCAAAAAACATTCTTCTAAATCTTTAAATCACATGTTTAGATGAGGAATGAAGTCGTTCATGAGACATATGTTTCTTTTAAAAGTGTTCTATTACTTGGAAAATAGATTTTATTTGAAAGCATGGGACTCTACAGGTATTTACATAACATAATGTGCAAACAATGGAAACAAATAAAACAAGATTTCTAAATATAACAAGTGCTATCTCAAGATTTCTAAGTTACCTTTGAATCCTATAAAGTGAAGATGTATAGTCGTCTAATTGTTTCACAATGGAAGTATTTGAGAAATAGAGGTGCATGACATGCAAAAATCCGCCTTAATCGGTCTAAGCATGCTAATTTAACAAGGTTTAAAATTGTTCACACTTATTTAAGTAAAGCGCCTTGAAAGATCTCCTTGAGAAAATTGGAAGCTTGAAAAATGTGGACAAATTAGGAGCAAAATAGATTGTTGAGCACCCTCTATTGTTCAGAAGACCCCCAAAAAGTAACATTTTGAAACATTTTTATTTTTGGGTAAGGATGAAAAAAAAATTGCTTGTTTTTAAGGAGTAGAAACATTTTAAGTTTAAAACCAACAAATCACTTAATGTTAAAAACGTAAGGAAATATAGTTTGTATCTTTGCACACTTAATGTGGCACCACTAAAATCAAAATTATAAAAAGACAAAGAGGAAATCATGGAGTAAGAGAGAGAGTTGTCTAATTAAACATTGTTGAAGACAAAGGTGCAGCTCTAAATTCTTTTATAAATATATTATAATTCTAGCACATAGTTTACATAATGAAACGAGGTATACACAAACAACACTATAATAATATATTTCTTAATGTGTCTATAATTTATGACGAGCCTTCCCAATTCATTGTGACTCTCACCCTTTATCTGGTACTTTGCGAGGGTAATAAATACCAATAGAGACTGGCTTCATCCACGCGCTGTGACAAAGGGTTTTCGGCACATGTCTACTGTGTTCTGCGCCTAATAAACTCCACCTCCCCATCTCTTCTCCCCGTATGGAGGCTTGATTTCAGATATGCTCTTTGAAGACTTTCAAGACCGTTTCTTTGTTTCCTGCGCGCGCGCGATCCTCGCCACCACCGTGAAAGGATCTACAAGAGCTTTATCCGCCTCGGGAGCAAACTTATTTTATCCGGGTTCCAGGTCGACGAAGACAACATTGCGCTCGCTATGCGCGGGCGCGAACCGGCCAGGTGCTCTTTCGGTAACAACAACATCCAAGATCCATGAAAACCATCAGATAAATTACTACTAGCCTGCGGGTTTCGATATCGGGATTTGCTCGTCAGCCAAATTTCACTTTTGGTAAAACAACCTGAAACCTAAAAGTGTTGCAGGAGGAGTCTCTCTTACTGGGATGAAACACAACCATGGTTTTTTTACGTCCGTGGCCGTAAAAAAACCTATATGGAAATGAAACAAAACAGCTTACTAAGCTTGAACACCAATTACGTCCCTTTGGACATTTTTCTTTAGTCTCAAAACAATAATACACAGCTACCGCAAAATTAGTAGAAAGAAAACAATGAAAATAAGTTATTTCAAAGGTGTGGGCGTATAAATTATAAATTACGGGCCACCTTGTCAGAGCAAACCATACCATCGGGTGTCAAGGTCGTATGAATTTATAATGGTTGGCCTCAATAAAGTAACACCTATACCACGCTTGATCCAGCCAGATGAACCTGTAAACCTGGCGTAACCGTGGCATAAATTTATACCATGGAGTTATAGAAATAGAAAAAGCAGAATTTAAAGCTTACCAAACGCAGCTAAGCCCACGCTACGCATGTTCCAATATTTAAGCACCTACACACCGTGCTGGAACTGGAAAATTACACCCTCCAGCTTTGCGATATCGTGGACTTTGTAGGGGCTTCCGCCCAAAAGGCGACCCCACGTATGGAAAGCCTCCTCAAAAGCGTTACCTTTAATTTAAAGTCAGAAGGAATATCTGTAATGTCAATGGGGACTTTACAACCGTGCGAGTCTCTATAATCAATCAACAACCCTCAGACAAGCAAATTCGACTTTCGTACCGTTTCTTGTAAATCCTTCATAAGCAGGCCAAACTTCAGCGCCGGACTTTTCCCCGCTCAATTGCCTTCGCTTCTCCTCCTGGTCTCTAATGAATCAGTTAATAATCCTCGGCTGGTAGCCCTTTCTTCTTGTTCGTAAGAAAACCGTGAGACAAAGGCAATAAAACAAAAAATACTTTTCTCGGTGAAAACTTACCCGTACCAATCAAGTTAACAACAAGGTTTCCTCGATAATACTATCCTGTATCTACAAGTCGATATAAAAGCCATACCCTCCCAAATTCCTCTAGGGTTTAGTTGTCGAATAAATGCCTTCCTGACCCAGAGGGAAAATGTTGTAAGACAAAATGAGGAAAAAAGAACACTTATAGCAAATGAGGCTTACCGCCTTTAGCTTCCCTTTGGCCATTTCCTTGCTAGGAGGAATTTTGGGCCAACTTTTTCTAAGAGTCGCATAAAAATTTCTTTTTGGTGAACCTCAGAGGCTGTAGTCCGTGGTAATACCGCTCATGTTTTTGTTTATTTCACCACTTTTTTGGTTTTTTCCCCAGTATTAGCTTGTCTAAGCTACAAAGAAGAGAGATAGAGAGGTTTGAAACCCATCGCTGAAGCCGCCCGACTGGACGGCATCAAGGGACTCGATGATGAATCCAGTCACCATCGAAGTCAAGTATCACCCATCAATGCATTTATTTTTAGTAGCATGGACTTGTAGAAAATGAAAACATTAGCAAAACCTAAGTCAAAACCCGTGGTACAAAAACTATAAAGCCCATCGTCATCGCTATTATCTCACGATACTGTCGTTATTATCCTGACCATTGTTACGACAAAACGCCGATGCATCTTCTATTTCTATAAAGTAATATTAAAAGTCCGGAGTATGTTGTGGACTGTTCAAAAATTGAAAAAGGTCTCTCATACTTAGGGGAAAAAATGTAATCGCCATCCTTCTTGTTGGTTTTGCCGCCAACTCAGGAGCAAAGGCGAAAAGCTCTACTCGAGATCATTTTCGTGATAAGAGCAGCCTGCAAAACTCGCGGTCAACCAGGTGTTTGTAATTGATGAAGTGAATTTGTTAACACCACAATGTATTATGTGCTTCTCAATGCATGATGTTCTTTACCCCTTTGATCATGCCGCGGATCACCATTGATGCAGTGAAAGGACGAGAGCTAATGCTTCTAATTTTGGAGTAACAGAAGACAAAGACGGTTCAAAATTCCTTTGTTTGGTTATTGGATAGCAAGAGGTCATACAACTGGTCGGGTTTGCAAGAACAAATGCAGATGTTTCATTCTTTCGGCTTCAGACATTAAAAATTCCTTCTTTAATATAATTTTGAACATCCTTTGATTCCTTTGTCAATGCCCATTAGACTCATTCCAGGGTTTAGAATGGGAATCCTTATTTAAGCAAGGCATTGGAGACGCTTCGGCCGGGTTAGCTACAAGAAGTACTATTTTCTACATTATCATTTTATGACCGGAAATGTCTATCCACCTTAAGGACCCAATGATCTTGAACTTACATATTCTCAAGACACTAATATGATCTTAACCTAGACGATAGCATAGCTTATCTAGTTTTTCTAGAGACTCCGCAAAAATAGTGAAATAAACTTAGACTTAAACTCATGATGAACTCGCGATTTAAGCTCATGATGAAATAATGTAACTAAAATAAAGCAGCCCATTTCCAAATTTTGTGAATAAGTAAATGCATTTTGGAATGCCGATTAGTAGAAACAAGCTTTAGAAGAGGAAACAGCTTTAGAAGGCGGCTAATCGGGTTGAGAACGATAGATCTAGATTTTAAGGTTTGCCGCATTAAAATAATACTTTGAACGCTTCATTAAACGTAATCTAAATCCATTACAACGCTAGCTTGCCAGATGAAATTAATATTAAATTCAGATTTAAGCCATCAAGAATACATTCGTATACCAAGGTTTGCCCAAGAGTTCGAGTAATTATAAATCGAAGAATGGCTCAAAGCCATAATAAAATACGCTATAGAACTCTAACCAAAATACTTACAAAGAAAAGAAAGGGCGTGACAAAAAGTTCGAACTACAACCGTGCAATCATTGCACAAATCAATGCTAGAGGAGAGGAAGATGCAAATGCCTAATAGCAATCGGTGAGGTCGCACACATCTTCCTGCTTCTTTTCACAATCTAGAACCGACAATTTGGTCTTTCATATTCGACTGATTTGACCATTACAACCACTGCAAAACAATTAAAAATTTCGATCATTTTGACCATTACATCATCTACCAATATATTTTTCTACCATTAGTAAGGTTGCGAAACTATCCAAGCCATAAGGTTTTAACAATGGTTGGCTGGCATTTGGGATATTCACAAAAAAAATTCGGGATCCACTCATGATGCCGTAAAAACAATAAAGACGTGCAATAAGAAATTTCGACCATTTCAACCATTACATCACATACACAATTCAACATTCAACATTCAACATTCAACATTCAACATTCAACCATTACAATTCGCATACACATTTGTTCTATTCAACATTATACTTTTTGTGAGAATATATTTATTCTATCTTAAATTAGAAAAGTATACGTGATTATTGTCCCCCCATCTATTGCTGAAATTGTTTTGCCTAGGGGATGCAATCTCTCATGCACAAAGACTCCTTGAAGTCCATGCATAAGCCCTTAGTGCATATAAGAATCTCAAACTATCTGAACTAGAGAATAGAATAGATTTTTTTATTTTTTATTTTTTTGGAGAAGTGCCTTCAATATTATTTGCATTTGGACTATTGGATTTGGATTTGAACTATCATATACAATACGGAATCAATAAGGACGATATGATATGCCCACTCTTGGGAGAGACCGCCCTCACCAGACTATGGGGACCACCACCTTCTCATGCAACCAGTGGTTCGATGCTGAGTGTAAGGAACACAAATGTCAACTTTGCTGGTTCACGGACCCTGCTCTGTGCTCGCATGCAAGGCTTGCAGCATCTTATCCAATGGAAAGCACCAGACTTGTATGGCATGCAATCGGAGTTGCTCAAGTGGGCGAGGCCACCCATGGCACTAGTCCTATTTGCCTTGTTGAAAAGGGTGTTATAAGAAGGATTTCTCCGTGAGTGGGTCAAGTAGCAAAGTTGTGCCCATCTTACAAGCAAGTGTGGACCTGCGATTGTCTCTACCAATTTCATCGGACCGGTCAACTATTGCACCAAGTCGCCAGACAGCTAATATATACAGATGATCTGGACCTTGTAGCCTACACTCCAAGCGCATATGCACGTTATCTTTGACGCCTTTGGACACATTCCGCCGCAACAAACATGCCAAACCGGCCGGAAGCATCAAGCTGTTCTCATATCGCCATCGCATCTGGGGCCAAGGATCCCTTTCATCGCTTATCACAGACAAATGTAGCTACGGCCAAGTTAAGGCACTGAAATGGGCTTCCTCTACCATGTGACCGGATACTCAATAGATGCGGTGATAGTGGGTCGAAGGCACTATATGCAATACAAAACAAATGTACTCAATAGTGGAGCCATATATGATTGTGCTCATCACCCACTGCTCGTGGCTGCGGAGCTTGTCCTTTGGTACTTGTTGAAGTCTCACAAGGGTGTCCTCGCCATCCCTTCAAGACTCGTCAGCCGACTGAGAACCACGCCAAGACAGTTTTGTCAACATTGCATAGGTTGCATATAATGGGAATTAATGGGTCTAAACTAGAGCATCATCTAAATAATAGCTACTAGGTCTCAACTTTGATATAACATGAAAGTAAATCCACTAATCCTAATCACATGCATCTAATTACGCTTAGGGTTCATTGATTAGGGTCCATAATCGAATCAGGGTTCTGTAATTCTACTAGCAAGACAACATGCTAACTCATCCGAATACTAATTTCCTCGATGAGCGCATAAAACTTACTCAAAAATACACATGCTCCTGCCACAGTTCCTCTCGCCGTGGGTCTCCATCACTTGCGTGCCATTTGGGAGTAGGCAGATGCTCCCTCCGATGCAAGCACACTCCTCGAAGGCTACCGCTGTAAGCTATGCTATCGAAGACAATCATGAATCGTATCGCGGATCGCTAATCGGTTTTTCTCACATGTTCTACAACTTTCTTTGATAGTTATTTCAAAACCACGCTAAAAATTGTTCAATAAAACTCGAGATATCAATACTTGAGTGCGCATCTGCTTAAGTCTAAGGAAGTGCACCGCCAAATTTTCTTCCAACTTTGAACCCGATTTTCTTAGATATCCTAGATACAAATTGAGCCAAATTTTTCCCATATCCCACCACAACGTTGCACTGGTTGCTGCTCCAAAAATCATTTGAACAAGATCAGCGCAGTTTGAGATATTCAGATCTGAGTGCAACTACCTCATTTTGCTTTAGGGATCCAAATGTAATTGATGCCTTTTTGCATAATTTTGGACAAAGATTGATTGCCTTAAGCAACCTGGAATCCATATCAAAGCATGTGCATGAACTAACACACCTGAGAAGTGTCACCTTGCATAATACAGATCTCAAATGATTCAAGCAAGCATGGGAGAGGAAGACAAAGCCACATAAGGATCGTATTTTTTCAGATGTAGTAGAATTTATGACAAGGTCAATAATTCTAACTCTTAAGTACGTGAATCAGGAAGTATGGTTTTTTGAGGTGTGGTTTATAAGTGGGTGTAGTTTTTAATAATAACTATGGTTTTCTGAAGTGGTGTAGTTTTTAACTAGGTGTTGATTTTAAGAAGGCATTGTTTTTTAATGTGTGGTTTATAACTAGGTGTAGTTTTTAAGTAGTTGTTTTTTAAGGACCATCTGCATGCATGTCTAGAGATGGCGCATCAAATTATGCATGCAAATGACGACGTCTTAATTCTCAAAACATAAACCCCTGCGGAGTTACCAGGTTCCTCATAGGGTTTACGCTTCTGAGGTCGGAACGAAGTTATTATTTTCATGGATAACCTCGGCACTTAAGCATGCCACATGGCCTCAACATGCCAAGTATGCGGGCTCCAACATGCCAAGGTGGGGCAAACATGACACGTGGGCTCCACCATGCCAAGGTGGCTCTCAAACATGCCACGCGGCTCCAACACACCCAGGCTCCAACATGTGACCTAGTCTCAACATACCAAGGTACTCAAACATGCCACACCTGCCCAACATGCCACCTTAGGTTCCAAAATGCCACGGGCCAATTCGTAGTTTCTCGGCGGGGAAGCACCCGTCCGGGCCGTGATGGACCTTTAGGAGAGACTTTTGGGAAAGTCGCCTGCAGAATTTTAGGAGTCCATATGTTCTAGAAGACTCTGGGTTAAGAAGATTGGAAGATGCTCCTTTGAAGTTTGGAAGTTAGAGTTTGGAAGACCCCATGGTATATGGTTTTAAGCCTTAGCCCTTTTCTCCATTTCCATATCCACATTTGGTTTTTAATTCTCTATGCCCACCTTTATGTAGGGCGAGGTATTGGTAACTTGTACGTGCCCGCTCTCTCCTTCCCTCCCTCCTTCTATGTCTCTCCTCATTGATCTCGATAGGAAGCGCGCAAGTATCTTCTCCCCACCAAACAAGGCCAGGACTTTGCGCAACTGCCTCACCAGAGGGGAGAGGCCAGACCCCAAGAGAGGACCCCAAAAAGCTTCCGGAGGTAGCCTTTCCTGGCAATGCTCCTCTGGGAGGCCGTATGCTAATGCCCCACCTCATAGAGCTCGGTTTTCCTATCCATCTATTGAATCCTTCTTTCAAGGGCCAAGCTTCGAGCAGGTTCCAAAAAAAATCAAGATCAGTCCGTAGAATCCTATCAACCGCTGGCTGGCCCCCAAGGAAAGCAACCGTGTAGGTTCCAAGTGTTTTGTCGTTTGGGCAATATAAAGGCTTTAGAATGGAGATTCTACTTCGGCCATGTCATCATCTTAAATGATCAAAATAGGGAACCAAGTTGGCATGGGTCATTTTGCAATGAAAGAGACACGAAAGCGCGACATGGCATTATTCTGCAGCCACCTCCTAGGCCAATTGAGTACGAATGTGTTGGACATGAGCTACTCTGGCTCTTCTTGAAGAAGGGGTGGTCTTCAGCCCACAAAACTTGGTCCCCAGGGTAGTGTTGAGATTTTAATTCCATCGCGCCACCAGCCCAAGCAGAGTTGCCCATCCGCCGGCCCTTTGAAGAGGACCTTGGGGCTTAACCGCTCAAACGCTTTAAGTGTCCGCTTTTTCACGGCCAACATATCATCCCTCATTGATGATATTGTATAAGACCAGTCAAATCTAACTAGGATACGACCTCCGAAACATAAATCTTGTGTGGTGCTAGGTTGTTGAAGGGTTTACGTAATGGAGGTCAAGTTTTGGTCGGTTGCACTTGGAACATGGTTAAGAAGAACAGGTTGAAAAAAGCTGAAGCAATATGAAGCCCGACATAATGGGGTTTGGATTTATCCTCCTCGGTCTTGACAATTAGAAGTCAGAAGCGTCTTTTTCTGATAGCCAGGGTGTCTTGGGATGGATTTAGGATGGCGATAGATCAAACTCGTTATTCCGGTTGCCATATCTCCATGCATGTTCAAAAATAAGGCACCTGGTTATCTATAAAACAACCACCGTTTCAGCCTCGGAAACTTAAACCATGTATGTTCCTGGGTTGTTGTAGGGTTTACATTATTATGGAGTCGAGTTTTGTTTGTTTACATTTGGGACATGAGTGAGAATTTCAGTTGAAGATGAGCAATAGGAATTGACGGACATGGGTTTATATTTTCCTCCACTATATGGCAATTAAATCAAAAGAGCTAATTATCTGATTATGTAAAGATAAAATGCGTTCAAAAGAGTTAGAATTATTGACCTTGTCATAAATTCCTCTGCATCTGAAATCTGATCATATGGCTTGTCTTCCTCTCTCATGTGAATCATTTTTGAGATCTGGCGTGTAAGGTGACACTTCTGGTGTGTTAGTTCATGCATGCTTTTGATGGATAGTGTATTAGAACCCGAGGTTGTAGGCAACCAATCTTTATCCAAATTATGCAAAGAGCATCAATTACATTTGAGTCCTAAAGCAAAATAGGTAGTTGCTTTCGGATCACAGGAATATCTCAAGGCTGTAGCTAATTGTATCTGAATTGCCTTGAATAAAGCTCAAAAGAGTTAAGAGTTATTGACCTTGTCATGATTCTCATCACGAAAAATTTGATCATATGACATGCTTCCTCTCCATGCCCACTAAATCATTTTGAGATCACAGTATACAAGGTGACACTTCTCGAGTGTGTTAGTTCAATAAGCATGCTTTGATATGGATATGATTATTATTAGAACTTCTCCGGGTTGCTTAAGGCAACCAATCTTTAATCCAAAATTCCAGCATGCAAAAAGCATCAATTACATCACGGATCCTAAAGCAAAATGAGGTAGTTTTACTTTCGGATCACGAATATCAAGTTGGTGATCTTGTTCAAATGATTTTGGAGCAACAACCAGTGCCAGCGTTGTGGTGGATATGGGGAAAAATTGGCTCAAATTTGTATCTAGGATATCTAAAAAGAAATGGGTTCAAAGTTGGAAGAAAGAATTTGGCGGTGCACTTCCTTAGACAAAACAAGATACGCACTCAAAATGATGATATCTCGAGAGTTTTATTGAACAATTTTGCATGGTTTTGAAATAACTATCGAAAAGTTGTAAGAGCAATAATGACTTTCTTGATTTGAGCTCGGATGATGGAGGACAACGAGTCAAAGTGGATCAAAAAGTGCAATAAATTGAAGTGTCCTGCGAGAAAACCAGCAAAAGCAATTTTTTGAATCTCGTTTTTTTGCATGATTTCAGCGTATAGATCTGAATAGGGCTAATATCAGATAAAATTGTAGTTTGGATCATGAGAAGTGTCGTTGTAATAACAAAGATACTTCTCATGATGGCTATGATGAGAGACGCTATAAGTGATCAAAATACAATGTTATCTTTACATGATATTAGATCTATTTAGACTCGCGTCGATTGAAATCATGCAAATATATCAAGCTTCGAGATCCAAAAACTATGGCGGTTTCACGTGACGGTTCAGCTACGACAAACCCTGATCCACTAGTTCGTTCATTCTGTTTTGCTTAGGGAAGTACCTTGGCCAAATTTTCTTCCAACTTTGAACCCACTCATTTCATAAGGAATTGCAAACAATACCATTAACCACATCATCATGCCACTTTTGCCATGTCATTCACCATATTTTGCCATCTCGTTACCTCACATTGTTACCCATTATTTCTCTGTCGGTTCTGGTATGTCTTAATGGTGCTTGGAGCTTGCCCTAAACAAACGTAAGCATTGACTCCAAACTGGTCCGCATAAAGCCTCAAACATGCCGTAGTATCTAACATGCCACTATCCAAACATGACACATAGGTGAACATCATATAATCAAAACATGCCACCTAGGCTCAGGATTGCCCCTCTGATTAAAACATGCCACATAGGCTCAAACACCCTTCCAGCTCCAAACGTGCCATAAAGCACCTCAGCTCAAACATGTCACCTCACGATTCTTGTGCCTAAGGTCAAACATGCCCCTAGACAATATGCCACATAGGCTCAAACAAGACAGCAGCTCAAACAGCATGCCCCGAGGCTCAAACATGCCACCTAGGGTCATAAATGCTCTTTCAAATGAATTATTTTTTGGTTGAGTTTTTTATTTTGTTTCAAGTTTTAACTGTGTTAAAAATATGGTATGAATTTTTGGAGTTTCTATACAAAATCGATAATACTCGATAGCTTATATGCAAAATCGGTGGAGCATGACATACAATAGCCAAAATTATCTCGATAGAAATTTTCGGGATTTTAAAGCATACAATAGTCATAAAAATGCATGACTATAACTGAACGAGGTCGCCGTTGATGCCCCATGGAATCGAGGGCATGAATGGCGTGAGCTGATTGGGCAATATATATGGCACTGATATTTACGATTATGGGGGCATGAATCACGGCCACCTAACATGCTTTCGGGCTTTTCTTCCAACAAAAGAAAGGGCTTGGCCAGGAGTTAGTTTTGGCCCTTCATGCTCAGGCAACACATATTGATACACTCCATTCTAATACCATTGGTTTTTAACAAAAAATAAAATCATCAACCCATCCCTTTTGGGTTGCCCCTAAGTTCCTCACGTTTAATAATAGGTATGTAGGCATGTTAAAGTATATCTTTGGCATATACCTAGCATATCATTATTTCATGGCTATTGCTGTAAATGCTGAGGCAAACCCTGGTTTATGTGGGTATGTGGGCATATTCAAGTATATAGCAGCATATACCTAGCATATCTTGATATTTTCGGCGGTACTGGCGCTTTTGTAAATGCTTTCGATCATCGAAGCCGGACAACTGTAAATACCTCAGTTCTGCCTCCCGCCGCACCTGGTTGGGGGCCTTGCGCCAGCGGAATAAGGTACGCCGTTTCTTTATGCGTGTGCGTCAGGACCTCTAAAATGTTGATCAAGCTAGCGTTGATACAGCATTTTCACAAAGCTAAAGCTAGTTGCCATTAGTTTTATTTTCTTGTCAATGGCCTTTACTTATGATTGATCATTGTTTTTCTTCGCAGTTGGTTTGGCTCCTTGGTACACGCCAAACTCTTGTTGCTCACGATAACTTAGCGAGTTTAACTTAAAACTGCCGGCTATGGTGTTAGCTCACGGTCGTGTTGCTTGAGAGCGATTCTGCGGAGTTGAACCGAAGATTGAATTTAGGTTAGTAGCTATTTCGTTTTTTACTCGTGCATTCTTGAAACTTGACCTCTTTAGTTAATGACATCTGCTTTGATATCCAGTTGTACTCCGGTCAATACGCGGCGTCTCTGTAGCCTTCACATCATCTAGCATTGCTTTATGCATGCTGCTATGATTTATAGGCCGCAGGCTTGGTCCGAAGGCTAATTTGATTGCCATAGCAAATGGTGGTATGAGACCTCAAAAGCGGGTCTTGTGAAGTTTCTGAGGGCAGCGGCCGCGAATAAGCGGCTCTCGCGCGATTCGCCGGAGAGGTGTTAGTGTCGCAGGAGTAACTCTCAATGCCGAAATGTGTAATGTAATAATGCGTTGTAATGAGGGAAGCAATTAAATGTCCATTCTATAGGCGATTTTGAAACACGTATCTGCGGGAAGGACTAAAAGCAGCTTAGCATGGCAGTGCATGATGCCGACGTATTTATCTCTCATTCTTTTGTCGGTTTGAGCGGCACATGGATTGAGATGCTGCCGTACCAGGTCTTTCATGGATTGAGGATTTTTCGTTGAAGCGTGGGTCAGGAGTTTCATGAAATGCCGACTGGTAAAGCATAAGCCTATGTGGTACATTAGCTTCTATTTTGAGTGCAGCTATGTTAGCGGCTTAATATTTTACATTGCCTTGGCTCGTTTAAGGATAGAAGAACGCTTTGTGGTCCTAACTTCTTTGGGTCTGGAGTTGTTATTCGCAGGATTTAGGCCTAGAATGCAAAGACCGCGCATTGATTCTTGAAGGCGCTTGAAGAGACATGCCACATCGAGTTAGACTATAGTTCATGTAGTAAAATGTAGAAGATTTATCTATACGTGGCCACTCTTACGGTAGTTAGATTTTTCATGTCATGAAATCTGTTAGTTCTGATTATGCCGAGGGATGAGCTGCATATTTTACCGGGTTCTCTCATTGTCACGCGAGAGGTTAGCGAGGATGAGTGAGCTGACTTTGCTCCATAGAAGTTTATTTCTTTCCTTAGCTCGATGTGGCATATTATTATGTTTTTGATATGGGTGCAATAAACTTCCAAGCCTTAACATTCTACGAGAGCCAAAAAACCTATGACTCTGTGGAATACGGCCTATTATCCTGTAATTTTTCAAGGGTCTCTATCATCTGATCAAAATCGAGCTATGCCCTCTGACACACCAAATCCTCGATTTGTGAACCCACAAGTATTTTTAAAATTGACCTTTGAATACGTTTCTTCTGTGGGTCTCCAAATGAAACTTACGATCTCTCACATTGCCAGTGGGTCTCCAAATTCGATAGTATTTTTCGGGACATGAGCGACACTTAGCTCTATGATCATCACGGGTACATATGAGCAGCATATTCAAAACTCCATGCATGCATTATACCATGCCCACATCTGAATGTTGATAGTTTGGCATGGTACATTGCCATTTGCTTTATGGGATAAATTACATTTGGATAGCCGATGCACACCACATTTTTGTCATTTACATTCGCCCAATTCTTTGTTTTTTGGGGAACATCGCGAGGATGATATATGGCCGAGGCTTTTGTCTACTTGAGAAAGTGTTGGGTAAATTGTCAACACCGCGTTGAGTTAGTTCACTTCCATACTGCGAGAAGATAGCCCTTTCAGAATTGTGCAATGTAAACACAACAAGCACTCTATTACAGTTGATTTTTGGGGGATTAAGTATTCTATTTATTAGAATAACAGCTATATCGATGAATATGATTATTTACATGCGGTATTGATTTTAATCAAACTTGCAAATGTGCTGTTTTTCTCGGCTATGCTGAATTTGCTATTTTATTAGATCAATTTGGCGGTATAGGCGAGAGCACATTTCCTTTCTCATTTCACGCCTCTAGTTTTAGCACATCAATGAGGATCCTATGATGGCTGTCTAGAAATTGCGGAGAGTGAAAATTTTTGTATAGGTGTATAAGCAAATAGAATATAGAGAATTATTTGCCTTCTTAAATGCTCTTACAACGAAGTAATTAGACTTGTTGAAATTATGTCTGCACTGTGGAATCATCGATGTATATAGGTTGTCTCTAGCTTTACTTCTGGTTCCAATCTCCACCAGATCGTAAAAAATGCATAGAGGCGATTCGAATATATGTGGTGTATGCATTACTAGGCTGATAAGTAGCTCATAGAAAAACATGCTAAAATGTGCCCTTCCCTCACCGGTTGTTGTTTATAACATCTTTTCTTCATTATCTATATGTTCACTATCTATCTCGCCAAACATCAAGTGGAATAAGCAAATCGTTTCACAGTCTATTTCGTGGCCTATGGCATGCGGCTTGATCAGCGATGCACGATCACCGTCATAGCTAATTTGGCCTCGGCCTTAGACTTCTGAGCAAAGCGCTTTCTTTTTACTATTCTTCAATATGGTTAGATCCAAATGTTAGGCGGGCCCTCTTGGACATCCTTAATGTTTGCAATTCGGTCTTGGCTCTAACTAACCTCCTTTTTTGAGGCCAGTTCATTTTAGGTGCTCATTAGCCTTACAACACTCATGATGTTTTGTCTTGCATTGCCTCTTTATGAAAGACCACAACACTCATGATGTTTTTCTCTTAGAACTGATCTCTTGGCAAATAGATGCATATAATATTCTACGGAGGTTATGGAACTTTGGACAAGATATTGTGGAGGATCTTATTTCCAGATGCTTTTACATCAACATTTTAGATACTCAAATAAGCTACTTATAAATGAAGAAACATTTGTAAACTTGGGCAATTATTGTACTTATCTTTATGGCTCTTAAGATAGAAGTCAAATTTGAGTTGCAAGACAAAATTGCATAATAACTAGAGCTAATTTTGGCCGTGGGTTGTCCTAATGTTGGAGTATTTATAGTTTTAAATGTGATATACAATGTTGAGAATGATAGATTTTGTGTTCTTGAGTGGGCACTTTTTCAGTAGTAGGAGTTGCGGTCGCCCTTCCAACTTCTTTGTAATTGTTTTAGGTTCAGCTATGCTCTTTTTTAATTTGCTATTCCTTGGTGAAGGAACAAGTTCCGGTTTTGCACATATAAGTATATGGATTAATAGATTATTGGAGTAATTAGACAACAAAGAATTGGTGGTGGCTAAGATCCATTTGAATACAACAATGCCAAAGAAATGCAGGTGTAATAATGCCAAAAATCTGAACATCTTGAATTAGAAACCACTTATTTTCTAGTATTTTGCAATAAATTAGGCGTTTGCCATCAGCATTGCCCATAAATATAATGCATCGTGCTTTCATTAGTGAACATATGTAAAAATGCAAAAGCAGTTGATGGTCGGCTCATATTGGAGATGAAGACTTATTGTTTTATTCGCAAAGTCCTTGCTCATTATGGTGATTGCAACTATCCATAGTCTTGTGGATGATGATTAATTCATTTTGTCTACATAGCATCTATGTGAATCTGCGATAACATATATGTATACATGTGATGATGTATAGAGGATTTGCGTGACATTTAGACATCATAGAAAAATAAGTATAATTTTATTACAATATCATGGGCTCAATTAGCAATTGTGAAATATTGTAACACCAACCTGAGAGAGTACCACGGGTTTCATAGATACAAAAAACATGAGACATATACCTTATCCATAACAACAATGATGACCATGACTAGGAAAAAGATTTTGGTTATTGAGAGATGGCGATGCACCACTAGAGCACCAATTCCTAGGATGCCAAATATTTCTGGACAATAGTATGATTGATACGGATGAACAATCTACTACGAATGTGAAGCATTTGATTATTGCTTCAAGTACTTCAAAGAACAAATTTTAGATAGTTAATGCTTCATTTCCCACTTTATAGGAAAACAAGAACTACATCATGCCACAAAAGTTTAAACTTCATCTTATGCAAAAGTTTCAGGCGGCAGAACATCTCTTTAAGCGCACTACCTTTTTTAGCTCATCCATCCATCCATCCATCCATCCATCCATCACGGAAGTGAGAGTTGATTGGCTTTGAGTATAGCTTTCCTTGTGGTCTTGGATCCTATGCCCGGCTATATTATATTGCCATCATCCATGTGGGTTGTATGGCATATTCCAAGTATGCTCGAAAACATATTTTGAAGTGTGATTCAAAGCCATTTCCTCTCTCGTTCACGGAGGGCAACTTCCGTCGCCAGCACCTTGTTTTTCACGCTTCTAACTCTTTATAACGTTGGCAACCTTACGATGAAAATAGCCATCGCATGGAATCAAAAAATATGCATGGTATAATTGTATCGAATTTAACGGTTGAGATGAGTGGCTAAGATTATGATCCATGTCTCGCCATTCTATTGGTCGGGAATTAACGGCTGTGATTAATGTTGATGGCCCAGATTTTACCCTTGTTTTTTTGCCCTACTGTGATCCTCTTCCGCCCAAAGCTCACAACCGATCACTTCTGATCAGCTGGCTTCCGTCTGCACAAGGTCAGGAAATTACCAGATGTGGCTTTCGTCTGCACACATGGTGATCAAGAACCGTATGCCTTCAATGCTGCCAGCCCTTTTGGGCCTTCTTCATTTCAAATAGTTTTGTTCTGCTTTCTAGCTTCAGTCCCCATCTTCTGCCATCTGGTTTTATCCCGCCCTCTGGTTCAATCCCAAGTCGTCTTCATCGGAACTAATTAGAGAAGCTATGGCGAGCTATGCTCTTTCAGCTATTTACACAAGGTCGGTTCTGCTCGTTGCCTTCCTTTACATCTGAAGCTGAAGAAAACTAATCTCTGTCTTGGCGTGGTGTCTTTGTTTTAGCCATATTTCATTCGGAATGTAGATACCAGGTTGAAAGACGTAAAAAGCCATGTTCCTTGCCTTCAGAGACTGGGGCAAATCCGTCAAAATTCGGCCCTGCATGCTGCCTGGCACTCCGGTAGCTCCGTGCCCGAATCATTCTTTCATTTTTTTCAAAATTGATTCTGATGCATTTGGTTCATAGATCCACCCTCTTTTTGATCTCCTTGCTTTACGTATCGTCTTGAATCAGTCATCAACATTCTGCATTTACTGAAAAATTGGCGTATTTCCCAGATGGGAAGGATTGGCGAGGCATTGGAAATAGATTTTGTTGTAAGCACAGAGTGGATGATCAAACTTTACAACAGCTTAGCAATGTCTCTGCTCCCCTAGCAAAAGCTATTTAGCATTCAGGTAATAGGTGAGACTTTGCTAAACTCTAAACATTCGTTTCTCTATTCATATTACTCTGTAGATATGGAATGTAAACAAAAAAGCAAAAACAGATTAGTTTGTTGCCCTCGGTCTAAACTTTTCCTTTTCTTTATGAAAAGGAGTGTCATAAAGTGCTGAAATACTGGAAATATTCTGCATTGTGCAAAAGATTCTCAACTACAAAGAGGTTCAATGTTTGAGAAGTCAACTAAGTGCTGAGAAACAAGAATGTAAAAATGCACAAATGTTCGACAATAGAGTGTTTGAAACAAGAATTTAAAAAGCTAAACAAGAATGGTGGCAATAGAGGTGCGGTACAACAAATGAAAACAACACCACTAAAACGACAATTATATAAAGACTAAAAAACAACTTTAAAACAAATGTGAAAAAAGTAAGAGTACAAGGCTGAAAACAGCTTTAAAGAAACAATGTGAAAAAGAACCAAGACTACAATGTAAAACAATACATAAATTTGAATATTTTGTAAGAAACAATACATGTATTTTCTATGAAATAGAAGCACGTGTTCAAACTTGGAATATCTATTGTTTGCAAATCCATCCTATCTCGCCTAAACAAAGGTGTAAACCATGCGAATCAGATCTGTCTTACTTTTCTTGTTTTGTGTAATGCAACAATGCCTTGAGATATTAATTCGCTTACTTTGACTTTTGAGATAGTTTGTAGAAATTTTCTTACCTCAAATTTTTGCTTTTTGCCAAGTTTTACCTCTCCTTAGATATCCTTAGCTTGTAATGGATGTAGCTCTTGCCAAAGGATGGATTTTTATTGAATAGGACATTATACAACAATATTTCAATCAATCCCAAGCTCACGGAAGTCTTGGGCACAAGATCAAGTATAAAGAAAATAGAATATTTCAACAAATGTGCCTCATAAACTCATGTTTTACAGAGGCAGGGAAAGCAATTCAAGCGACTAATGATCAATCTAGCGGCTACCATGGGTTAGCTATATCCCATGCATTGAAACTAGATTATGGAAGACCAAGCAACTATAGAGCTAACACACGTGGACACATAAAAATACGTGCTATTTCCCTTCTTGGTCGTTGCCCTTTGCACATGCCCAAAGGCACCACGTGAGTGATTGGAAAGAATTGGTGGTCTTTGTGGTTGGGGGTAGGTTGGGTGCAATATGGCGCGATTCAAATATGGCACGATTCTCGAAATGGAGATTTGGGGTTATAACTGAGTCTTGCATTAATTTTTTTCTTCAAATAGCATCTTTATTCTCTTTAAGATGAGAGAATCGTTTGGAAAAAGAGCATCTTGTTTTTGGGTATAAAATGAGTCCTAATTTGGTGATGTAAACTTTAATTTTGGGGAAGTGATATGGGGAAAACAAGTGATGATACAGCACAATAGGATCGCGATGTGTGACAGTGGCAAACCATTTTTTCTAGTCAAATCTTCTTATGATGTGGTGATGAGGTGGGTGACACGTGTATGGTGAGGTGGATGTACTTTGGTGATGATGTGAATCTGCTTGTTGATGATGATGTGGATGATTTGGCATGGCATTTTGGCACTTGTGCACATATACATTAGAATTTTGCATCAACTTGGCAGAATTTGCCTTTCAAATGTATGGCAATAAATGTGCATACACTCTCTCTAGTTTTTATTTTTAAGAGATAATATGGCCTTAGACCTTGGAATGGCCAAATTTGATGGATTTTTGCATTTTAAGAATATGAATGAATGATGGATGTGTGATATGTTTTGACTGAAAAGAAAACTCAAATCCTTCACATATGCTGCTTGAGTCTTAACCTCCTTACAATGCACGTATGATGCTGATCAATGTCTCCTTGTTTCTTCATCATAAATGTCATCTATAAGTCTTCAAAATGGATGTCTTCAATCTTGTTGCTTGATTAGCTCATGCACACATGTGTCCCGATCGAGATGTTAGCCAAAGGTGTAAATCATGTCTTGGTTCTTCTATGCTACAAAGAATGTGGCTGACTCATGCCAAGCTTACCACAAGAGAAGATAAGTGGTCCCCGACCTCTTGATCTTCATACAGAGTTCTCCAAGAGTCCTTGATAAGGTTTGCCAATATGGAAGTATGGTAGGCAACATGGGTTTTCACAAGAAATAAGACAAGTAGCATGGTAGGTAGGCCAATGATGCAAATGATTGTGGTATAGTGCGATGAACCTGCATGACAAAGTAGGTGTGTAATTAGCAAGATAGAGTTGCCTATGGAGGTATGGTGGCAGCAGATTGTAAATGATTAGAATGATGAGATAGACATGGTTTTACATGGATGAGTGGACAACATGGAATAGATTATCATATGGAGGTGAAAAATTGGTGAACACATATGTGACAAAATCATATCTTATATTATAATGTTATAGTATTGGATTGGATCAAGCCTAATTTGAAGGACTAAGATCATTTGGAGGTGCATCAAGGCCAAGATTTGTGCTTAATTTCTTACCACCATGATGGTCATGCTTTAATCTCTGAAGGAAGAGAAAGGGAAAAGGGAGGAGGAAAAGAGGGGAAGGTGAGAGGAAAAAGGCACGGGAAAATGAAAGAGGCAACGGAAAATCAGATCAGGCGCTTGCGACATCGTCCGGAACTCGTCAGCACGATCAGAAACGTCGGCGAAAAACATCAGCATCCGGTCGGCAGCGCCAGGTCGACGCTTTTCATCAGGCATCGAAACATCGGCAAAGGCATCGATCGAAGTCGCTTATTAAAATCGACGCGGCGCCAGGCTCGGCAGGTCGGCGAACTTATCGGCGCCAGATCGGCTCAGCACGGCAAAAAATGGATCAAAACGCGATCCGGCAATCAAAATCGCTTATCCAGGCAGCGGCAGATCAGGCACGGGCATCCGAAACGTCCGCCGAAACGCTTATCCTTTAAACACAGCAGGCTCTTGGCTCAAAATCACTTGCGGCGACTCCTCGGCAATAAACGCGGCTATCGGCGGCGACATCGAGATCAATTAACAAAATGTGGGGTCAAATAGAGATAGAATAAGAATTAATAAGAATTAAGGGAGGAGAAAAAGAACCGCAGGTGGAATAAAGGGAAAGATTGAAGAAGAAATGGAGTAGGGAAAAAGGAAAGGAGGAAAGGAGGAAAAATAACGAAAAAGGAGAAAAGAGTGACGGGATGGGTGGAAGGAAAGGAACATAACAAGGTTCATCACAGATGACTTATGGTCATTAATCTTGTGCTGGGGTTCATAAAATGCTTCAATATTTTTCTCAGATGCCAGAGAACCATGTAATAGCTACAAAGATTTAATGTGATAAACAGCAAAGATGTATGCAATGCAAAGAGATATCTTCTAAAGAGTCAGCTTATACAAAATAATGGTTGACATGTAGCACATGACGAGGACATGAGAGTCAAATACCAACTTTCAAATCCTACCCCCACCCCATATCTCTCTTTAACTTTTCCACATGCAATTTTTCTAACTTATGAGGAAAGACTGAGAGAGACATGTTCTCCATCTTCTAACTATTATCTCCCATAATCATCTCTCATGGAAATATGTCAAAAGACATCTCTGCCAGAGATGATTTTTGTCTCTCATGCGAAGAACATGGGAGACAAAGTATCTCAAAACAAATTTAATAAGCCATGTGGGTAATCCCCCTCCCCCCCACCCCAAACAACAAAAAAAAAAGGAGCTTTTCGACATGCAAAATTTATTTCTTCTGAAAAGTGAGATATTTTATTTTATACGAGGAGGAGGATATTTTGTTATACTTGAAAAACTGAGAGACATTGTCGTTCTTCAATCTTCTCTCAAAATAATTTATATTTAATTATCTCCTTATATATAAGACATGAACTAAGATATCTTATTGGTTAAGTTTAAAACCTTGGAATAAGAATGGTGTGGGTTCCAAACCTTGTAAACCATCTAGGCATAAATCTTATTAGACTAAAAAGTATGTGTTGTTATGTCAATATTTGCACTATATAGGCCAGTCATGTCATGCATGTGCTGATTGGATTTAACACCAATAACAGTTGGATTTAACCTGCTTCATGAAATCGAAGGATAACCATTGATTTGCGCATGCTCGAAAGTCAGTACTTCCATGAATGGTAGCTAGTCCCCAATATACAAGTTGAATGTAATCGACCACCTTAGTCGAGTAGAGGGTCGACCCAGAATCTAATAACCCTAAGATGGGGCACTTTAGTGATATGCTACGACTGAAGAGGTCTTCCCTTTATAGAGTGGGTTGCTGGGCCCACCATGTCGGTCTGTTGGTGAGCTACTCGTTGAAGGCGTGGATAAGAGGAGGCCAATCATGTGGGGCAGAAGTGGCCCGAGCTTGGTGCTCAAGAGAGGAGTCGAGCCGATCATTATCCATGAGGCGGTGACGAAAGATTCAAAAAGTCGACGTCAAAGAAATACGTCCTATGGAAATCAAAAGCCTCGGAAAAAGCGAACAAACAGCAATGTCAAAACCAGTAAAAATAGCTAAACAAAGGCGTCAGGCTCAGAAGCAAAGCAATAAACAATATCAAACAACCAAAAACCAGTAATCTCGGAAAATCAGAGACGAAGAGAAAACAGCAAACAGCAATCAAACAAGCAAAATGGCTAAGCTATGAAAAGTCGACAGCGAATAAATATGAACATGATATCAAACGAAAAACCAATAATCAAATCAGAACCGGAAGAAAAACAGCAAACAGCAATCAGCAATAAACGAAATAAATTCGGAAAATCAAAGAGATTCATCTTCAGGTTATAATCAGGCATTTTCCAAGCGAGGAAATTAAGTAGTGAAAGGTGTAGATGCACTAAGTGGCCGAGAAAGAATGGAAAGCATACCTAGTTTCTTTCTTCTCCATAAATCCTTAGAAAACGTAAATTGCTAAAGGTTTTTAAAAAGAGGAAGAGAAGTTGATGTACCTGAATTTCTTCTTCCTCCTGGTACTCCATAAATCTCCATCCTCTTTATCTCAGAGTAATAACAATAATCATTTGTAGGTTTGAAATGCATTCCCGAGTTGAAGATAAGTTAGTTATTTTTATTTTACATATTGCAATCTTTTGTCATAGGGATGTAAGCAATTCAAACTGGAAGACTGGATCGACACCTTGATATAAATGTAAACTTTTAAAGTCATGTGTTTTGCCTTGTGAGATGTTACACGTACCCGGTGAGAACACCCTCACATATTAAGTACTTAATGGATAGGTAATCATAAAAACTGAAATTCCAAAGTTTGTTGAGACTGTGCAGATTACTTGATGTGTCTAAGGGATCTTTGCCAAATGGCACGACGAAAAAAGTTCTCTTCTTCTTCTTCTACGATTTCTTTTTCTTAAGAAACTAACGCATCTGCGCTCAAGTAAGAAAGTTGATTAGAAAGGTGAACAAAATAAACTAGGAAATATCTAAGAGGATAAGCGCACTCGATGTAGACACATATTTCAATGCTTTAAAGAGTTTACGCTTGAGCAATGGCCCCAAAAATGATCATGGCATTCTAAATTGTCATCCTTGGAAAGAAAAATGGACTAGATCTTAGGAGAACTTCCAAAAATGTCTTCATCTCCAACATCACGATGCATCAGGCATAATCACTTGGTTTTCCCGCCAAAAGGCGACATCGATGAAGCATCTTGCACAACATCGATCGACATCAATACCAGTTCTAGAGCTTGGAGGACCTTACCATCCTCATCTGGCGATGAATGGGGGATTCGGTAGCTTTACGAATGGTTGTTTTGACTTCGTCCACTAAACTGGATGCGCCTCACCTTCTAAAATAATTGCCATCGTATTGGAGTGCCAAAGGAAGACTTCACCACATAGTGGGACTATTTCTTCAGCAAATCTTTCTCTATCCTTATCTTGGTGCTAGCGCGTGAATGAACAATTGATACGCTTCATGGATCTCTAATGCATCCGGGCTCAAAAAGTTTGTATGCATTTGAACTTGCATTAGGTAGACAACAAATATCATGAAACTCTTTGCTTCGCCATTGGGATCAGCGTGGATAGCATTATACAGCTTGACTCTGGAAGTTCTTGATATACATCTCTGGCGGTAAGCCGTTTATATCTTTACCTTCAAACATTGTCTATGCATAGACATGGGGAAAAACCTTGTTGTTTTAAACGTTGCAAAAACAATGGTGTAATGCATTACGACCTTGATGCTTGTGAATGTCTCTTTTTATTTCCAATTGCTGCAAGATCTCATACAGATTTTCATTATATTGGTGAGAACATGCCCACCTCTACAAGCTTGCTGTAGCTCCACGGAAATTCTTGGGTCGTATAATGTGGTCAACAAAAGTAGTCGCCAATGCCTCCCATTCCACACCACAGCAATGACTCCAGATTCCCCACGCTTATAGATAGCGCTTGAATTCCTCTTGTCCAATGTGAGCGATGGCTTGATGGAAGGATCTAGTGAGACCCTTCTTGGGCATAGGGATCGATTTAACAAATCTCGAACTTCATCGGCGTATCTTTACCCTGGCTGCACATTTAGTACTCCACAATGCAAATTAAGTTTGTAGTTCATTTAGCTCAATGGGATTGCAGGTCATCAAGCCTTTGCCTTACCTTTGAACGCAGATAAAACCACCTGGGCACTGCCCAACTCTGTGTCTGAACACAAACATTATTCTTTACTTTATTATGCGAATAATGGCAGATCTACTAAATAATGAAACAACACAAAAAAACCGAATAATGGCGGATCTACTAAACAACGAAACGAATCGATTCGCCAAGAGGGCTTTATTTCTCTTCTATTTTGCTTAAGCACACAAAGAAAGTAAATATCGATTAAGTAGCTACTTACGGAATTCTCATTTGTCAAATTCATAGGCCTGCACTTACAGTGGCATGAGCAATTTTCAACTAAATATTCATCATCGCCAGCCCTGCATGCTGCGATTATTTTCATGGATTTTCTAAGAATTGGGCATGCTCTATTGCTTTTGCCTTATCATCAATTTACGTATAATTTCTTGCGGTTGTATTATCATGCAAGAGCTTGACATAAATACCGACTAAAGGGTGCACGGCCCGATAACATCCACAAATACTTTTGTCACCTCCTTGAGCATTGGGCCATTTTCATTTGACTTTGTATTCCCATACGCAAAATGGTTTAGCAAAAAGCGTTAAGAATAAAAATGGCAGGGATCATCTGATAACATACCTTGCCCGGATCCTTGAAAATTTGCATAAATCGTTTGGGCTCATATAATTCCTGCTTGATAGCCATAGCGAGAGGCGTCTGAAGCGTCTTCTTTGGAAACCATTCACGAACTTAAAGATGAGCTTAAAAAGGCAGATGTTGAAGCATTCTTAAAGAGATGAATGTTGAACGAATATTGCACGAATATGCATCGTGGGTAATTCATGCACGAATATGCATCGTGGGTAATTCATCGTGGGTAATTCTCGACAGAATGAAGCAAAAGTCAAGTATGCCATGTGATTTAACAGTGCAAAAGTCAAGTCTGCCATATGATTTAACAAAATGATAGCAAGGAGAAGAAGAATGCAAAACATTTATCTTCTTATCTTATCTAAACATATATAATCCTGCTTCGTTTGTGCCTTAGAATATTCGTGTTTAGAATATTCGTGTCACCAAGGCACTCATCCTGACCGTCCATTTCGTAGACATCTTGGCCGCCTTCTCTGCAGGATTTCGTCATGTTTCCGGTGTTCTAGTTTGGATCCAGACAAGAATTCATGTTTTCAGTGTTTCCCTGTTCTTGAATACCGCCGGATTTGATGGATCTCGATGTTTATTTGCTGGCTCCAGTTATTTCTAGCTGTCTCGGTGCCAGCTGTTGACGATGAAGTGAAAAAACTTTGCTTCCAAGCAAAGCTTGCGATTCTATGTAAGCTTAAATTTTTTTTCTTCTATTTCCTTTGAAGCAAACGTGCTGCATTTCTGTTTCAGCAGCTGTGTGTAACGGACTGGCAGAGAAGGATAGAGGAGATCCCCTTTAACGCCATAGCTCTGTGTCGAAGGCCATAGCTATGGCTAGATTCGTCAATCCAGCCTCCACCATTTTGCCCCATAGCTGCAAAAATCACAACTCTTAGCAAAGCCCTTGCAAATCCGCCCTACAAGATGCCAGCTGCCCCTGTTCTTGCAAATCCGGCACCAATTCCGGCCGTCCCTTTTGCACTATCTTGGCCATCCCCTCTGCCGGTGTTTCTTTCCCTTTCTTCTCTTGAGACATCAGCGCTGCATTCAAACATTTTATGTGCAAAGCAAGCGAGATCCTCTTAGGTAGATCTGGAGTTCATATGGTGCTCTCACGGTAAGCTATGGCTATGGCAGGGTTATGGATGATTTTTTTTTTCCGATGTACTTATTCTTCTGCAAGTTCTTACTTCCTTCTGACCCGACTTGGTAATATATTTTTCCATGTCGGTATAGAGATGAAGCGAAAAGCTTTTAGCAATGTTTGCTTGTGTCTTGGCTGCAGAGGGACAAGCTTTTGGCAAGTGTTCGGAATGCAGACACATAAGCTGAAAACTTTCGAGGAGATTTTTGAGATGAGATGCGCATCAATACAGGTTTGTATTTTAAGGTCCTTGGTTTTGATTTTCAAGATTAAGAAACAAATATTATCGCTCTGATAAGTGGCTGACCCAGAAAAGATTAGAAGCAGTAAATTCCTGAATGCACTTAATGCACAGAATTCGTGATTCTTCTCCACTGGCGTAGGCCCAGAAGCAGGAACATGGATTGAAGAAGAAGCTCTTTTTGATTATGTGAAGATGGATTGAATGCAGATTGGATCTTCTTCATGTGACGAATGATGCAAAGGCTCTGGTTATCTTGCAACTGCGCAACAAGGGTTTTGGACATCTGTTGGAAGCTTTATAGCTTAGTTCATGCCACATAATAGAGACAATATGACATCGTTACAAAGGATCCAACAGTATTTGACCATGTTTCACAATGATGCAGAGCTTTGAAATCTCTTAAGAAACATTAAGAGATTTTCTAATATTTAGAGAAATATTAAGAGATTTTTCAATATCCAACTATTTAGAGAAACATTAGGAGATTTTCTGGTAAGCTCTAAGAGTTTCCCCCAACATTGAATTATTAAGAGAGTTCAGTTATGCTAGCTACAGAGCAAATTTCAAAGGCACTCCCTTTGCACAATCTCGAAAGATCTTTTGAATTAACCAGGAAGTACTAAAACTTTATGTATTTTCGCAGGGATCCACTTGAAAAGTGACAAAGCGGTACGTAATTGGCTCAAAATTGTTTTATTTATCTTACGGAATGTTCTTCAAGGTTTTATATATGCATTTATGCTGTAAAATATGGTATCAAGATCCATTTTCGTAAGTATATACATATCAGGGCTGTTTCATATCTATTAGGGTTGTTTCATTGAAGTTGCAGGCACCTTTTTGCACTCTAATCTTAATAGTAGATGTGTGATTGCTTCATCATTATATTAAACTATTTAATTATAGGTGTCCACTCCATCTCATGTTGAAATAGTAGTAATATGTTTGCTGGATTGAATAAATGATTACCGCAGATGTACATACATATTTGTGATATTGTTGCAGCTGGGGTAAGCATCTAGATGATGCATAGAACTTAAACAAATAAGCTTACATTGATCTCGTCTACATCACTTCTTGTGTCCATTCATTCAAATTTTCTAAAAGAGCACGTAATTACCAGAGTTGCCCAAACTACCTACACATAGAAAATGAATGCTAACAAAAGTACATTTAGCTTTCTAGAAATTGACACTTTCATGTTACTATCTTTTGAACTCATAGGTCAGCATTTTGAGTCAATTGCCCAGTTTACAATGCAATAACACCTTTTGTTAGAGCCCTACTCAAAGAGAATTTGACCAATTGCTAGCAGATTGACCTGTCTTGAGTGAATATAGATTGATCGACAACTGCAAATCTTGCAATTGGAAAAAAAAAAAAAAAAAAAAGAAAGAAACAAAAAAAGAAAAAACTTGAGCTATAGGAAAAAGAGACTGAAAGGCTCTATTACAATACTAGCTTTGATGTTCGTTTGCAGAGGTAGATTGTATCTCCAGTCATATTGATTTTTGACATAGTCCATATGGCTAAGTTTCAAAAAGTTCGAAGTAATTATCATGCACCATTTTATGAACTTTATGAAGAATTGAGTAATGATAAATGTGGAAGCAAGTATAAAGTCCATGATGAAAACATTTCATGGACATAGTTTCATTCTTACAACCTGGAGTCCTTAGCTTTCAACTAATACCTTGCAGTAATACTGTGTCATGCACTTTCATGGTAAACAATGTTACTGAACCTGCTATGTCTGCATAACCTTGGCCATTCGCATATGTAAAAGGACCAAGGAACTTTTCTTCATTGCATGAAAACAATGTTCTTTTTCTGGTTTTACACATCTCTACAACCAGCTATCTTGGATGTAATTTCAAACACCAGGGCAAACATTAGAAATTAGATTATCAAATTCACTTTTCAGATATGAACAAATAAGTGCCCCCCCAATTGCTAAAATGTCCAACCCTTCAACTATAAATAATTTGCAAACACCAGGGCAAACATTAGAAAATTGATTATCAAATTTATATCCCATGTATGAACAAATAAGTGTTTCCACACTTGAAGTGTCCAACCCTTCGATTATAAATAATTCCTAGTGCAGTTCTAAAGAGCATTATATTGTCAAACATTGGACGTTAATAGTGGCTCCAATTGCACAAGTTTGAACTAAAGAAATGTTCGCGGCGGCCTTGGCCGCCGCGATAAATTTCTTGTATTATAAGGTTTTGGTGTATGTAATGCATCGTGCCCTAAATTGGGCGGTTTAGATTCATTCGTGCTCTAAACAATCGAAGGCCAAGAGTTTGAGGTTTTGTCTCCGTCGAAGAGACGGGCGACCATATCTGCAGCTGCGAGTGGAGCGGGCATGTTTGCTAATGTTTCTACTTTGTTTAGCCATAAATGATGACGATGGGCCCGGTCCTTCAGAAGCAAGAGGTAACATGTAAGACCAATACTCTAGAATATTGACAAATAGATTCGAGGAGTGTAATTCAATATTGAGAGATCACTACCACAGGATAAACCAAGTTCAAGCGGATGCATCGAGATGATGTTGGTCGATAACATTCAAAGGTGCAGGTAATCTCCGTCCCTTCGAAACCCGAAGGATCAATATCTAGCATTATAACAGGGGGTTTCTTTTGTATTTTTGTACGTTTTTTCCTAAGGTTTTTATATGATTTCATGGATGTATTTGATGAGGTATACTAATTAGTATATCTAGAGTGCGCATACGCTTAAACTAATTTTGATGCCTAATTCCAATGGTTTAGACCCATATGTCATATATTTCTTTATTATATTATTGTATTTTCTTGTAGTATCATATTCTGCTCGACATGCAAGCCTCGAGATAACCCATTTTAGGGTTATGTGATGGCAAAACATTGTTGGGTCTGTGGTGCCGGACTGGACCAGATTTTTAGCAAGGACCAGATTTGCATAATGAACTAGAGGGCCCTGTTGATGCCATGGTTCCTCCAGGATTTGCTGCTCAACATCAATCCCTCTTAGCTCCAGATCTTGCTGGCCATGTGAAGGAAGAGTTTCCTGTTTCCTTGCCTAGTTCTGAAGCCCAACCTGCAAAAGTAAGTTTATTCTCTTTTTGTTTCATCTGCTTTGGGCATTACTGTCAGAGCATAGTTTTCGTTTGTGTTATAGCTAAATATGCCTTCTTTTCTTTGCAGCTCTGTCTTTTCCTGTTTTGTTTTGTACCTTGGTAACCCTGTAGAGAACCTGGCGCTACTGTGGCCGATTTGGCTTATACAGGCCTAAAAGGCATTTTCGGATTTGCCATCTGTTGGATTCTGGGAACAAACTCCCCATGAGCTTGGTCGGCAGAGCTTGGTTTTTGATCCGGATTCAGCAAAAAATGAAAGCCATACATTTTATTTAATTTAATTTAATTTAATTTAATTTATATCTATTGCTCTCTTGGGCCTCGAGAGACCATGGAGCACATGAAACAATATTTTTACAGCTTTTGTAACAAGGAACGGTGTGCATCCACCGCCTTTATATATGGTCCTAATGTCAGTGGTGGAAGAGAAAATAATGAGTCACTTGAATACCGAAAACATGTCGGATATGTACAAACTCTGGACAATGTAGGAAAACATGTTGTTCATCTTCAATGTCTCCTGTTTTGCATGATTGACAAACCCGGCCTTCTATTGGGGTTTTGACCATCACTTTGTTTCTCCCGCCCGGTTTATGGGAAACGATCTCGTATCTAGATAGCAGCTTTGCTTTGGAACCTTGGTAGGCATGCCTTCAAGTATTCGGCATTCATAAGTTTCCATGTGGTTTATGTTATTATACGATATCTTGTATCATCCTCTTCCCCGGATCTTCCCATAAGCGGTCTACGACAAGCTTATCTAACGAGTTCTAAACTCCTCGTTTATCATGTGGCCAATTCGATTCATCTATACCCCATCGATTTGCCCATGCCATCAAGTCCTTCATCCATCCTGTGTCAGAATTTGTCATGGCCCGACGAGATAACTTTGTCGATTTACGTATCTTGACCCCAAGTTAAAGAAATTAATTAAATGCCGGAATAGACCTTCCATTTCAAGAGGAAACATGCCTACTTCGGCTAACATGATGGCATAGGGAATTTGGGATCTAATTCCTAGTTCCTCCTTTAGGAACATCTTCTGAACTCCTTCAATCTGCTTCCACATGCGGAGCGAGATCCCTGGCCCCCAAATGGGGACACCATACAATGCCACTGTTTGTACCAATGTTTTAAACAGAATTTTCTTCAATCCCCATTCTGTAAGAGATGCTCGATTACATTTGGCCAGCATGCTATACAAGGCTGCCTTCCCTCCTGCAGTTCTTCTGTTCACACAGATTTTCCAACTATAATTGGAAGCAATGTCTAGCCCAAGATATTGAAGGTGGAACTTGCCGATTTGCTCTAAGAAGCTGTTATTACCATGGATTTGCTCTGAGTTGGAGCTTTACAGGTATTTTTTACTCTGGCATAAATAGCTAAGATAGAAATCATGTTTGTTACAGCCATATCATAACAGCAAATGGTGGCTCACAGGCCTAAAAGGCATTTTCGGATTTGCCATCTGTTGGATTCTGGGAACAAACTCCCCATGAGCTTGGTCGGCAGAGCTTGGTTCTTGATCCGGATTCAGCAAAAAATGAAAGCCATACATTTTATTGAAGGTGGAACTTGCCGATTTGCTCTAAGAAGCAGTTATTACCATGGATTTGCTCTGAGTTGGAGCTTTACAGGTATTTTTTACTCTGGCATAAATAGCTAAGATAGAAATCATGTTTGTTACAGCCATATCATAACAGCAAATGGTGGCTCTATTTGGTTTATTATGCTTATTCTGTTTTACCATGTGGCCAAAAATCTTGTTTTTCTTTTTATCCCTGTTGTTGAGAAAAGCTTTAAAAGCATTTCTTTAATGGAGCACATGCTCTCAATCCAGTGCAACCTTCCATTTGCATATTTGATTTTGTCTTTAGAATATACCTCTTTGAATTTGTTAAAGACAAATCCAGACAAAGGAAGGGAAGATGGATCTTGATAAGATTCACAACATACTTTCTTGTCTCTCAAGAGCCTTATGCCACTTGCTTAAAGTATGCTAAATAGTCAAAAGATACTAATTTTTCTGCCAATGACCAATGGGAGCAGTGCCGGATAATATTTTACTGTTTTATAGGTTGAGGTAAAAGCTAAGGATGGAAAAGCCCTAAACATTCATATGTTTTGCGCTTGACGGCCTGGAATTCTGCTATCAACAATGAGGGCACTCGATGGACTTAGTTTGGATGTGCAACAAGCTGTAATTAGCTGCTTCAATGGATTTGCACTCGATGTCTTTCGCGCAGAGAAGTATTTGTATAAAGCGAGGCTAGTGCGGAGAGATCTTGTGGAGAAGTATATCGTGACTTAAGATGGAGGTGCAAATTTGAAGATCATCATTTTTTCCTGAGAAAAAGCCAGCTCATTTGAAGACGCCTGATCTGTTGGAGTTAATCATTTAGAAACTAGGAACCAATTGTCTGATGAAGCAGGAGACTGTAGTTGAGGTCTTAGTGGAGGATATGTTTCGCTTTGTGCAAGTTGTCAGCAAAACATTATCCCATTGAAGCGCCATAGGTTTGATCATGGTAGTTGGGTCACGAGAACAACTAGAAATGACTCTGGGTGGTGAGATACTGGAGCAAGTACACCAATACAAGTATCTTGGGATCGAGTTTACTGATAATTACCATTGGAATGAGGCAATTAGAAAGAGGGTTGCTGGAAGCTATCGGGCTTTGTATAGTATAATGAGTCTTTGGAGAAGAACGCAGGTAAAAAAATGGCATCTCAGAAAACTGATGTTCAAGGTAATGGTGCAACCGGTGGCTCACGTATGCATGCCGATTTGGGCTCCCCGATCTAGCTTCGGGCAAGGTGGAAGGAATTAGAACAAATTGGAAGAGATTTCTTCTCGAAGAGCTTGGGGCAAAGGCACAGGACTCCATACGAGATCCGCTGGTGAGGGCTGGTTTGTACCCATTAGAGGTGGAGGCTACGTTTCAAACTCTAACGCATACTTGAAACGGATTCAAATTATGGATGTAAATAGGATACGTACAAGCATTATTAGAGTCTCGAAGCGGGGAAAATGGTTGGTACGCATAACTAATAAAATAAAATGAATCTTTGGGGCATACATGTTGATTCCTTACCGGATCTGTAAATTGGGCTGCGGAACCGGGTCAACGAAAGCGAGGCTCTACTTAAGCTATGGCCACGGGATGGTGAGGAGATTGCGTGAAGCGGGAGTTTCTGAGGAGTGACGTGAATCCCATGCCGCTATATCTGAGAACAAGACTATTTGAAAGAGCTACGGGGGCAAAACAAGGCGGCTCATCTCTCAGTTTCGGATTAAGCTTCGCATCATTTACAAATAGAGATTGGCAGAATGGAAAGGCCAAAAGTGCCCAGAGAGCTCCGGTTCTGCAAATGCTGCTTTGATGGTGTGGAAGATGAATATCATGCTTTGCTGACATGTGATTCTTTTCGTCACCTGCAGGAGCAACACAGTATTACTGAGCCCAATTTCTAAACTTTATTACAATTGTCCCCACGGCATCTTGGAGGATACATACGCGAGTTTTGGGAGGAGAGAAATCAGTTATTGGATCTATTTGAGCAAGTTGAAGATCTTGCCTAAGAGATGTGTTGTCTACATATGTGTTTCTTTTACAAATAATTTCTTGTACTTGGTTCGCCATGGACCTGAGGGTCTAAAGGTGTGATTAAATCAATTCAATTCAATATATATATATATATTATAAAACTATTTATATGGTGTATTACATTAGAATATTTGGTTGCAGCCCAATGGCGATGGCTGGAGAATATATTTTGTCATTTGTTAAAATTATGGATTATACATATATACATACTTGGTTCCAATTTCGTTGTGCTTCATATTTCAGAATAGGAAGCCTTCTCATTTCCAAGTGGCTCTTCTAGCAAATTGCGACTAAAAGCACAAGCCCCAAGTAGTGGCAAATGTCGTTGCCATTAGTTTTACTAAACTGCTGTTCATACGAGTAGGTTGTTTAACGATTTAGGCCCTTAAAGTTTATCTACGTTTGCTTTTGTTTTTTTTAATATAACAATCAACACACAACTACCATTAACATTATTAACACAAACCATTGCATTTAACACATTTAAATTAAAATCGCCCTTAAACCCCCTTTGGTTTGGGTGCATATTCACACGGGGGGGTACGTAGGGCAGCGAGAGCCCCGAAAATATATTTCCAATACGTGTATAAAATTAACACTATTAAGTACATTCTCTCAAACCTTATAGTATTTTGTAAACCTTAATATACAGTATATAAAAACTTGTACATGCATACCCCACAAACGAGGATCGCTATGTACGGTCCAGATCTTGGAATAAAGGGCAAATATGCCCATCATTCTATCGCAAATCTGAATTGGTAGGCAGACCATGAATTACATATCTTAGAGTGATTTGCTCCAAGAATTCCTGATGGAATAATGAATAACCAATGCAGCTTCTTGAAGAAATTCCTTGCACTATTTTTTACAATGTTTTTAGGATAGAGCTTGCTTTTGTTTGCTGAAACTCACCACTTACCAACAATCTCTTTCTCTTTTAGATGTATGTAATAAATCTTTGCTTATTCATATAAGCTTTGTTTGCAGGAGTGCAATGTCTGTAGCTGGGGCAACAGCGATATATCGCACAGATATTGTGCGTAGAAGAAAGATTCACCATGTTTGCAGATGGTATCATTTCATCATTTAGTTCTCTTCTACGGGTTTTTTCTTCAGCAAAGAAGCAATTGAGGTGCATGTTATAGATTTTGGCTCATTCGGATGAGCTATGTTTACAAGAATGCAGAAGTTGATTATTGCTAAGTGGATAAACCATTTGCATATTCTTTTCTCTAGGCTGGAAAAGTATTCTAAGACTTGGTCATTTATTTGTTGCAAGTTTTATCATTTGAATTCGATAATAGTCTTCATTTTAACTTAATTTATGGAGTTGCTCTTAAAAGACATATTAACACATGTTTCACGTTGGAAATTGCCATGTTTCGTATTGAAAATTGTCCTCTTTAGTAAGTTTAAAAGTGGTTTCCAAGTTCTTAATAAGTGTATGCAATGCAGAATTATCCAAGGCTGTTGAAACTCAGGCTTTTTTTACAAACCTCGTATCTTTGTCAAAAATAGTAGCTCTGAATCATGCGAATGCAACATAAATTTTATTTATAGCAGACATATCCTTTAAGTTTAAGAACGTCCAAAAGCCTACATTTTCAATGTAACTTTGTGCAGGGCAAGCAATCTATGAGCATAAATCTATAGTTTATTCAAATTGCAAGTTGCATGAAACTTATTTGCAATGAACTTGCTTTCTTCATATCAAGAGAACTGCTATAGTGTATGTATCTTAGGAAACAGAGAACAATAACAATTACGTCATGTTGACATTGGAAATGCATCCGTTGATAGCTTATGTAGCTTTCAAATGTAACATGACAATCAATAAGCTCCCCAAATGTATCAACCCATTCCAAAAGTTCTTATTAAAGACCAAGATGAAAATAAAGGAAATACAAAGAACTCTATACTCATATTACTAAAAGCTGATGAATGCAGACATTTCTCACATTGAACATGCAGCTTGAATATCAGAAAAAATACAGAAAAAGGTACTTTGGTAATTCCATTCATTTTGCCCATCTCCAACTGGCTTGGATTCCTACAGGTTAGGAACCTCTGATTGCTGCAAATCTGACCCACGTTTTCAATCTTGTGGGAGATACACAACAAATTGCTTGAAACAGACTGTCATTGGGAAGTAGAACTATCGCATGTAGCATGTCCATGCAGTTAACACTACATTTTCAAATCAATCACTATGAGTAAATACATTCTCTGTATCAAATCCTGCCTGCATATAGAAACAAAACTATTAGCTGCTTTATGAAGAATATTTGCTTCCCAACTCCAAGCTCGAGTCCTGCCAATTTCTAATTTTATTCTTTAGAAAACCAACCTCTTTTCAAAACTTGGATAGCTGTTGAAATTACTCCAACGGTCTCCTGCAAGTGAAAGAATGTGAGAAACTCTGGACAACTTCCAAGGTGACAGAAATGCTAATGTACTTGCTAGAGCCTTTTCCAGTGGAGGATAATGCACACCATGTATGCCCATGAGCCTTATCACTTTGAGCGCCAGTCATGCAGCATTATTTTGCATGTCAGAATTTAGAAGCACAGGGCAAAGTGAACTCTCCTTATCAGCACCTGTAGCCCCACAATCCTTCTGCAAGAATGCAAGGTAAATCTGAAAACCAAGGTTGTAGAATAAAAAAATGCAAAATCCAAATTACCTGAGATGTTTCCATGGTATTCTGACTTCCATAGTATTACCACTTACACCTATGCCATAGTTGAAGCAGAAGGAATAAATCAAGCGCATTTATTGAATAGCCAAACTGATACGGATATGCAAGATAAAAAGGAATACTCAGAACACCCTGAAATATCAAGAAGCAAGACATGCAGAATTATTATTTGATGCAAAAAAAATCCCAAGTAAAGAGCGAACCTGATGAAATAGAGATGATAGGAGCCTTGATAAAGATCTCGTCATACTATAATCCCAAGAATCTACCATGCCTTCTTCAATAGTGCTGTGTTCTGAGCTTCTAAGAGCATATAGATGATCACATAATCTTTAAATATTATGCATGATTGCAAAGAAATTTTATATGATGAAACATTGTTGTGTGTTTTATCTTGACTATTTTTGCATGATATGCTTAAATTGGTGAAATGTGTGCATAAATTGAGAACAATATGGGTGTAATGTGGAGAAAATGTAAAAAATGTGCAAATATTGTGTATAGGAAGCATTTATGATGTATTGAAGTGGAACCTATGGACTTGAAGGAGTATTAAAGTTTTTAAGAAATATTTTCAATGATTGATAAGTTGATGATCGATGTGTCATGAATCTAGAAGAGCATGGTAGTTGCAAGGAGTTTAGATGGCCTAGATTTGATGTTGAGGGCAGGATCTAGTAAACTTATGGTAGTTAGAATTTGGATCTAAGGTTGAGATTTGCCTAGATCTGGTGGCTAGGTTCAAGTGCAGTTTTGTATAAGATAGCCAAAATTCGTGTAGAAGGGAGGCCCAATTTTGGAAGATGACATCTAGGCAAAGTTCTTGAAGTTGTGAGTATCTTTCTTGATCAGTTGAATATTATTATGTTGAATTATGATATTTTGAGTATGATCATGTGATTCTGTTGAACTTTATCTCAATTTCTCTAATCTCAAATGAAGTTAAGTTTATGATATAAATTGGTGCAAGAAAATATGATGGAATGATTATGTGGTGGTGTATGATGCCAGTAGAGTGAGGCTTAGCTTGTTGAGATTTGCTTTGGTTCTTTGGTCTTGAGTTTGGCTTGATGTGTTGACAAGCTAACAAACATGTAGAAAGAAATGTAGCGTTACATGTATCAAAGACTCTACCTACATGCCAGGTGTGACGTTCCAGGTATCTATACGGTATACGTAGGCATACCATAACACGTCACTGGGACAAAGTGGGCCCAATGGTCCAAGTGAGGGTTCATCTATAATGGTTTTTATTAGCTATGTTAATAAAACCAAAGGGATAATTATGAGTTATAATGGCCTAATTAACTTAATTAAGTCATTATGGTCTAATTAACTAATTATCACCAATGAGAGGGTGCCACCTGGCCCAAATCGATTGGCCAGGAGGGACTTGCCATTTTGGGACAAGGAATAGGGGTCCTACCCCAATTTCTCTCCCAAATTCGAATTGGGATTGAGGAGGAGCAATAGCCAGCAGCCTACACTTGTTTTTGCCAACACTTATCTACCAGCTTCGAAAGATGGATGCCTACCGTGACCATGGCTCCAGCCAAAACACCGGTTAGTCAGTAGATAGGGTTCTTTTCTGCTAACACTTCTTTGAATAGATGGAATGATTAAATTCTCTTTATGAGTTGTTCTGAATATATGGATGGTAATTACATTAGTTCTTTCTGCTTCTTCCGTGTATGAGGATTTAAGGGAAGGGTAGTGACCTCAAAGCTTCCTAGAATTAGAGATGTCTCTAGTTAGATCCCTTAATACCCAATAATTGCGGCCTGTGCACAAGAGCCTACCTGGCTGGGGATGCTATGATGTGATTCAGCACCAGATAACGAGTATGATGGTGAATCGGGGGTGGGGTCTTGCCTAGCGTGGCTCTGAGGACTTCTATAGTGTGCTAGGCCTATGGCGGTCAGCGTGTGTGGGCAGTATGGGTGCGACACTCTCGGGCGGAAGGGTGGGAGCCTATATGGCCACAGGCTCGAGCGGGTTGGTGAGTGACCTTTAGATTTAGGAGAGTCGAAAGTCGGGTGCGGATGGGGGTCACCGAGGGGCACATGTTCTCTAGCACATCCGGGGATCTGTCATACTCGGGAGGCGCCTCTTTGACTGCCTCATCGGACCGGGAGATGTAACCCATAGTAGTCTGAAGGGTGATTCCAGGATTGCGTCCTGGGAGGGCTACAAAGCACGTCATAGCATGATTCACCCTATCGCAAAGTGTGCCGCAGGGAGGCGGATGGAGTGGACAACCCTAGCCATTGTCTTATGCCAATAGCGCCATGTTATACTTACATGCGTTGATATCTTGAGGCCTTGGCGTCGGTTGATCCTTGAGTGCAGGCCGGGTAGTGCCCGTTATGGTGTTATTTCATGTTATGGATGTATTACCTTTCGTGGTGATGATGGATGGGCCACCCTTAGGTGGTGGTATATTATTTACATTATGATTGTATGCTAGCGTATATGTATGCTTGGATTTGTATAGGATTTTCCATAGAGGGCGTGGGAGGACGAATGACACCTCTCGTGTTCGTGGCGGGACATAGCCATCAAGTAGTCAGAAGTATGGCCGGAGGGCCTTACCATGGTGATTTAGATGCGCCATGGGAGGAAGTCTCGTATCTATACGATGGGAGCATCGTATAGATGCAGGGCGTCCGCAGTGGTATCGGGGCCATGATTTTGGTGAAGCAAAATTGTTGCCTTGGCCATAGTCTAACTTTCGTTAGGTAATGGTAAATTTTTCCTAGGATAGAGCATCCCAATTCTATAAGTAGCATCTTAGTTGGCCTAGTTATGGGGAGAATGACCTAGTGGTGGAGGGGCGTGTTCCATAGTGGGGTGGCTAAGGTCGGGAAGTGGAGCGAGGCATGCGAAGTTTTGTAATCACCATAACTTTCTCCAAATAGCTCGGATAGAGAATTTTTGCTCAGCGTCGGGCATAGTCCAAATACCCTAGAGAGTCGTCGGCCCGGCGTGTGAAGGTCGGCGGGGGCCAAACCAAACTCCGGCATCTCGGGTTTTGGTGGCTCGAATCATGAGATAAACCGCATTATAACTGAGTTAAGCAGCTCAGGTATAAAGCAGCGTATTTACGTGGGTATAAAAATTTAAAAAAAAAAAAAAGATTTTAAATTTAAAAAGTTAAAGGGCCGTTTTTTTAGCATCGCCTCCTCCGCCCTATCGATAAGCCCACCATAGCCACGGAACCTCGGCTCTCAACCTTGACCTTGCTTGCGCTGCGCCATCTCAAATACCCGGCCTTACTTTTAGCCTCAATATCCATAGCGCCTACAACCATGGCCCAAACTAAGAACACCTTCAGCCCCTCAAGTCTCACCATATCCCAGCATGCGCCATGCTTGGGAACATTTGCTTCCAACCCGACTGGTTGAGCTCTCCTCCTGCATTTGAATGGTGATTCATTGAGGGTATTAGGATACCATATCCTATTTTTCATCTCTCTGAGCGTTTCTTAATAAAACTTAACTTACAACAGCAGGCATACACCATGGTCGAGCAACCTGACCTGGTTATGATGCTAGTTAAGTTTTATCCACCAGAGTGCGAGCAATACTCTGAAGAAGAGGGCATCGGAGGCGGGGAGGCGACGCATCGGACTACGGCCGAGGCGATGACCGCCGGGAGATCTGGCCCGAATACTTGCTAGCGGTCGAGAATTGAGTATGTTTATCAGGCGATGGCGAGCCATCATCAGCGCCGACCCTTTGAACTACCCAATATGGTGGTTTGAAGCTGCAATGCCGGTGGGGAGAATCCCCAAAGTGATTTCGGTCACGGATTATCTAATAACAATCAGATTGACATGCCGGGCCAGACGGAACGCTACCACGAGGAGCTGCTCCGAAGGATCATGGCTCGATGGTTTTACCCGCAGTGGAAGCTGACATAGCAGCCTTCTTGGAAAGGAGGAATAAAGAAAGAGCCAGCGGGGGCAACAACGGCGAGCCAAGCGAAGGCAGGGAAAACCCGTGGCGACCCGGTAGACCAGCGCCGATAAAGGCAGGAAATCTGCTTCGCAATTCACGCAGCCAATACAAAAAGAAACTAAAATTTGTCGAAACATAGGCAAGCACACAAGCTCCCACTTTCGGCGACAAGAGTGGGTGGATCTTTGCTGCGACCCTATCCTGTCAGAGCGGCAAGACTGTGCCAAAAGCCGAGGGGCCCGGACCGAAGGCTGCTACTTCAAGGAAGCCTCCGCAGACCGGACGAAAAATGATGGCCTTCACGAGAGATCCGTAAGTTAAAGACCGGAGCTACTAATAAAAGCTGCCCTTCGAGGTTGGTTAGGGAGATAAGCCAAAATTCAAGACCGATCTCCCACTTCGGACCTTTGCAATTAAAATTGGCGCCGAGGGAGGCTGGCGAAGCCTCTGGGATATCTCTCTTCAGTGATGCAAATCTTTGCACTATCCACGCAAAGAGAGTCACAATAATGACCAAGGATTTAGCCCTTGCCCGGCGAATCCGGGAAGATCATCTGTAGCTGCCTTCGGGCATTCCCATTGTAACAATTTTGTAAATATTAATAGAAATCCCAGTTTTGTCTACTGTGTCCCTGTTACAAATTAGTTCTTTATGATTATTAAAAAAAAAAAACCGGCTTGAACTAGTTAAACCTAGCACAAACATCAGCTTTGGTCAATCCCTCCGCTGTCTTATCTGGCCATACAAAGACTTTTCAGTCCAAGATGGTACCATATATCCAGGGAAAACAGTTAGCATCTATTAGACATAACACAATGCTACCCAGAGAAAACTCCCTAAATTCAGGTAGTATAATATGCCAGATGTGCCATGGTCCGTACCGTCCAATAAATAGAGCAAGACCATTAATACTAGATGACCCAGATAATCTAGTTACATGAGTAACTTGCATCACGTATAGTGCATAGGAACTTTACAAAAGCAAGACCGCTTTTTCACTAAGATAGAAAAACCATGCTACATGAGAAACTTGCACCTCCCATTGTGCATAGGAACCATACAAAAGCAAGACCTCTTTATTACTATGATAGAAAAAACTTGCATAGAGTTATGCTTTCAGTAAGAACGTTATTTGCTCACAAATCACCCTGACTTGTTTTTTTTTTTTTTGAGGGTAAGAATATGTATTAATATATAAAAAATTTACATAAGATATCCCCAAATGGGATTGATAGAAAGAATTATCACCAAACAGATATAACTCATAAGTACCAAGGCTTGTACTAAGATACCACTCCAGTCTTCCCTATCCCTGGATTACTATAGGGGAACCATCTTCATCCAGATTTAGATACTATATGGAGTTAGCACCAATTCCAAGCAACAAGGACTTAGGAGAAAACCCATCTACAGACAAAGGTCCACCATCCTACTTCCTAGCAGGTGTCGGACAGGTCATCAACCCTTACTGCACACTGTTTAAATCCAGATCCCAGTTACATTTAAAAAATGAATAGAATCCCCTTATGCTGCCAATTCTATCCAAGTTCTTGTTGTAGTTACGGCCAAACTTCCTATGGTGAGCCAAGGCCATAAGGGCTACTTCCTTATTGAAACTATTTTGAATCCTTATTACTGAAGCCATCAGTCCTCCAAGAGCAACACCACATCGGTGTTTCCAAATACACCACAACGATATATTGGTTAAGGTGAGCTGAATAACGTCTGCACCTAAACTGGCTACAATGGCCGGCCATGATAGCTGACACCTCTGTAACCCAATAATTGGACAAACCCACCTCCAAAAGTCTCCTATAATCGGACAAAAGAAAAGATGATCCATTGTCTCTGACGCTCCACATCCTAGAGGGCAGAGATCATGTTGAACAACACCCTTGTTCAACAACCATGTCATAGTGTATACTCCTTCTTGTAAGCTGATCCAACGAAAGAATTGAATCTTTTTGGAGCATAAGGAGCCCCAAGACTTAGTCAATAGGCCCATGGTTTCAGCTTGATCTAATCCCAGCCTGTCTGCAGCCTTTAGTGGGGATTGTGGCATTAGCAATGCATACAGCTTTCTGACTTTATAATCTGCCTCATCCCCACATAACCACCTATCCTCTTCCCCTACAATACCAGAGACCATACTGACATTCACCATAATCCTCCTAAAGACCTTCCTGTCCCCTTCCCCAACACCGGAACCGGGCTTTAAATCTTGTCCAAGAAATCCATCTATCATTTTCCCACAATTGCCCAACCTTACGAATTCCTGCAACACGCCATTTAGTAAATACTCGAGGGTGAACAAGTGCAAGAGGGGCGCATCCCTCTCCCAAATCTTAGTATTCAAAAAATACTAGCCCCCCCTGCCTCCCCAATGAGCATTCGCTATGTTGAAGAGATCCGCACATCACGCCAAGCTTCTAATATTTTCCTCATTGGGGAAGTACCTCGACCCATTGAGAATTTATAGAAGTAGGAGCTAACCTCATCTCTAGGGGCGAGGGTTTCCCCTTTATCTTACCTTCTTTGTAGCCCGATAATACAAAGAAATAGCTGGGGATGCATCCCTTGGATAACCCTCCAAACAAACTTGGTGCCAAAACCTTTCCCGGACCATTGGATCTTTACATCCTAATCCCCATCCTTCCTACTTGGCACATTTCTGACCATGCAACCCGGCTATCTTTCCTCCCCGGATGAATTTCTGAATCATTACTAGTAGCTGGTCATACACATATTTACGTACCACAATAGCTGAAGAGTAGTAAATATGAGTCGCGTTAAGAATTGCATTAGCTCTTGTCACTCTCCCCATGGTGGGCGGGGACTTGCATGACCAGAGATTAACCTTCTTTGAATCCTTTCTATAATTGGCCCAAAGACCTTTTTAGATTTTCACCAAGGTTAAGTGGCATACCCGGCAACTTAGTTAGTCTCATGAAGCTGCCACAAGGTATGATAATTCCATGCCCCGACCCTTGTATCAATGTCTTCTTCAAAAGGCCATATTACATCACATTTAGCGTGATTCAGGCCAATCCGAAATGAAGTAAAAGATTTTTAAAACTTGTTGAAAGGCGGGGAAACTAAGAATAGAAAGGTATCATCGCATATTGCATAATAGTCATAGTTTTATTGGAACACGGAAGAAGTAACCCATTCGCCCAATCCTCTCGGGTCATCAAACTTTTCACCATACAAGTTAAAGAGATATGCCATGATTATAAAAAGGTAAAGAGCAAGGGCACCCACCGCCTAATTCCCTTTCTGAGCTCAAAGAGACCGGTTGGCTGCCCATTAATCAGAACAGATGCTGATGCCATCTTATTCAAGCCCATAATTAGCTCTATAAAGTTAGCTTCAAAGCCCATATGAACCATTACATTTTTTAGCCCACTCCACCTAATAGAGTCATAGGCTCTACGAAAGTCCAACTTCAGCAATACACAATTCTGGCAAGAAGACTTACACCAATGAAGCCCCTCTCTTGCTGCCAGATAGTTGTCCAAAATGTTCCTGCCTGGGAGGAAGGCTGATTGTTCACATCCAATCAAATGGGTTAAGATTGGCTTCAAACGATTAGCAATGACCTTCATAATTACTTTGTACATCACATTAGTTAGAGCTATTGGTCTCCATTCATTCAGTACTTGAGGCTTATGAACTTTTGGGATCAAGGAGATAAAGCCGGGTGAAGGTATCTAGCTGCCCAAGCTCCCCTGATTGCAGCAGTAAAGGATGGCCCAAGAATGTCCCAAAATTCTACATAGAACTCTGGCGGGAAACCATCTGGTCCTGGAGACTTACCAAAGGCCAAGGAACAAAGAGTCTTATATATTTCTACATCTCCAGGCTCTTGGAGTAGACCCCTGTTATCGTTTTCAGCCACAACCTGGTCTTGCCCCAGAGAGGGAAGCCACTGAGAGCATTGACTGTTAAAGTCATTTGGAAGAGGATCCTCCTTAAAGAATTCCTCATAACTCTCTCTGAAATAGGATTTAATTTCTGCCTCATCTCTAAGAACTTCATTCTGATCATTAGTAACTGAGGTAATACTATTCTCTGCCAGTCTAGCTCCTGCCAATCTTAAAAAACTCTTGGAGTTCTCATGGTCAACTTCTGCATACCATTTAGTCTTTGATCTAATAGCAGCCCCTCGAGCCTCTTCCTCTTCTATAGCTTTAATTCGGACCTCTAGCTCCTCTTCAAGAGCTGAATGGCTTCATTGAATGGGTCAATAATCGACGTATTTGCTTAACATCCCGAATTTGGCTATATAGCTCAACCTTAGTTTTCCGAAATTCACTAGCCCGGCGGCTTCCCCCATTTTTTATCCAATCCTTCATAATAGCATTTTTCCTGACCCAAGATTTCATCTTTTGGGAAGTCCCTCTTCCCTTAGGTGAGCTACCAGATATTCCACGAATGGCGTGCAAAAGCATCCTTCCCTAAGAGTCTGTATTAAACTTGAAAGGAACATTTCCACCGTCTAGCGGAAGGGAGATCATCAAATATTAGTTTTGTGGAACATGATCTTGGGAAAAGGCAAGATCTCCTTCCACGTAGCTTACCGATCCATGAAGGGGCCGACTTGTTAGCCACATAGAATCTATCTAGTAGGCAGTAAACTCTGTCCCTTCCTTTTTGCTTATTTGACCATGAATACATAGTGTTGGATGGTGGGAGAAGAACAAAACCACAATTATTGAGAAGGGAATCCCATGCCCTTCGCTCCTCACCCAAGAGATTCCTATGCAAACCAATCTTTTGATCCCAAATATCTGTCATATTAAGGTCGCCACCTAGTACCCAGTTTGTCGCGTGTTAGGTGATCACCCAATCCATAATCTCCTTCCATAAAATAGCTCTCTCTGCCGGCTTATTTGTTGCATAAATGTTAATAACTCCCCAATGAATACCATCTGTGTCAAATTGTACTGCTTGCCACCTGCCATCGGTTCCAGCATATTGTAGGGTACTGGTTAAACCCTTCCATAACGTACCCGTGCCCCCTTTGGTTCCTCTAGCAGCACAAGTAAAAGAAGAATATTGGCTGCCTACCCAGGTGCCAAGGGAGCTGGCCTCAAAGTCAGGAAGTCTATGCTCCTGGATGAGCAACATATCAGCATTCATTGATCTCATTGCCGCTAGAACTCTAGCTCTCTTAAGAGGACCTTTAATTCCCCGAAGATTCCAAGAAATAATCTTCATTCCGTATTTATTTGATCATCATAACCCCTTACCATTTCCTGCCAACCATAGAGGATTAACATCACATCCCCCCACTTGGTAGGGGGCCAGGCCATTCCCCAACCAACTAAGGGATTAAAAGGAGAGGGTCGATAGCTTATAATTTTATAGCCCCCTAACCTTTGAATAGGTTCCAAGGCGACAAGGTGTTGCCTCTTTTTATGGCAATCTAAGGCAAGTAAGACTTCTCCCAAATTTGCAAATCCGTCCATCATAGCACCCCAAGTCGCCATGTTCCTTTCTGGCAAATTTCCAAACACATGATGTATCTCCAGGAGGCACCCACATCCCAATTGAATTAGGAACTGTCTAGGAACATTTTGCACAATTAACATCACATCCCCCCACTTGGTAGGGGGCCAGGCCATTCCACCCCAACCAACTAAGGGGTTAAAAGGAGAGGGTCGGTAGCTTAAAATTTTATAACCCCGTAACTTTTTAATAGGTTCCAAAGCGACAAGGAGTTGCCTCTTTTTATGGCAATGTAAGGCAAGTAAGACTTCTCCCAAATTTGCAAATCCGTCAATCATAGCACCCCAAGTCGCCATGTTCCTTTCTGGCAAATTTCCAAACACATGACCTATCTCCAGGAGGCACCCACATTTGGCAATGAAATTTCCAAACACATGACATATCTCTAGGAGGCACCCATATTTGGCCAAGACGCTCCCTATATTGGCATTAAGTTGGATCCACTCAATGTCTATTTTGTTGGCACATACATTTAGAAGGCTTCGAACAGTAAGGTCAAAACGAAGCCCATAGACAATACCATATTCGTGAATGAACCTAAGATCCAATTTCATAAGACGGCCTTTAAGGGTGACAGCATAGAAGTAGTTGCCATTGATCGGACCAGATAATATCAGTATTTTCAAATACCATTGCGGCGAGACATTGTTTCTTACCATTTTTGCATGAACACATGCACTCCTTATGTACCAACATGGGTTTTTGATTTTAACAGAAAATCGATTTGCCTTAATCAGGCGTCCGCTAGTTGTTAACAACCAGCAGAGGAGGGCGGCTAAAAAGGCAGTGACAGGAGCCGTCAAACCCTGGACCTGCCTGCTACCTTCAAAATTTGGACAGTTCATGCAATCATCCTGATTTCCAGACCATCCGAGGTTGTCATAGGAAAGATGAACAGCAGGCCCCATGTTTTTTTCTCTTAATGTGCAAGACATCCGATCCAGTTGTGCCAACACTATGACATAAATTAAAGTTCCCAAAAGGATTTTTTTAACTGTCTGCATATTTATATTAACATATCTAGTTTCAGTACATGAGCAAGTATTCCTGCTTGGTTACAGTATTCCTGCTTGATTACAGTTTCAATCATCACTGAGGTCTTATCCTGCCTCTGAGACCAAAGCCAGGTCTTAACAACTTAATACCATTCCTTACAAAAAACATTTGGATCATTGGAATTCTTGGAGCGCTACTCTTGGAGCATTTATGCAGGTTACAAACCTTCATAACAACCATAATTCTGCCACATATTTCTTCACCATACATCAGGTGACTCCACACATATCCACTGCCATATTCAGCTAGAGATTTGTTGCTTATCTTAAGCATCATAGAGCAGCACACACATTGTACCTTAAAACCACAACCATCTTTTTCCAACCACAAAACCAGATAACACCAGCTAACTAGTGCAGACAGAAGAGAGTAATAAGGGTAACAGTAAGACAAAAACTCAAAGTACTTGCCTCGTTCTTGGGATAAGACCGTTGCACTGATTTTAACTTTAGGTAGCCGCATAAGGGATATGTTTCCCCCTATATGTAGTAGACAAAACATTGCTTTATGCAGACTTTTTCCCCTTACGAGCATCTTCTGAAATAGAGTGCTCATGAAGAACCTTTGCAATGGCACCTGGAGCAAAGGAGACCTTTTTCTGCTGCTTGCCCTTCTTCTTCTTTGCATTAGTAAGGTTCTCGTCCAGATTACAGAGATCCAGCTCACGTTCTTGATCACATGGTTCTTCACTAGCATTTGGAGCTGCCTCAGCATTAGATAAAGCATCTACATCATTGGGGGCTGCCAGAGAGCCTTTGTTGATTACCTCCTCCAACTGGGGAGGAGCTAAGTTGGCAATAGCAGTGGCCTCTTCAATTGCTTTTGCTGCCTCATCATCAGGGGTGACAGTTTTCTCACTGAAGCACTTCAAATATCCTTGGTTACTCACCTCTGCCAGCTGGATGGGGATTGGATTCGTACCATCTGAAGGAATGGGATCCATCTCAGCATTAGTCAAGGCTTGCTGGCTGGTCAACTGCTCAGGGACACATGTCGATGCCTCATTTGGTACAGGGTCATCATCTTGACCAGGGGGGATCCAACTTGAAGATTTGATCCCCAGATCTGAAACTTGAATCCCCCGCTCATTACTCTTTTCACTTTCATGTCCCTTTCCAAAGGATCTAGTAGGATCCGTCACCATCAGATTTGTAACTTGAGTAGAGTCAAAAGAGGGACCCTGGACCAAGCAAGCAAGGTAATCATTGGCCTTTGCCTGTTCTTGCAAACTGTGTTCCTGCAGGCTGCTCCCAAGGTTGGAACATTCCCCAACAAAATAATTGGGGCCAGTAGTCTTAATATTGGAGTAACTACCTCGACCTCTCCGAGCACTAAAGAAACCTTTCCCTCTGTTTTTGCCAGCTCTTGAAACCAGAGTGAAGCCATCATCATCATCAACTACCTTACCTTTGCCTCTGGATTTGTCCTCCAGCTGTTGGGATTGCTGTGGCTGTTCACTTGTGTTGGTACATATGGCAGATGCATGGACCAGAGCACCACACATATGACAAGGAGAAGGCAATCCCGAGGTGACAAGCTTAAACATTATTTTTTTCCCTTTGTAGCCTACAAAGGGGACCTGGTCTGGTATAGGCTGTAAAATATCCATAGAAATACAAATCTTTGGTGCCTCACTGTTACTACTACCCATAGCTATGAACTCGCCAAGAGAGGAGGCAATAGATTTAAAAGCCTTTTCTGTCCAATATTCCGACCTTAAACTGCTCAAAGAAACCCAAACAGGATAGAAAAGTGCTTCTGGATTCAAGGGGTCAAAGTCTTCACGCCACCTTTGGAGCAAAAACTGGCCATTCAGTGACGAGACAATGCCCTTTTTAAAAAGAAGGTTGGCATCTTTTTCTGTAGCAGTCGTGACCAGAAAGTATAAATTTCCCAACCAATGCACCCTTGGCGGAATTTTAGCTCTGCAGACCCGCTCCAAGACCTTGGCAACCTCCACTAAGCTGGGGTCACCTCTCGTAACTTTGCCAATCAGCCCAATCTGACTCAGCCGACGAATACGATCTGCTACTTCCGGGATGTGTAAAGAGACACATTCATCATGTTCATTTGGATTTGAGGGAGGGTCAAGAAGATCAGCAAGGCATGGGATGGTCTTAGATCTACCATCCATCACAACATGATCCGTCATCTCTTAATATACCTCTAGCCAGTACTGACCACCTAACCAAACTGGACAAACTACAAAGGCTTGTGAAGGCAAGATTGCTCAGCAAAAACAAGAAACCTGATAGTTCGCCTAACAAAGGCAGGATCCCCTTGAATAAGAAGACCTCCTAGGCAGTGAAATTGATCAGGAAAAAGAGTCCTATTATCGATCAAAGTAGACCAAAGCTCATCAACCGGGCCTTCAATCCACCCCCACCATAGGTGAATGCCGTTAGTTAAGATAACAGAGCGGAAGACAGATCTCCTTGGGGAAGAAGCAGAAGAGAGATGCGATAGCTCAGAACTGGATGCAGCAGAGATGGAATTGGTATGGGCATCCATGCAGCTCATAACACTTTGTAAAGCTCCACAGAAACCATTTCAGCAAGAGGGTGACAATAGCAAGAAAAAAGAGATGTAACTGGACGATCTTCCCCAAGATATGCAATCTTAAACTCAGTGGCTGTGGCTTGCTGATTTAAGGTGATAGAAGACTGGATACCAGTGAAGGATGAGTCAGGAAAGATATGCTGATCAACAAGCATACACCATAAATCAGCAGAAAACCCCTCAATCCACCCACAGCAGACCTCGTTTGTTGCAAAGATTACTGCAAAATATCTACTGAAATCATGTGGAGAAGAAGGAGAAGAAACTACGATTGAGAAGAGGGCTGGGCAGAAGTGGAGCAAATCACATCCAAAGGCAAGGGAAGACCCATGAACCAGATGGAGAAGATGGGCCAGAAGACCCATGCACAAGATACTTATAACCAGCCATGGAATGATTAAGAAAGACCAAAACTAGATTTGCTGAAAAAGAGAATCGTAGGCAATCAGTGACAAATCTAGAGGAAGAAGGAAAAAGAAAATAGATGATAGAAGAACAGGCCAAGGAAGGGCAAAGAAGCCCTTTGCAGGCGTGTCAGGATCTCAGAGGTAAAGATACAGAGTCTAGTGAGTCAATGTAGGCCTGCAGATTAAGGGAGGGCCAGAACAGAGCAGCTGCATCACGTAACAGAGATAGATCATGATAGCAAATCATTCACTACCAATGAAACCACAGATGCATCCATCAGGTATTGGAGTAACCAACTAATTCAGACTATAATTCCACCTGTTAGAGAAGAATCCGGAAAGGCCATTCCTGGCAGAGCGTGGCCCAACATCCCCCCCACCGGGGGGATCTACGCTGAAGGACTACTCAATAGACAAGCAACAAAACGATTGAATCAAGTGAAAGAGGGATAATATTTGCAGATACTAGAGAAAAGGTTCATCTTCTCTCTCATCTCACTAGCGCCCAAAAATCGCGCCCAAAAATTTTCTTGCCTTTTTTTTTTATCTGTAAATCATTCATTCTTGGCCAATAAGCATGAATTCATCTTAGTACATTCCTACTATAGATGCTAAATTATTCAAATGCCATTTCTGATAATATTCCGTAAAACAGATGTAACCAGCATATAGATACCAAACATTGTTTGGTTATCCAACTATAAGTTAACTCAGCAGCAATAAGAAATGTGCACACCACATTCCTTTTCCTTTCATTTATCACTGTTATATGGGATTACCTGGTAGTACAAAGCCCAACTTTAACGAAATGTACTGGTGACAGAAATATTTACTATAGTCTAGCATAAATCTGTCAAAAAACTTTTGTTCCAATCTTGCTAAAGACAGAGAAATAAGTTACCTTTAAGCGTATTAATAAGCAAGGATGCAGATTTTCAGCTGTATTTTCTTCAAGCTTCCTTCTATTTCTAGTTTCCAAGCTCAATCACAATCTAATCGACAAAAGGACAACATTAGGAAGAGAAGCCATTACTGCAAACCAAACAACAACATTTGTTAGCATGAAAATGGTAGCAGGTAAAAACAAAAAGGTACATTGGGCTTCTCGGTTCATCACCGATTGCCTAATGTAGACCTTTTGCCCAAAAGATCAAATAAGCATAGGAAGGAAAGAAAGAAAGAAAGCCTATTTTGAACTAATGGGAGAGAAATAACTCAACCAAGTTACAGTAATAACAATGAGCAGAATGCAATCGATCCTTATAAGGACCACTGTTTAGATAAGAAATCTATATTTAGGGGTATCAAAAACCCAAAATGACAGTCAAAAAGATCACATCACTTATAATATAGAGAAGCACAAACTGTATCCGGGACATAAGCCATCAAAAACTTATTAACCAGCTTCATGCCATTTATTTTTATTAAGAAAAAATCACTGCCATACCTTGTTTACTTCGATTTAAAGGCAATGACTCATCATTTTAAGGACGAAATGGGTAGCTTCATGCAATCTTCCAGATCAATCTTTGTGTGCATGCAAAATGCCAACTGCTGTGTAGTGTAGGAACGGCTCATCTATGCCGTGTTTGACAGAGTCTATGGACAGGACATTCATCCTTAAAAAAAGGGAGCAACTCCAAATCCAATGCTTATATGCGAGAGTGAAGACACCATTTCTCAGAGAAGGTCGGCAGAAAATCATTGGGCAGACCCAGCAAAATAGGCCGGATATCAAGGCGCCGCCCAACCATCATATAGTTCGGGACAACTTAGGTATTTGCAGAGAAAAGTATTCTAAGGGGGGGAAAAATTAGTTAAGGTAAAATCTTACCTAGATACGGTCTGCAAAAAGTCTTCTTGTGCAGAGCCCAGCAAATTCATGCTATTGTCACCCACTGGATATTAAGCAGCCACCCATAAAAAACATCAAGAATTCTTATTTTACCATGGGTCTATTTAAAGTCCAATGGTTTATTTTTTTCGTAACCATGCTTAAAATTTATGAGATGCCCCATAGTTCAAATAGAAAATTGACACACTAGAGAAACTGGACCAACGAACAGTCAGTCAATACGTAAGCATATTATCAGTGTAACAATATTATCAGTGTAACAGGCATCAAACAACCCGGGCCCTGATATAAATTGGCAAAGGAAAGTATCTTAAGGTGCACAATTAGATTAATCATGCAAGCTTTATATAAAAAAAACCCTACCTCCAACCGTAGAGTGGGGCATAATAAATTTCCTGCTTTATTCAGATACAGGGGTGGCAGGCCCCTACTCAGAGCAGGAGCCATGCCACACCCAATGCAAGCTATCTGCCAACTTATGCATAAATACGGCATGAAAGTGTTTATACCTCAAATTCAGAAGCAGTTATCAATATCCTGCACACTCCCATTGGAGTCAAAACTTCTATCATATAGATGACAACCCTATAAGATACTTAGAAAGGGATGCATAAAGTGAAGGCCGAATGGCAAAGCCGAGTGGCACTTTTGGCATTGATGCCGAAATAAGTACTACCATATAAATATATGATATTACGAGACATATTATCATGAAGACCAAAAAAACAGCATCATGAGCCAAGACCAGTTTAAATATATGAAAGAACTTTCATATGTAGTCATACCTCAAATTTATGACCGTTGCATTTAGTGTATCTGAACCTCATCAATAGCACATACAGGCATGTCTGGTGAATTCATCCTCTCAAGTCGAATCTGCATAACCCATTTTAAACACAGGATATTGTGTTTCTCATATCCTAAGCCCACAAGTAGGATAACAATCCTGGACAAAGGCATCTTTTGATTCCCATATTCCGCCAAGCCACTGCCACATTCCATATTTTTCTTATCATAACCACATCCCGTGAATTCTGAGTTCTAAGTTGGAATCATTATTTTGAGCTCGCACTCATGTTGATTTACATATTCTGCCTGTCATCTTGCAATAGAAGTATAAGAAATTAGAAAAGTAATGCACAAGGCAAGAGATACCAAAAGATATCTATGCTTAAATATATACTCAAATGAGAAAACACCTTAACCAAGGAAACATGGCAGCACTGATAAGACCAATGCACAGAAGTGTCATAAAAAAAACTGGCTTGAACTAGTTAAACCTAGCACAAACATCAGCTTTGGTCAATCCCTCCGCTGTCTTATCTGGCCATACAAAGACTTTTCAGTCCAAGATGGTACCATATATCCAGGGAAAACAGTTAGCATCTATTAGACATAACACAATGCTACCCAGAGAAAATTCCCTAAATTCAGGTAGTATAATATGCCAGATGTGCCATGGTCCGTACCGTCCAATAAATAGAGCAAGACCATTAATACTAGATGACCCAGATAATCTAGTTACATGAGTAACTTGCATCACGTATAGTGCATAGGAACTTTACAAAAGCAAGACCGCTTTTTCACTAAGATAGAAAAACCATGCTACATGAGAAACTTGCACCTCCCATTGTGCATAGGAACCATACAAAAGCAAGACCTCTTTATTACTATGATAGAAAAAACTTGCATAGAGTTATGCTTTCAGTAAGAACGTTATTTGCTCACAAATCACCCTGACTTGTTTTTACAATCATTCATTCTTGGCCAATAAGCATGAATTCATCTTAGTACATTCCTACTATAGATGCTAAATTATTCAAATGCCATTTCTGATAATATTCCGTAAAACAGATGTAACCAGCATATAGATACCAAACATTGTTTGGTTATCCAACTATAAGTTAACTCAGCAGCAATAAGAAATGTGCACACCACATTCCTTTTCCTTTCATTTATCACTGTTATATGGGATTACCTGGTAGTACAAAGCCCAACTTTAACGAAATGTACTGGTGACAGAAATATTTACTATAGTCTAGCATAAATCTGTCAAAAAACTTTTGTTCCAATCTTGCTAAAGACAGAGAAATAAGTTACCTTTAAGCGTATTAATAAGCAAGGATGCAGATTTTCAGCCGTATTTTCTTCAAGCTTCCTTCTATTTCTAGTTTCCAAGCTCAATCACAATCTAATCGACAAAAGGACAACATTAGGAAGAGAAGCCCGTACCTGCAGCCAAACAATACACTGTTAGCATGAAAATGGTAACAGTGCAAGGGCCAAAAGGTACATTGGGCTTCTCGGTTCATCATCGATTGCCTAATGTAGACCTTTTGCCCAAAAGATCAAATAAGCATAGGAAGGAAAGAAAGAAAGAAAGCCTATTTTGAACTAATGGGAGAGAAATAACTCAACCAAGTTACAGTAATAACAATGAGCAGAATGCAATCGATCCTTATAAGGACCACTGTTTAGATAAGAAATCTGTATTTAGGGGTATCAAAAACCCAAAATGACAGTCAAAAAGATCACAGCACTTATAATATAGAGAAGCACAAACTGTATCCGGGACATAAGCCATCAAAAACTTATTAACCAGCTTCATGCCATTTATTTTTATTAAGAAAAAATCACTGCCATACCTTGTTTACTTCGATTTAAGACAGCAGCTCATCATTTTAAGGACGAAATGGGTAGCTTCATGCAATCTTCCAGATCAATCTTTGTGTGCATGCAAAATGCCAACTGCTGTGTAGTGTAGGAACGGCCCATCTATGCCGTGTTTGACAAAGTCTATGGACAGGACATTCATCCTTAAAAAAAGGGGGCAACTCCAAATCCAATGCTTATATGCGAGAGTGAAGACACCATTTCTCAGAGAAGGTCGGCAGAAAATCATTGGGCAGACCCAGCAAAACAGGCCGGATATCAAGGCGCCGCCCAACCATCATATAGTTCGTGACAACTTAGGTATTTGCAGAGAAAAGTATTCGGGGGAACTAGTTAAGGTAAAATCTTACCTAGATAGGCCCTGCAAAAAGTCTTCTTGTGCAGAGCCCAGCAAATTCATGCTATTGTCACCCACTGGATATTAAGCAGCCACCCATAAAAACATCAAGAATTCTTATTTTACCATGGGTCTATTTAAAGTCCAATGGTTTATTTTTTTCGTAACCATGCTTAAAATTTATGAGATGCCCCATAGTTCAAATAGAAAATTGACACTAGGGTATTTACTAGAGAAACTGGACCAACGAACAGTCAGTCAATACGTAAGCATATTATCAGTGTAACAATATTATCAGTGTAACAGGCATCAAACAACCCGGGCCCTGATATAAATTGGCAAAGGAAAGTATCTTAAGGTGCACAATTAGATTAATCATGCAAGCTTTATATAAAAAAAAAAAAAAAAAAAAAAAAAAAGAAGAAACCAAATTTGAATATTTCTTTAAAATGTGAATGCTGACGTCAGCATAAAAGGGATAAGGGTACTTAAAAAGTTTTTAGGGTTTCATTTTCATTCCCTAGCTTTTTGTTTATCCTTCTCCCTCCTGCCTTCCAGCGCCAATGGCCGCCACCAACCTGCTTGAATGGTATTAGGATGGAGAACACTGGGACCCTCAAGTTCCCTTTGATATCCTACAGCCTTTCTTACTCCAGCGCATCGACCTCATCTCCAACATGCAGAACTACCCTGACTATGCCGGGTTCTTGCAGTTTTATACCAAGGAGATTCTTCCTCTTTGCATTCCTCTGGGAGAACCCCCACAGCTATACATTGAGCGAGCTGTGGTGCGAGACATGCTTGGAGGGGGCAATCGTGCCTGCGAGGTGCTCAGGGGCAAACTCCGGTGGGGCCGGCAACCACCCATCGTCATGCATGAGGGACAGGAGTTCCTCAAGGTGTCTTTTGCCCTGGCCATCCTCATGGACCAGTATGTCGAGGATGAGACCCTGCCAGCTGAGAAGGGCAAGCTCCCCGACTCGTCAGATGACGAAGAGGATGAGCACATTGGGATGGACGACTTCGTCCGCTGGAAGCAACTAGCTGAAGAGATGTCACCATGCCGGGAGCGGGGAGGACGCTTAACCGGATTAGATGTCCTTCCAGTTATATATCACCAAGGTCAGGAGTTCCTCCTTTTGGATGATATTATATGGGCATACCATGTAGTGGCCAGGTTCAAAGGGCGAGAGAAAGTACAAGTCCTCTATGAGCTGGCCGAATATTGCATGGATGACTTCATCGATTTTTCGTCCGTGGACCTCCCTCCCGAGGTGCAACAGCTGCGTCAATTCCACCAACAGACCATAGAACCAGCTGACACCCTTCTCCGGCTTAGCGATCTTGTGCTTCAAGATCCCCCATCTCAGCCTCCTCCGGAAGCATTTACGGCAATGGGACCCCATGTCCCAAACATTAACATGGTCGACGTTCCTTCGGGTTTAGACGAAGAAGGGGAAGACTTGTATCATAACCCTGGCCATGTTCAGGAGGAGAAGGAAGAGCTTAAAGAGGAAGATGTCCATATGGACCTAGATAAGGAGATAGCCACTTCGGTTACTCCGCAAGGAAAAGCGTGGGGAAACCATCGTACCCGCTTTTTCTTATCAGCCTTTAGGCATGGGCAGGTCCTTTTTGTTGCCCGAGACTTGGCCCCGGAAGCCGAGGCATCATGGTGGAGCCTCCGTGCTTTGTCCACCCTGGCGGGGCACAAGAAGCTGTCGTACCACGTCCACACTTATGTGTTGGTACGTCGGGACTTTGCCTTGACCGCCTTGGGCCAGGATATAGCACCCTGGATGAGCATGAAGCTCCTTATGACGGCCCCATTAGCTGCCACTTATCCTCCAGAGGTTACTTCTCTTGTGGCCACCACCGTTGACCCAGGGGTCACTTTATTACGTCATCGACTGCCACCACCACCTCCTACGCCAATGGACCAAGATGCGGGGCCTAGCTCCTAGCTAGATATATCAGGCATTGTAGAGTATGGCCTTTGGCCACTCGAAACTATGTAATATTGCATTGATCTTTCATGCACTTTTGAATACAAGCAAATTGTTCTTTCCTATAATACTTGTCTTTCTCTTTCTGGAGTTTGAAGTATAAGGAATAATTTATTTGTTGCATATCCACTCTTGCCTTCTTACAGAAGAAGAGGACGAGACGCCACCAGAACAGGAATATCACGAGGAGGACGACGACGAATATGAAGAACACGACGAAGAGTATGACGAAGAAGAGGAAGAATATGAATACGGAGAAGAGGAAGACGGAAGGGAGCCCTATGACCCTATTAAGGCTTCGAAGTTGTTAGCCTCCTTCGCGACCGCGCTTTTGAACATTTACAACTCACACTCCGTCGCACTTGGAACTATTGGGACTCCACTAAGCAAGAGGCTTTTAATGATGCCAATGATCATCTTTGGCAGATATTTTATGCACTTCGAGACCTCTTTAACTTACTAATCATCAGCCCTACTTTGAACTACCAGTATATTATAATTCAGGCTTGGGCTAGGTACAAAGTGTTCCGAGCAGTGAGGGAGAGTATTCGATACTCTATCCTATACCCCTTCACGCAGCCCTAAGCTTGATGTTTAAGGACCTTTCTTGTCTACATGTAACCTTAGTTTTTTTTTTTTTTTCGTGTGTATAGCCAAAAGTCTCTTGTAACCGTGGTTTTCATCTTAATAATAAAAGTGTTTCTTTTTGTAAGCTTATTGTTATCACCAATGGAATGAGTATGCTTATCTTTCATTTCTTTCTATCTAGACGGTGCACGCCCTCCCCCTTGGGCGACACCCATGCAACCGTGCCGTCTTACCCCGGAACAGGAGCTCATCATTATGAAACGTCATCTTACTGAGCTCCAAGCATACGTATTGCAGCTGAATCCGCCACAGGAATATGGACCAGAGATCCTTGTTCCACAGAACCCACAGCCGCCACCTGCACCTGCACCTGTGCCCGCTACGGCAAGTCGATCTAAGAGGACACGCCCTAGTTCATCCTCGGATGCTGCCTCGGAGTCTTCTGACTCTTCTGATTCCTCTGAGGATGAGGCCGACCATGCCAAGACCAGCAAAAAAGATTACCAGAAAACGGTGGATTCCGCCATCACTAGCATCTAGAAGAATCGGAAGCTCACACAATTTTCAGGGAAAACCAGGAATGGGATAGATGCCGAATCATGGTTGGACGAAATGCAGGAATTTGGGAAGTCATACGGGATGATTGACAAGGATATCGGCAAACAAGGGGAAGGTGCCGCTACAAAATTTTTGCCAAAGCCTTCAAATCACATTATGTACCAAAGGCTCATCGTTGCCAACAGATCCAAACTTTCTATCGCCTAGAACAGATTAACATGACTGTTAAGGCTTATACGGATGAGTTTATGCGCTTACGCTTATACATCTCAGGGATTAATGAAGGGCCGTTGAAGGCTATATAGAGGGCTTATCCCCTACCATAAGGAAGATGGTTCGAGCTATAGACCCTAAGACTATTGCAGAAGCAGAGGCTAAAGCACTTAGCCTAGAAGAAGACACCCCAAAGTACCAGCCACCACGATCCTCTTCATTCACTCAAAACAAGAGGTATACACCTTACAGAGGGCGCTCGCCTAGTCCAGGGCCTCCTGCTTCTACTGGATACCAGAGAACTGATAAGAAGGTTTCCTTCAACATGCCGGAGAAGCCCACCAGTACTGCAGGACCCTTCCGGGATATCCTCCAAGCTATCCCTCTGGAGCAGCGTGAATAGTTACGTAGGGAAAAGGCCTGTTATCGGTGTTTCCGGCCGGGCCACCGTATGCAGGAATGCCCTTACATCACACAGACAGTGCAAGCTGTCCTAGCAGACATGGATTGGGAAGACCCGGATAATACTGCTAAGGAGGACGCGCCTGACTATGTCACGGGTGAGTCTTACATTTATACTGCCATTGAAACTGGTCAAGCCAACCACCAACCCTCTATCATCTCTATGGTGGGCCAAGTAGATTGTAAGCCCTTCGTCATTCTTATGGACATGGGTAGTACTCATAACTTTGGATCTCCTAGAATGGCGGAAGCCTTACAGATCACCCCTTTGAGGTCTAAGCCGCGTCCAGTTACACTAGCAAGTGGGGCCATACGCCACACCCGTGGTCGTCGTATCAACTTGAATATTCAGCTGCCCGGAGCACCTGTTGCTCTAGGAGTGGAGATAATGGATATTGGCCGCTTTGATCTCATTGTGGGAATGGAATTCTTGGCTGCTGCCAAGGCCAACATTGATTGTGAGAAGCGGGAGGTCACCTTCAATGCAGCAAATGGAACCCGAGTCACTATTGCAGGTAAACCAGTTACTCCTATTATGCAATGTATTTTCTTACGGCAGTTGCATAGGGCTCTCAGAAAATCGCAGATCACGGGCATGATCAGACTTGCTTCAGTGGAAGCTAAGTCCAAACAGGATGAGATCCTTGATGCCTTGCCTCCGGCAATAGCCATGGCTCTTCGGGAGCACCATGATCTTTTTCCCGATGAAATCCATCGGCTACCACCTTTCAGAGGGGTGGAATGTGAAATTATCTTGGAACCAGGCACCAAGCCTACCAGTAAGGCCCCATATCGGATGAGTCTTCCTGAGTTGACCGAGCTTAAAAAGCAGTTACAGGAACTCCTCAAATTAGGGTTCATCAGACCTAGTGTTTCGCCCTTTAGAATACTCTTTGTTAAGAAGAAAGATGGCACCATGAGGATGTGCATCGATTACCGGCAACTAAATAAGCATACTATTAAGAATTGGTATGCTTTACCGCGGGCCGATGATCTTATGGATCAATTGCAAGGGGCTATGTATTTTACGAAGATTGATCTTTGATCAGGATATCACCAGATAAGAATTAAGGAGGATGACATCCATAAGTCCGCTTTCCGGACTCTTTATGGGCACTACGAGTTTACAATGATGCCATTTGGCCTGACCAATGCTCCGGCCACCTTCATGCGTCTCATGAATGATGTCTTCCGCGAATACCTTGATGATTTTATCATTATATTCTTTGATGATATCCTCATATACAGTAAGACATTGGAAGATCATGAACGGCATTTTCGATTGGCATTACAGAAACTAAGACGTCATCGATTTTATGCCAAATTCTCTAAGTGTCGTTTTGCCACCACCAAGGTGGATTAACTGGGCCATATTGTGTCTGTAGAGGGAATAGCCACCAACCCAGCTAAAATTGAAGCAGTCAAAGAATAGCCCATTCCAACCAACGTGTCTGAGGTTCGCAGTTTTCTAGGCTTGGCCGGGTATTACCGTAAATTTGTCAAGGACTTTGCCAAGCTCGCTGCACCTTTAACTGATCTGACCAAACATGAGAAGGTTGGAGATTGGATGGCACATTGGAAAGATAAGGTACAGACCGGATTTCAAGCATTAAAAGATGCGCTCACCACAGCTCCTGTTCTTACAATGCCAGATCCTCAAAAGGATAAGTGGGTTGCCACGAGTAAAATTGCTACGGGGGGCGTCTTAATGCAAGAAGGTCGGGTTATTGCTTATGATTCTCGAAAGATGAACGATGCTGAACAACGATACTCCACGCATGACCAAGAGTTACTCGCCATCGTGCGTGCCTTGCGTATTTGGCGACATTATTTGCTTCGAAGTCGATTCCAGTTGGATACTGATCATCAAAGCCTCCAATACATCTTTACGCAACCCCATCTCAATTTGAGACAAAGACGGTGGATGGAATTCCTTGAGGAATATGATTTCGAGGTCATTTACAAACCCGGCAAGCATAATATTGTTGCTGACGCTCTTTCCAGACATCCATTCGTCACTCGAACGCATTGTAATGCTATCTCCACACTCTCCAGTGAGTTTGGCAAGCAGATTCAACAGGTCCTCCCGACGGATCCAGAATTCCGGGAGGTATGGCAAAGTGTATCTAAGGAAGCCAGAACGGATAAGGAGAGAGAGGATTTCCGCCATTATAAAAAAGAAGCTGAACTCCTTTACTATAAGGACAAGTTATGTGTTCCTGACACATCTGGAGTTCGTAAGCTCATACTCCATGATACACATAACAGTCCAATAGCGGGCCATGCGGATTTATGAAAACCTATTTCAAAATCAGATTTAGCTATTTCTGGCCAGGAATGAAGAAGCGCATTGCCAGGTATATTAAGCAATGCCAGACCTGTCAACAGACGAAGGCAGAGCAACTGCGTATTCCAGGGGAATTGCAACCCCTTGATGTCCCCAATGCAAAATGGGAAGTTATTACCATGGATTTTATCGTGGGGCTTCCGCGTACTTTAAGGGGGTTTGATGCCTTAATGGTAGTGGTCGACAAACTTTCTAAGATGGCACATTTCTTGCCATGTCGCACCACAGACACTGCATTGGATACCGCCTTGCTCTTTACCAAGGAAGTATTTCGTCTGCATGGGATGCCCCGTACCATTATATCGGATCGGGATCCTAAGTTTGTTAGTGCGTTCTGGAAAGATTTCTTCAGCACTATTCAGACTAAGCTTGCCATGAGCACAGCTTATCACCAACAGACGGATGGTCAAACAGAGAGTAATCGCATCATTGAAGATATGCTACGTAACTATGTCTGGAACAAACAGTCTCAATGGGCAGACTACATTTATTTGGTAGAGTTTGCCTACAACAGTACCAAACAGGAGTCTTCCAGGATGTCTCCTTTCATGATTAATTATGGCTATCAATGCCTTACACCAGACACGTGCAGTGTAGGTTACGTACGCATACGTTATATTTTCCATACTTAACGGTACAGGTACGGTACGTACTTTATAGGTACGGTACAAGTACTTTTCAAAAAAAAAATAAAAAATAAAAATTCGGTTAACGTACGCACCGTACATATTTTATGGTACCGTACGTACCGTACGCGTACTTTAAACAACAACTTTTGACGTACGTTTGTATGTTAAACTGGCCATCGTACGTTACCCCGTACTGTACGTTGCATACGTACTGTACACGTACGGGACGGGAAGTACGGTACTACACTGGACACGTGGCATAATCCAGTCTCCAAGGTGGAGGTTTCTCAGCAATTGCTTGCAGACATGCAAGGCCTAGTCGAAGAGGTTCGGGCATATTTGCTAGATGCAAGAGCTCGACAAAAGAGTCTAGCAGATCGCCACCGTACTCCTTGAGAGTTTCAGGTTGATGAGTCCGTTTGGCTAAAGATCAAGGTGAAGCAAGCCAAACTTAAGATTGGCAACTGTAAGAAGCTTGCACCTAGATGGGCGGGACCATTTCGGATAACCGAAAGGATAGGACCTCAGGCCTACCAGTTGGATCTACCCGCACATTTAATGATCCATAAAGTCTTCCACGTAAGTCTTCTCAAGAAGCACCATCCGGATCCAGAAGAGATACTTGACACACCAACACTTTTGGAGATGACTGAGGATCAGTTGGAGATTGTGCCCGAGGCTCTCCTTGATCGTGCCTATAAGCAAACCCGTCGAACTCAAATTTTGCAATACTTGGTCAAGTGGAAACACTTACCCACCGAGGATGCAACATGGATTCTTAAAGCAGATTTGGATAAGACTTACCCAGACTTTATGAAGGAATGCCAAGGCCGAACCATTCACGACGCAATCATCTCCAACCCGGAGGGTAAGCATAGTCCTCTTTTAGTGTGACAGGGGTCATACGAGTGAGATCCACCAGGGATCATTCTAAGGATGGGGTTACATGCATCTTAGATGGGAAAGTGGGCATATAGGCATTCATGATAGGACGCGGTCGTCTACGGCCATTATAGGAATATTGCCATTCCTTACGCCGAGACGACATGCAAGCCCTAGACATGATAGAACCCTTGCATTCATATTTTTATTTCTTTAAGGGGGTGATCCCTGCAACCACACTATTTAACTTATTTCTTAAACACTAATGCATGCACTTCTGCAGGCCAGTAAAGCGTACTGCTAAGCTGCAGAAGAATGGAGGCCTCACATCGTAGGCCAACTTGTGTTTTTAAATTGAATTATCTTTGAAATGTATTTCCAATGTAATTCCCTACTGTTTTGTTGAGAGGGGACTTCTTGTCCTACTGTTTCCACATGTAACCTTTGCTGTTTCAATAAATTAAAGTTATTTCTGCTATAGGTTACTCTCCACTAACTCTAATGCTGAGGACAACATTAATCCAAGGGGGGGAGAATGTGACGTTCCAGGTATCTATACGGTATACGTAGGCATACCATGACACGTCACCGGGACAAAGTGGGCCTAATGGTCCAAGTGACGGTTCACCTATAATGGTTTTTATTAGCTATGTTAATAAAACCAAAGGGATAATTATGAGTTATAATGGCCTAATTAACTTAATTAAGTCATTATAGTCTAATTAACTAATTATCACCAATGAGGGGGTGCCACCTGGCCCAAATCGATTGGCCAGGAGGGACTTGCCATTTTGGGGCAAGGAATAGGGGTCCTACCCCAATTTCTCTCCCAAATTCGAATTGGGATTGAGGAGGAGCAGCAGCCAGCAACCTACACTTGTTTTTGCCAACATTTACCTACCAGCTTCGAAAGATGGATGCCTACCGTGACCATGGCTCCAGCCAAGACACCGGTTAGTTAGTAGATAGGGTTCTTTTTTGCTAACACTTCTTTGAATAGATGGAATGATTAAATTCTCTTTATGAGTTGTTCTGAATATATGGATGGTAATTACATTAGTTCTTTCTGCTTCTTCCGTGTATGGGGAATTAAGGGAAGGGTAGTGACCTAAAAGCTTCCTAGGATTAGAGATGTCTCTGTTAGATCCCTTAATACCCAATAATTGCGGCCTGTGCACAAGAGCCTACCTGGCTGGGGATGCTATGATGTAGTTCAGCACCAGATAACGAGTATGATGGTGAATCGGGGGTGGGGTCTTGCCTAGCGCGGATACAGGACTCCTATAGTGTGCTAGGCCTATAGCCGGTCACTGTGTGCGGGCCGGGTATGGGTCTGACACTCTCTGGGACGGAGGGTGGGAGCCTATATGGCCGCCCTGGGCTCGAACGGGTTGGTGAGCTGACCTTTAGATTTAGGAGAGTAAGTCGGGTACGGATGCGGGGGTCACTGAGGGGGCACGTGTTCTCTAGCACACCCAGGGATCCGTCATACTCGGGGAGGAGATGCCTCTCAGACCTGCCTCATCGGACCGGGGAGATGTAATCCGGAGTAGTCACGAAGGGTGATTCCTTGGGATTGCGTCTTCGGAGGGCTACAAGCACGTCATGGCATGATTCAGCCTATCTGCAAAGTGTGCACAGGAGGGACGGATGGAGTGGACAACCCTAGCCATTGTCTTATGCCAGCCAACGCCATGTTATACTTCCGTCTGTTGATATCTTGAGGCCTTGGCCGTCAGTTGATCCCTTGGAGTCTGAGCCCGGGGTAGTGCCCCGTTATGGTGTTATTTCATGTTATTATGGATGTATTACCTTTACCGTGGTGATGATGGATGGCCACCCTTCCTGGTGGTATATTATTTGCATTATGATTGTATGCTAACATATATGTATGCTTCCGCTGTATAGAATTTCCCATAGAGGACGTGGGACGAATGACACCTCCGTGTTCCTCGCCCGGACACTTGGCCATCCCAAGTAGTCCGAGTATGACGGAGGGCCTTGCCATGGTGATTTAGTCACCATGGGAGGGGAAGTCCCGTATCTATACGATGGGAGCATCGTATGGATTCTGGGAGCGTCACACCAGGCAAAAGAAAATGGCCCCTTTAGCATCTACAACATCAACGATTGGCTTTCAAACTTGGACCAGTTCTTTTATTTGAAACTCTAGTAGTTTCGGTGATGATAAAACCACTTCGGGTAGCCTTTTGTGAGTAATACAGTACAGCTGCCCGATGTAACCTTTTGTGAGTAATACAGTGCAGCATATGGCAGTGGCATTTCTGTCAAGTAAGTGGAGCAAGGATCACTCTGCAGCAGAATACAGTGCATGAATTTACACAACAGAAAAAGGAAGGGAGGCTTGTACTTGTGATTGGGATGGAAGCGTCCAAGTTCATATGGCATGAGAAGCGGCATTTTGCCCGGAGCTTCAATCCTTCCCATGGTTCTATGGTGCTGAGAAAAATAGAGATTGGGTTTTAAATCACCCAGTCAGAGTTTGTAATCAACCACAACACTACTCTCTAGTATTCAAACTCTGGCATCATTAAGACGATCATCGATGCATCCTTTAAAGTGGCGATTTGTGAAGAAGAGGCTTGTCCCATATCTCGGTCAACAATTACCTGCTTTCATACCTAAACTTGAAATCAAGGAAGCACTCTGCTGTGGAACATGGTCGAAGGAACAAAACCTAGTGATGCCATGGCAGAAAAAACACGTTAGCCCGTTCCTCAAATCTCAGCCCTCGGATTGTATCAGATAAAATTCAAACCGTCCGAATTAGGGCGAGATGGAAAACGGACACACATGACGTGGAAAGTCCAAGTTGGCATAAAAAATGTGACATGGCATGGAAAAAATATGACGTGGCATTCAGCTGTAGCAATCGTCAGAACACCAGTTCGGATGGTAGTCGAGCTCCCATCAAATCTTAAAATCCAGTTGTCCCTCAGTGCACGAAGCAAATCTAATAGTAACCATGTGAAGCAAATCTGGCAATTGGGTAACTGCTTGCTTGCATATGGGTGTCTGCCTTTGCTTGCAGTCCAATGCAATCTGACAGGTGGGCGCCTTCCTTTGAGCTTCTTGATCATCAAAGTTTAGATCACCTTTGCTTCCACAGCATGCACCCAATCATTCTCAGATTCATTGCTTCCAATTCTGCAGACCCATTTTGATATTTTCGCTTCTGCATGATGTATTCATCTGCATCAAAATATGTAAAGAAGAATGGCAATGTTATTGTAATAAGGAAGAATGACAAGATATTTTTAAGATTAAATAGTAAACAAGGTGCTGCGCACGGAGGGTTGCCCTCCGTGACCCGAGAGTGAAATGGCTTAAATCACACTTCAAAGTCATGTTTTCGAGCATATACTGACATATACTTGGAATATGCCACAAACGCACATGGATGAGGATTTTCCCCTTAGGGGCAACCCAAAAAACTGGACTCAAACATATCAGTGGAATGTTATTTCCATGCCCAATTCATAATTCATAAGGCAAGGTATTCATAACTCCCATAAGCAAACTGTGCCCTTATCCAGTACCTATCAACTCCAAATCCTCTTATGCATTCCTTCACTATTATCATCAAAGCTACCACAATGAATACTATGCCAAAAGAGCACATCATTCTCTCCTTTTGGAGCAAAAGTAGTCCCACTATTATCATCAGAGGTACTATGCCAAGAGAATGCCCCATGGAGAGAGGTACTACAATGAACACTATGCCAAGAGAATGCCCCATGGAGAACACTACTACCGTCATCACAAAATAATAATAACATCCTCGTGAACTTTATAAAAAACAAGTATAAAAAAGAAGCATCAAATTAAGCTGCCATAACAAATTGATCCTCGCTACTTTAATGCCTCTCTTATATCAGTATTCAATATTGTTCGTGCATCCTATCTCTTTGCTCAATGACAACATTACTAGTGTGCTCAATGAGAACAATACTATCTCTTTGCTTAATGACAACAACATTACTAGTGTGCTCAATGAGAACACTACTATCTCTTTGCTTAATGACAACAGTACTAGTGTGCTCAATGAGAACAATACTAGGCTGCAAACCAATGTTGAATGAGAACAATACTAGGTTGCAAGCTAAACTATGCCATTGTTATGTCCTTATATGAATGGTACTTTAGGTTAAACATGATGCTCCAGGTTGCTTTTAGTTTAAGAAGTTGAATGGAAGGCTAATTAAAGGTAACACCTATGCACTAGACAATAGTAAACAACTTGCTTGTAGTAGTTTGTTATAATCAAATTACTCATCCAACACATTTTATGGTGCTTACAAAAATGCTTTCTTAATTCCATTCAATAGCTAGGATGTGCTTAGTGTCTCCAATTTTATTGTCCTAGTAGTCTGTTAATCACACTTTCTATAGGACAGTAGAAAAGGCTTTTCCTAATTCTAGCCAATGTGCTTAATGTCTCCAATTTCATAATAAGGTATACGAAATGACCAATAAATGTACCTTTTCTATGTCTTTTTAGATAATGCCATTGCATCCAAAATGCTAGTTGTTCAACTCTTGACCCTCATATCACGGCCATCAGCCAACCCTTTTGTCATATAACCTTATCTCATATAACAAGTTGTAGTCATAATAGTGAAAAACACGCCCAAAAGAGGTGGTAGCTCGATAGCATTCACCCATTAATATCCGCTTCTAATAGCACTCGCTCTTCTGTTGTCATGACCATAACTCTATCTCTTTCAACACCATGGCATCCACTTCATTCATCCTCCAACTATTGAATAAATACATCATACCCCATCAACCCCTTATAGGAACACCTACTATGCACCATAGACAACTTAAAATAATAGTTTTATCCAACTTGTCAAAACATAGCCGTTCAGTAACTCATAGATGTTGAACTAAGTTAAACCCAAGACTCAGTTGGCCATGCTAGTGACACTTTGTTCTCTTCTAGGTGACCATGGCTTGCATTAGCACTTTCAGACTCAACATAAATTCATGAAACATTTGCAGTATTTCCTGATAGAAAGCCACCTTCACATCTATAAAGTGAGTAGGATTCTCCATGCCAACAACTTTAACATCAAGAGGAGTTTTCTAACAACGATTAGATATGGGAGGAACTTATTTGCTTTAAATATATGTGTCATCCATATGATATCCAATGGAATCTCTTAAAATCAACAAGCTAGGAAGTATCATACACATCTGGACCATGTTAGTGCTACCTGACCCGTCTCCCCCCATTGCACATCATAGATCCTTATGTCGTCCAACCAAAGAACCCATTCATTTATGATCATGGTACTACGTGCTTTTTTTTTTTTTTTTTTTTTTTTCTCGAAGGCAAGATATTTTATTATAATAATAAATATGGTATACAACCTTATTTATAAGCCTCTTAACAGGCTAGATTGGAAAAATTTGCACCACACCCAAAAAGACGGGTGAGAGTGAGGCACTAGCTAACTTAGTACTAAAACTAGAGCAGCTCTACATCTTCTTTGCCACCTCTGATACTATAGCGGACTCACATCCAAGCTTCTTCCCAACAGGGAGCAAATACTCTGAGGGCGGCTCTTCATTCTTTCCATGCATCGGTACACCTCACTTCTCCCTTCAATTTGAGTGTCCAAGAACCAAGATGGGTGCTCAATCCGGACTAGTCTCTCACAAATCAATCAAAAGAGAATCCACGTTAAGATCGGGAGCTATAACCACAGAGGAAGAGAGAGGAGCAATAAGCCCGGTAGCGTTAACTTCGCACACATCCTTCATCGGTACTATAGGGTATGCTCAGTCTTCCCTCTTGATTTCACACAGGCCTGCCCCAAAGGGGTGGTCTAGTCGCTCCCCTTGCTCACTCTCCAGCATAGCACCCTGATGCTCCATATAGCAGTAAAGAACCCAGGCCTCCCGTCCTGGATACCTTGTTTGATTCCTATTCCTTAACCAATCTGATTGATTCAATGTTGGATTATAAAACCTGATCTTCCCCTAGCTGGGAAAGGGGACGGTTTAACAGCTGGAAAATTCTAAAGCCCATGTGCTTTTGGAGCGCAAGGGCAGACAGTGAAGCCACTATCCACCACATTCCCTCAAATCACAAGAGCCCAGACACCCAGCTGTGCATATGGCTTGTGACCAAAACCCCTGCAAACAACACAAAAGCCCTAATACAGCACCAGCTCAATCTGAAAACAACTGCAGAGAGTGCAGCCTCCAGGTGCAGTGAGTGCAACCAAGAAACCAGAAGAGGACGTGCTTTGTTTCATTCATCCATAGGAAATAAACAAACCATTCACAAACCACTTCAAAATACGACCAGACTTCGTATATAACTCAACCAAATTTATTCAAACTCAATGAAGGTTAGATTTGAACAATTTGTACTTTAGAAATCAAAACACCATGCTTCTTATCATGCTGCACTTCTTCTACTCCCCATGCTAGTTTTTTAGTACTTTGCATTAAAATGGTTAACCTTTGTATAAAATCCTGGAAGTTACCATAGAGTGGAAGATATTTATTCTTCCGTTCAGTGTATAAATAGCAGTGTATCAACAAAGTTTTGGTTCCAATCTTATATTACATTGTTTACATCTTTCATGAGGTGATTTCAATACCTTTTCCTTCATCATTTTTCTCATTTTTTGCACATGGTCCCATTTGCCACATGCAGCATAGATATTAGATAGCAATATATGGTAGATGGCCTCATTGTCCATGTCCAGCCTAAAAAGGAAGTCTGCAATACGATCCCCATCCTCCTCATTAGAAAATATCCTGCATGCCCCAAGCAATGCCATCCATGACACAATAGTTGGTGCAAATGGCATGTGGTCAATCCAATCCTTGGCATTATCTAGTTGACCAGCCCGTCCGAAAAGGTCAATCATGCACACATAATGTTTTAAAGAAAACAAGATATCATAATTTGAACTCATAGAAGTGAGTTAGTGAAAGCCCTCACTTATCAGCCCTCTATGGCTACATACTAAGGAAAGTAATTTCCACAGGAATCAAATCCTCCAAATGCATTTGATGGAAACATTCCAGTGCTTCCTTTGCATCTCCATGTTGAGAATATTTTGCAATCACACTATTCCATGAAACAATGTTCATTTGAGGCATGTTATCGAACAACTTTTCGGCATCCTCCATATTCCCACATTGTGCATATCTTTGCAATCATGGCATTCAAGAAACTAGATCATGTAGAGGCATTACTTTAGAAATTTGGCATACCCTTTGCGAAGCTTCCACATCGTGCATATGCTGCCAACATAGCAGCCCATGAAACAGGATCATGCTTTGGCATTCTTGTAAAAATCTCCTCTGCTGACCTCTAAGTTTCCACACTTCCCATAAAAGTTAACAAGTCTTTGTACTAAGCGTAATATTCAATCCAATTCCACAATTTAGGATGTAGTCATGGACTAGCTTTCCTTCCTCAAATGCTCCTTGGATAGCACATGCATCGATGAGGCTTGCAAAAGTGATGGTGTTGGGCATCACATCCTCGAACTGCATTTTTTCAAAGAATTCAAAAGCATTCTGTGCAAGCCCTTGCCGGGCATATGCTTCAACCATCGCAGTCCAAAGAACGACATCTCGCTTTGGAAGTCTTTCAAACAGCTCGCATGCTTAGTCTAATCTTCCACACTTCCCATACATATTGACAAGAGCAGTGCCAACAATAACATCAGACTCAAAACCATGGAACACAACATGATCGTGGATTTGCTTACCTTCAAGTAAAGCTGCGGCAAAGACAAGGCATCAAGTATCTTTGACACAAGTAATAACATTTGGGTTATGCCTTCCAACTTCATTTGCTGGAAGAGATGAAAAGCTTCTTTATAGCATCCATGGTGAGTATATGCCGCAATCAAGGCATTCCATGATACCACATCCCTAATTGGAGCTATGTCAAACAGGAGGCGTGCATTGTGCAAACTACCAAAATGCACCAAGGCGCCAATCATCAGGTTCCATGAGAATTCATTGGGATGATATATTCGTTTAAAAACAAAACAGGCATTTTGCAAAGCTCCACATTTGCCATACATGTGCACAAGGGTCTGTAATATAATGTAAGAGTGGATGCACTTACCTCTAGGAAGGAATCGTGGGCTGGCACAGGTCCGCAAAAAAGAAGTAACATCTGTCACAAAATCGAGATGTTTCCATGAGCCATGCCTGGGACGGAACTGCTGCTGCACCTTTTCTTCTTTCTGCACTATTGTGTGCAAAGAGACCGAGGCTTGCTTCCGCAACCACCTCGACTTCCGGTTAGCCGGTATGCACAACAGCCGCCTGGCAACAGGGATGACCTAACATTTACAGCTTACAGCAGGTTTTTAGCAGTTTTTGGCATATTCTAGGTATATGCTAGCATATACCATGAATATGCCAAAAACCCACATAAACAAGGGATTGCCCCCCTAGGGGCAACCCAAAAAGACCTTTCAAAGAGGCCCAATCCGCAAAATGGTGCGTCGAATCATGGTTGAGCATGCCTAAATTCGTTATTTTGAGCAGTTCCAAGATGTTTCGAGCTGTGTATAGCGCAAGCTAGCCCATTTGCTTCGTCCTAAAAAAATATTGGATTTGAGCAGTTCCAAGATGTTTCGAGCTGTGTATAGCGCAAGCTAGCCCATTTACTTCGATTAATTAACAATTGTGTTTCCCTTCTCATCCATAGAATTGTTTTTTGGGTTGCCCCTAAGGGCAAATCCTCGCTTATGTGGGTAAAGGGCATAGTTCAAGTATATACCGGTGTTGATCCGAAACTTCGCAACTTCGCACTTGATCAGTCTCGGTGGATTCTACATGGTAAGAACATCCAAGTTGCTTAAGGCAACCAATCTTTGTGCAAAATCTGCAAAAAAAGTATTAATCACTTTAGGATCCCTAAAGCACAATGAGGAGTTGCACTCAGATCTGAATATCTCAAGCTATACTAATTTTTGCCAATTTTGAAGGAGGAATCAGAAAAAAGATGTGGTGAGATATGGGAAAACTTTTGGCTCTATTTGGATCTAGGATGAAAGAGAAAATGGGGTTCAAATTTGGCAAAAAATTTGGTTAGAGCACTTCCCTAAGACAAAAAAGGTATGCACACTGAAATGATAACATCTCAAATTTTACAAAACATTTTTTCACTGATGTCCAAAATGACCATCAAGAAAAAGTTGCACAACAACCCCAATTCTGGGTCTATAGTAGGGAACAACAGTAAACAAAAAACTACATGTCGTCGTTCAGAAAAATCTACATGTAGTTCTGTGGAGGTGTAGCTTATTAAGGAGACGATGTAGTTTTGTTTAAGGGGATATAATTTTTATTTTTAGGAGGTGTGGTCTTTTTTTGAAGTGTAGGCTTTCTTTTTAGAAGGTGTTGTTTTTAGGAAGGTGTTGTTTCTTGAGGTGTGGTTTATAAATAGGTGTAGTTTTTAAGTAGCTATTTTTTAAGGAAGTATAATTTTTTGAGGTGTGGTTTATAAGCAGGCATAGTTTTTAAGTAGCTGTTTTTCAAGGAAGTATGGTTTTCCGAAATGGTGTGAATTTTTAAGTTGAGGTGTTGTTTTTTGGGATGTGGTTTATAAGTGGGTATAATTTTTAAGTAGCTATTTTTGAAAGAAGTAAGGTTTTTTAAAGTGTGGTTTATAAGTGGATGTTTTTTAATAAAGTATGGTTTTCTGAAGTGGTATAGTTTATAACTAGGTGTAGTTTTTAAGAAGCTTTTTTTTTTTTTAGGTGTGGTTTATATAACTAGGTGTAGTTTTATAGTAGCTGTTTTTTTAAAAAAGTATGCTTAAGGTGTGGTTTACAAGTAGGTGTAGTTTTTAAGTGGTTGTTTTTTAAGGAAGTATGGGCTTTTGAAGTGGTATGGTTTATAATTAGGTGTAGTTTTTAAGTAGTTATTTCTTAAGGAAGTATGGTTTTTTTAGGTGTGATTTATAACTAGGTGTAGTTTCTAAGTAGCTATTTTTTTAAGGAAGTATAGTTTTTTAAGGCTCCAACATGCCAAGGTGGCTCAAACAGGTCACGTGGGCTCTAACATATCATCTAGGCTCCAACGTGCAGCCTAGTCTCAAACATGCCAAGGTGGCTCAAACATGCCATGCAGGCTCCAACATGCCACCTAGGCTCCAACATGCCAAGGTGGCTCAAACATGCCACGTGGACTCCAACGTGCCACCTCGGCTCCAACATGCGAAGGTGGCTCAAACATGCCACCTAGGCTCCGAAATGCCACGCGGGCTCCAACATGCCATTTATGCTCCAACATGCCAGCGTGGTTCAAACATGCCACGTGGGCTCCAACATGCCACCTAGACTCAAACATGCCAAGATGGTTTAAACATGCCAGGCTCCAAAATGCACGGGGGCTCCAACATGCCACCTAGGCTCAAACATGTCAAGGTGGCTCAAACATGCCACGTGGGCTCCAACATGCCCCCTAGGCTCCAACATGCCAAGGTGGCTCAAACATGCCACCTAGGCTCCAACATGTCATCTAGGCTCAAACATTGCCACCTAGGCTTCGAAATGCCACACGGGCTCCAACGTGCCACCTAGGCTCCAACATGCCAAGGTGGCTCAAACATGCCACGTGGGCTCCAACATGCCAAGGTGGCTCAAACATGCCATGTGGGCTTCGAAATGCCATGCGGTCTCCAACATGCCACCTAGGCTCCAAAATTCCACGCGGGTTCCAACATGCAGGCTCCAACATGCCAAAGTGGCTCAAATATGCCACGTGGGCTCCAACATGCCAAGATGGCTTAAATATGCCACCTAAGATCAAACATGCCACGTGGGCTCCAACATGCCACCTAGGCTCCAATAAGGTGGCGCAAACATGACACGTGGGCTCCAACATGCCACTTAAGCTCCAATATGCCAAGGTGGCGGGAACATGACAAGTAGGCTCCAACAAGCCACCTAGGCTCCAACATGCCAAGGTGGCTCAAATATGTCACGTGGGCTACAACATGCCACCTAGGCTCCAATAAGCCAAGGTGACGCAAACATGACATGTGGGCTCCAACATGCCACCTAGGCTCAAACATGCCAAGGTGGCTTAAACATGCCACGTAGGCTCCAAAATGCACGCGGGCTCCAATATGCCAAGGTGGCTCAAACATGCCACGTGGGCTCCAACATGCCACCTGGGCTCAAACATGCCAAGGTGGCTTAAACATGCCACCTAGGCTCCAAAATGCACGCGGGCTTCAACATGCCACCTAGCCTCCAACATGCCAAGGTGGCTCAAACATGCCACGTGGGCTCCAACATACCAACTGGGCTCCAACATGCCAAGGTGGCTCAAACATGCCACGTAGGCTCCAACATGCTACCTGATCATCTAGGCTCAAACATGCCACCTAGGCTCCAACATGCCAAGGTGGCTTAAACATGCCAAAGTGGCTCAAACATGCCACCTTGGCTCCAACATGCCAAGGTGCTTCAAACATGCCACATGGGGTCCGAAATGCCACGCAGTTTCCAACATGCCACCTAGGCTCCAACATGCCAAGGTGGGAGGAAAATAGATCCAAAGCCATGTCCATCAGTTCCTATTGCTTCGCGTCATCAACTGCAACTTCTCGACCATGTCCCAAGTGTAAACGACCAAAACTCGACCTCCATAACGTAATTCCTACATTAGCCTAGTAACACACAGGTTTTACATTTCTGAGGCCGAAACGTGGTTGTTTTTACAGGTAACTAGGTGCATCATTTCTGAACATGCATGCAGGGCTATGACAACTGAAATAATAGAGTTTAGATCTATCTACAGAGACAAATCTCGCAATCCAAACTACAATTTTACATTTTGCACATGATATTAGCCCCTATTCAGACCCGTATCAGTTAAAATTGTGCAAAAAACCCTTATCAAGCTCGAGATCCAAAAACCTGTTTGCTAGTTTTCTGTGACAATTCACTGACAGAATTTTTGATCCAATTTGGACTCATTTTTCTCCATCATTCCAGTTCTAAATCAAGCCAAGTTTTTTCCCATATGTTCCTACAACTTTTCTCTGATAGTCATTTCAAACACCATTCAAGAAACTAGAGATAGCATCATTTGAGTATGCATACGGTGCTTCGATCGGCTCCCGAAACTAACTCGAGCCGCCAACCGGGTTCGCCCAAGTGAACCCCAAAAATTCGCCCAGGCGAACCCGTCGGATTCGCCCAGGTGAACCCGCTTGGTCTGACAAGTCAGTTTCGGGTGCCAATAAAGTGGGCGAGTATGCATACCCTGTTTAGTCTCAGGGAAGTGCATTGACCAAATTTTCTTCCAACTTTGAACCCGATTTCCTCAGACATAGCAAATCCAAATTGAGCCAAATTTTTTCCCACATCTCACCACAACTTTTCTCTAGTTGCTCCTCAAAGAATCATTTGAACAAAGATCAGTACAGCTCGAGATATTAGATCTGAGTGCAACTACCTCATTTTGCTTTAGGGATCCTAATGTAATTGATGCCTTTTTGCATAATTCTGGACAAAGATTGGTTGTCTTAAGCAACCTAGGGGTTCAAGGCAATCTGTATACAATTAGCTCTTGACTTCTGATTGCCACAGTGGGAGGAAAATCGATCCAAAGCCGTTCCGTCAGTTCCTATTGCTTCGCGTCATCAACTGCAACTTCTCGACCATGTCCCAAGTGCACTCGACCTCAACTCGACCTTCATAACGTAAATCCTACAATAACCTAGTAACGCACATGGTTTACGTTTCGGAGGCCGAAATGTGGTTGTTTTTATAGATAACTAGGTGCATCATTTTTGAACATGCATGTAGAGCTATGACAACTGAAATAACAGAGTTTGGATCTATCGGCCATCCCGAATGATCCCAAACAATCTTGCTACTGCAAAAGGTGCTCCGTACTTCTAATTGCCACACTGGGAGGAGGATAAATCCAAACCCCACGCTGGCAGGAAAGGCTGCCTCGATAAACTTTCTGGGGTCCGTCTCCTGGGCTTTGGCCTCTCTCCTCTGGTGAGGCAGCCGTGCAAAGTCTTGGCCTGGTTCGACTTAGGGAAGGGTGTCTAATCTATTCTATTATATCCCTTGCCATTGCCAATCTCCTCTACAAAAAATTCCAAAGGTTGTCGTATTTCTTGCATAAAGTCCTAGTCATCATGTCCACGTCACCACCATCTAGCCATATCACCTAAAATTTGCCAACATCACCTAATGAGAAAACCAAAGATGGACATCTTTTCATTTTTGGCCTAGTCAAAACTTGACCTTCCTTATTTGGCATGCCATATTACCACTTGGAGTGCCACATCATCTTTTCCATGCTGTTTGTTAGTGCCACATCGGTAACAACATGTGTTGTCAAATCCTGGCCACTTGTGGCAAGGGGAGCAGCCCATAACGTGAACCCTACATTTTTTGCATCGAGGTGGAGCAAACACGCCCGAGAGTTTGCACAAGGTCATCGTTATGTCCACGTCACCCATATCTTGCCATGTCATCAAAAATTTGCCACATCACCCCCATGGAAAACCAAAGTTGCACACTTTTTTATTTTTGGCCTAATCAAAAGTTGGCCTTGCTTACTTGGCATGACATGTCACCAATGACATGTCACATCATCATGCACATGTTAACTTTTGCAAATTTCAGTTTTCTCCACTCAAAAATACCCTACGCCACATCATGCCACTTTTGCCATGTCATTCACCATATCCAAATGTAGTTCTTCAACCAACTTTTGTGCATATATTCGATGTCTATATCTCAAACTAGCAATTGTCAATTATGGCTCATTGATGTACCTGCCCCTAGGTTCCTTTGTGGCATATGGAAGGCTAGTTAATGGATCATCATACCTGCACATTGAGATATAATTGGCATTCAATTTTGAAAATTTATATCAAGTGTAATTCTAATGATTTAGATGAAGTTAAAAAAGAGGAAGCCACATCATCATATTCCATTTTGCAAAGTTCCGTGTTGTCCCCAAAGGCCAACATACTAACTATCTGGTTTATGCTTGAAGACTAGGTCAAAGTTTGGAAGACCTTGGTAGGCAACATTGGTCTGAAGGTCAAAGAAAATTCATCCTCAAGGTCAACTTAAAGCACTCAAGGTCAAACTTCACGAGAGTTACTATCTGTGGGCAAACATTTGGTCAAGACATGTTCTAGAAGATTCTGGACTAAAGAAGATTGGAAGATGCTCCTTTGAAGCTTGAAAGTCAGAGTTTGGAAGACCCCACGGTACATGGTTTTAAGCCTTAGCCCTTTTCTCCATCATATGATCAAATCCGGACGCGCTATGCTGAGTTGGTCAGGCCTGGCCAGCCGTTACATGTGACATTGGGCACAGCATCCGTACGAATGCTGGGATCATACCTTCAGGAGGTTATGGACATGCGAGATCAGCTATGTCCTCGGGCACACACTTGACATGTATATATACATTTATTTCATGATGATGTATACTTATGCGGTTTGTGACATTCTTATTATCGCCCGCGGTTTTCCCTCGAAAACCCTTCGGGGCGGGGGTTTTTTAACCCGGACAGTAATAAGTTTGATGCGCTCCTTACGGGTCCCATAGGCCGATTGGCCTCAGTGGACGATAAAAAATCATTCTTATTCTTATTCTTATTCTTATTCTTATTCTTATTCTTATTCTTATTCTTATTCTTATTCTTATTCTTATTCTTATTCTTATTCTTATTCTTATTCTTATTCTTATTCTTATTCTTATTCTTATTCCATTTATATCCACATTTGTTTTTTATTCTACTATGCTCACTTTACTACATATCCACCCTTGCACCCTCTTAGCCTAGCCTTTTTTCTCGTTCCCATACCCAACCTTGCCCCTTAGAACACCTTTGTGCCATTTATTTTTTTTTATTTTTTTTTTGAAGGACGAAAGCCAAAACGTTTATTAATCAGAGAAAAAATACAAAATTTACATGTCTCATCTAACTGTGTAAGCACACAGAGATGCCACAGGAGCACGAGCCTGGAGCACACTGTGCTTACTCCAGAATAGGAGACTAATGATAAGAATCTGTGACGAGCCTGCCGAGTTGACCCTCCTGGCAACTCGGGATCTTGTCAAACTTCTATAATTCTATGTTGATAATACTGGTGAAGAATTAAATCTTCCTTTCAACTGAACTTACTTACTCCAAATTCAATGAACAAATGTTTATAAACTCAATATAATCAGGTAAGGTCAACATCCAATAAATCAACATTCTCGATAGAGATAACATCCAACTCTAGCAATTCAGCCCTAGAATCTTCTCGCTCAACCACGAGCCACAAGCGCGACCGCTACCGTTAGCTTGACCACCGCCTTGCTCATTCACTTTGCGCACATATGCACTCGGGGTTAGTCCTCGTGACTAAGTGGGGATCCACAGCTGCCGTTTGCATGCATGGAAATACTGCAAATCTTGGGTAAGCACAAACACAGACGGAAAATCCTCATTGAGCGGTGCTAAGACAATGACAACCTAATGCAAAGGAATATAACACATGAGCAACAGAAGCAAAGAACATAGCCAAAATACCAAATCATCATAAACATAGCTCCGGGACAATGGGAAGCTCAGCCAGCCTATATACAGGCCCCGTTAGCAGCATGTTGCCCAGCCAGCTTACATTCCAAGCCCTATAGCGGGTGGTGGGGTGAACCTCGTATGCGCATACCCTCTCAGCCCACGTCTGGCACTGGAGGACCTCTTACCATGGGAGTTAACAAGAGTTGACTGACGTAGCAATCCCTGCCAGGAGAACTACGCCTGGTGTCACAGAGCACAAATACATAACATAGAAACATGAGTCATGCCGGAGCAACCCAGGCCACCGAACCTGGAAGTCCGACCCCGGAGGATCCAAGTACATAACAAAATACCAAGACACTGTGACACAATGACTGAGACGATGACATGTGTTGTTCATTAGAATATTCCCTATACATGTGCCTAGATCATACCGTTGTCGAGGTTGCCCATACCTGTTGAAGTAGCTTTCCCAATGAACCCTACAATGACATAGAAGTATATCTCATACTTAGCATTTTCACAATACTTACAGCTTATGCTAAGGCGATTCCCCCCATTAAGGAATGCAACTCCACATTAGCTTCTGATAAATCCGTTGGTCATAGTAACTTACCATACTTCTTACATATAATTCTCATCCAATACCATGTCGGAGTAGCTAAACTTACTGACACGGGTGATGATCACGATCTAATCACGTCGATGAAGTCACAAGCATGGCTATCATTGATGTAGCTCCAATGCCTACGTACTTTGCTGAACAAGGAAAGATACTACCAATCCACACAATGCAATACTTGCCTCATAACCATTCTCCCATGGGGATAATCTATTAGCTGTGATGCCTTTGATAAAATACAATGCAACAACTTAGAAACTTACATGTATACACTTAGACTAACAGTGCTCCACGCCATAGCCTCATCTGGACACTCCATATACCTCATATTTGTTTGGGGTCTGGGTTCGGGAACTCCTGGAAGACAGCCCTCTGTGAGGACCCGTGGATCTAACAGGAGAGTCCGGGGGACTATGTCACGCGGGATTTGCTGAAAGAGAAGAAAAAGAGGAGAACAGAGCAAATAAGAGAAAAATGATAAGCTTCCTTGATATCAATGATGAAAATACATGAGCTCTCGCAATAGAGAGAAAACTGAAAGGAGACAAGACTCAAAACTCATCTAAAAACTTATGAGCTAACTCTACTCATATATATAGTACAATGGCCTTGGGCCCAATAGACACTCCGATCGATCGGGGTGCGACTCACGGAAGGAGGCCCGACAGGTGAATGTTGGCGGTGCCTCTTGAAGTGCCTAGAATCACGCCGATTGTGACGCGGTGGCGGACGCGCCGTCACTTGTCCGGAGCGGCGCTTGTTGATGCGACCAAAGGCTTTGAAGCGTCGCTTTCGGCCGCTTAGTCTTGCGGAGGCTTGGATGTCCGACGAGTGGTTGACCGAGGATCTTTGAGCTTGACCTGGTCGACGGAGATGCATGAATAGTCCTGTACCGGGAGAGGCACAGACTAACACTCCCCCACCAAACGACACCGAGTGAAGAAAAGGAGGAAGCGCCGGAGGGCGGAAGCCATCGGTCTGAAAGTGATCCTCACCCGGAGGAGGACGGGCACCATTATGGTAATCGGCCGATGAGATCTTGGCGTGATTGAAGAGCTTGAGGTGTGTTTTGGCCAAGGGCGGGATCAGCATCAATAAGAAAACGAGAGCGTACCATGTCTTCAAGTGCGTCGTGGAAGAAAGAAATGTTGACATTCCATGAGGAGACAGGTCTAAAGGCCAAAGGTACCGACGGCATTTGGATTTGATTGAAAAATGGAAAATGGGGCCGATTTAAGGAGCTTAGCAAAATGCATTTGAGGGCAGCGCAAAATCCGGCTTGAAGATGGACAAGGGATCTGTGTGAGGTGGAGGCATTCTGCAAGAAGGTGTTGAGACCATGAAGCGATCCGGCGGGCCGCCAACCACGCCATTAGCAATGTAGATCCAATTGGTGGTGTTGTCCGTGAGTGGCACCTTCTTCCCAATGTGAGCGCGAACAAAACGTGGATCCCACCGGAGATCCGGTCGAGATCCGAGGGGTGTCCAAACCGCATGACCATCCATGACCTTGGTCCAAAAAGGAAGGCGCCAATCGGAAGTCAGAACCTGGGGCGTGGAGGTACCCCGGGGAAGCATAGGGAGAAGGAACCATGCCCGGCGTGGGTTGCCGAAAGTGATCCTCCGAATTGATCGACAAGATCCGGATCAAGCCCGACACCGCCATCCCAAAGAGAAGCAGAGAGTCGAGAGTTGATGAGAGGGCTATCCCATCCCGTGGGGACCGCCTTTGCTATCCAATGAGCTCAGAATCGGGATTGTAACCGCCGAGGTGTCGTGATATAGACTTGTGCATAGGGAAGATCTTGGGATGTCCTAGATACTTCCTAATTTGTTGCGGCGCTCCGCTTGCCGCCGAGAGATAAATGATTGGCAAGCTCGTGCATGTACTCGATGAAGAGTTTGGTCCGAAAGCGGGATCCGCAAGATATGGATTGTTATCCGAAGCACCCATTGCACAGTGGGGTCACCCCGAAAAGCCGGGCGTGGCCCATTTCCAAAGTTTTTCCGTGTATCACCCGGATAGAAATCATGAAATATGTAAGCCATGGGCTGAACCACTGGAATGTAATAAAGTCCGGATGCGCGCAGGTGTATGAGATCAAAGGCGACAAGGGCACAAAGATAACCCTTTGTCTTCAATGGAGTTCTTGCCAAACCAAGAAAATCAGCACCGCCGATTGGGATATCCACGGGCCATCGGGCGGCGTGCCACTTTGAAAGAAAGAGGTGGCGCCGAAAGCAACCACGTAATCATGATAGCGAAGGGAGCTGGGAAGTCAACCGGCATTCGCGGAAGAATTGGTACCAAGCGCCAAGTTTTGCTTGAGCCTCATCGCCAGATCGAATAGCTTGCGCGCAGCTGTTGTTCAAGATCATGGATCCGGGATTGTCCTTTTCGAGTAGCAGCGCGGATCGTCACGACCCGTTTCGAGAAGGATTGACCGAGGAGGAAGATTTCCCGGTGTATTGAGACGAAGCACGGCAATCTCCGCGCCATCGAAGTATCTTCGTTTTACGCACCTCTCGTAGTGATCTTGAAGAGAGGTGAGTCGAGAGGTCTGTGTAGAAAGCCGAGTCAGTCAAGGAGGCTTAATTTGAGTCCCGGCTGAAAGATTTTGAACTTGAGTGCTGAAATTTTCACACGCCCGAAAGTACAAGGCATTGAGTTTAGCAATATCTTCGTCCTTGGTATTTTCGTGGAGAGTGCTTTGGACTTGTTGTGCTCCAATAAAGTCTGAATTTTCGATCGAGCCGAGCCCTTGACCTGAAGTTGGCTGACTTGAGCTTGTGTACTTTTGAGATCTGCATGAGCCCGTAAGAGAGCTTCATGCTTGTCTTGAAGTTTGGCCTCCAAAGTTGCAACTTGGGCGCTTTGCAGCTTGAAAGTCTTGGTGTACTGCCACCGTGAGCAGGCCTCGAGTGCGTTGAACCCCGCTCATAAGAGCGCCTTGGGATTCTTGTAACTTAAGAGCAAAGCGGCTTGAGCATCCCGCCGATATCGATACAACAACCGACGAGGGTGTTGTGGTGGTGGAGCCGGCCGCTGCCGGTGTGGGAGGTCCGGGAAAATGATGTGAAGTGGATGGTGTAGCGGAGGAAGAGACAAAGGACATGAGTGGGGACCGTGGTCATGACCAGGGGAAGACAAAGCGTGATGTGCCAACTTGGTGATTGATTGGAAGGGTTTACTGAGTGGAATTATGAGAATTTGGTGGTGTGGGAGGGAAGTAATGACGGATGAGGGCTTGAAAGTGCCCTCCCACAGAAAACTTCCGAAATGGAAGTGGTACCCGAAGGCGTCCATTTCTTGGAGAAGACGATAGAACATCATTTGGGGCCAATCTATGTGGTGTTTGGAGTGTGTAGCAAGAAGCACCAAAGTTATAGAAAGGCTTATTGATATGGGTGTTCTTGATAGAATACCCAAGGAATTTTCGCCCACGAGAAATTTAACAAAGGTCTCGTGAGGCTTGTCGATATTGGTCGATCGATGGACATTGGCATGATAAGCAGGTGCACCAAACTCGCGGACATCAATATCCCAGATAGCGTACCATGAGACACAAGGAGTGTGCAAGGGAATAAGGAAATACCTTTAAATCAAATGTTGAGTCAATGAAATAGTGGTGCCATCGAATTATGGTGTAACCTTGCGAGAAACGTTAACGATATTGGCGATGAACTAGCCAGAATCGGGTCGATTTGGGCCGGAAGTTCCATTTGAGAGAATTAAGTAAAGCTGGTGTCGTCAAATGACTTCTTTATTGGGGCCAACAAGGGCTTCACCCGGAAAGTGGGCGCCAAGAAGGATACAGATGCAAAAAGGGCGGATCCTTGGGGAAAGAGTTTGAAGTGTAGAAAATCTTGGGGCAGCCATGGGAATGATTTGCAGAACGAAGAGAGATGCCAAAGGCGAAGACGAAAAAGTCGAGCACCGGAGGGACGAAGGCGCAGAAGGAAAAAAAGGTTTGTTTTAGGGCATTACAACTGGAGGCTTAAGAGGTATGAAGAGTGCGAAACCGGAACCGTTGATGGTGCGTGTCAAAAGATGCGGAAGAAGGGTATTGAGAGGCAAAATTTGGCTAAGTCCCAAAACGTAAGGGAGAAGCAATGAACGGTGAGGATGAGACGTGAAAGAAAGATCGGATGTGACAGATGGCAAAGGACACCCATTAATGTTCGACGGGCGGAAAGAAGGAATGGCATTCAATGCCGGCAACTCAAGTGGGATATCATTAAAAGGAATGTGTCGGAAAGGTACCATGGCTAGATATGCGGCGGGAGAACAGATTCTCCTTTTAGAAACAAACCTTTTGCATTGCAAACACGTTGGCGATTTGTGTGATTGGTCCACGCCGACAAGGAGGTCCTCGGTTGGCTATATAAGATTTAACCGAGAGAAACGAAGGCATCCGATGGCTTCGGTATGGCTGCTGCCGGCTTGAACGAAGATTGCACCATGCCCACTAACCGTCGAGTGGATCACTTGTAAGATGAATTGTTCGGATCTCGGCGCTGCCACAACCGCGGGCATCGAGATGGGCGGCTGGTGTGCGGGATGGTTGAACATCCCGACCCTAAGACCAACGGGATGGAGGTGGTTCTCGCACCTTATTTGGGATCGGGGCGGAACCTCTACCATCTCCTCCGCATCACCTCGCTCGAACCCGAGTAGAGGGTTTTTCCTCTTAGGACTTAGTAGATAGGGCTCTCGAGCCCGTTTTTGTATATAGGCAAAGGCCCATAAGCCCGGAAATATTTTGGGTGCGCCCACATTTTGTAAAAAAATCTCGACTATAATATAATCTACAGCCTTTCTAGTCACTTTATGTGGTGTTTGATTCTTGAACTGTCTCGTGTGGTGATGTTCACTTTTCGTGTGATGAAATGCTTTGAGGCGAAAACCATTAACCAAGGTAGGTAGTGGAGTGCCATCTAATTCAGACTAGTTGGAAAACGCTTGGTCTAACCACTTGAACAATTTGATAAGGGCCAAGCCAACTAAAACTTGAGTTTACTCCGGAAAATTTTTGTACTGAATCATAAAGAAGAACCAAATCTCCTTCTTTGAATGTTTTTGTCTTCAAACGCTTGTCATGTAAAGATTTTTGCAACTATTTGTCCATGAAGAACACGAATATAAGCATCCTTCTAAGTTCATCCAAACATTTCTAATTGATAGACCCGTTCTTTGAGAGCAGGCTGGTGGATTATGAGCGATGCCCGGTTGAAACGGAGTGTTGGAAGGATGTATTCAAAGCGGCATGAGAGCTTCCCGACCATAAACCAATTTAAAGGAGTGTGACCCGTAGCAATCTTGAAACAAGTATTGTAGGCCCAAAGAAAAGAGGGAAGTTTTGTTCCGCCTAATCATGCGGGAAGCGTCACAAATTTTCTTGAGAATGGTGACCGAGTTTTGTTGGTGCTTTTCGCACAACCCATTGCCTTGAGGATAGTAAGGTGTGCTCTTGTGATGATGTATCGAGGAGATAATCGCCGACTCTTTGATAGTATGATTGATGAAATGAACACCACGGTCACCGACCAGCTCCGCGGGGCAAAACCCAATCGCGTGATGATTTGTTGATAGAGGACTCTAGCTGTGCTTGCAGCAGTGTTGTCTGGAAGTGCACAAGCTTCCGCCCATTTGGTGGCGTAGTCAGTGAGAACCAGAATGTATCGGGCACGAGTGTGCCTCGCAGGAGGATCTATAGGTCCCACAAAGTCCATTCCCATTTCTTTGAAGGGAAGTGGCGTGGCGACCGGCGTCAAGGGAAGAGCGTCACGGGCCGTGGGGCGTCCCACCCGCTGGCAAGCGTCACACGTGCGGGCGTGGGCGTGAGCATCTTTGAAGAGCGTGGGCCAATAATACCCGGCGAGAAGGATTTTGCGTGCCGTGGTGTCACCATGAAAATGACCACCACCGAGCCCTTGATGAACTTCCTAACAATGTCCGGAACTTCATGAGGTAGAACACAGCGTCGAAGGATGGTGTCCTTACCCTTTTTGTAGAGATGTCCGGCAACCATGGTGTAGTCACGGACCTCTCGGAGAAATTGATGGCGACGGGATTGGCGCTTGGCAGGAGAGAGCGTCTCGTCTTCTGGTGGAAGAGCACCTGTGAGGAGGCTTTGGCGAAAATCATGGAACCAATGTGGTGTTGCCGTGACTAAAAAAGAGTTGAGCATCGGGGAAGGCGTCTCGAGACCCCTTCTTGGGATCATCCGTGTGGATGCGTGAAAGATAATCCGGAACAACATGAGATTTGCCCCCTTTATGAGCGATTTCAAAAGGAGCAAATTCTTGGAGAAGAAGGACCCAACGAGCAATGCGGCCCGTGGGCGTGGACTTGTTGATCAAATAGAGGAGTGCTTGATGGTCCACAAAGAACTTGATTTGACTCGCCCAAAGGTAATGACGGAAGCGTTGGACACGTAAAAAATGAGACCCAAAGCTTCACGCCCGTAAGCGAGAATAGTTGCGCCGCCAGAATTGAGTTTTAAATTTGGCGTGAGCGATTTGGTTTATCGATGCAGCGATCATATTCTTGAGAAAGAACAGCTCCAATAGCAAACGCCAAGACATCGACATGAACATGAAAGGCTTGTCCCATTGAGGAGGAACAAGAACCGTGCACGAGTAAGCAACGGCTTCACGGTGTTGGAAAGCAGCTTCACCGGGAATTCCAAGCCCAGTGGATTAAATCACCCGTGAGTTTATGAATGGGATGCGCAATGGCCGCCAATCCGTGTATGAAGGTGGAGTAATAATTGACCTTTCCCGGAAAGAGCGTGTCTCTTTGATATTGGCTGGTGCTTGAGCCTTGAGCAATAACCGATTTTGGCGGGATCGATTGGTGATTCCCGCTTTGTCGACAACATGGCCTAATGAGAACACCGAAGTGGACTAAAAAGGTGCATTTTCGGGATTGAGACCCGATGCGGACTCATCACATTTACGGAAGACGAGTTCCAATTTATCCAAATGGTCACCATGGAATCAGAGGCGAGAAGTCATCTTGAAAAATTTGCAAGAAGGGATTTTCCTTCATGAAATCATGAAAAACCGAGAGCATGATGCGTTGAAATGTTGAAGGAGAGTTGGATAATCCAAAAGGAACCACCTTGTAGGCAAAAGACCCCCCACGGGGTGGTGAAAGTGGTCTTGAGTTGATCGATTCTTTGATGGAGATCTGATTGTAGTTTAAAAACCATCCATAAAGGAGTACATCTCATGTCCAGCCACTTCTTCGTAACTTGGTCTGTGAAGGAAGTGGAAAATGATCACTTTCCGTGGCCCCGCACGATTGAGTTTCGATAGTCTACGACGCGGATCTTACCATTGTGCTTAAGGGCAATGACGATGGGGCTCACCCATCTCGTAATGTTTGACCTCATAGATCAAACCCTGCAGCAAGGAGTTTGTCAATTTCCGCCTTGACGCCGATCAATGTAATTAGGGTTGAGCTCAGACTTGTCGTTGCTAATCGGGTCGATGCATCGATTTGGTAGGAATGGTGAGTTCCCCCAAGCTTTTGTTAATTCCCCGAAGATCTTTGTAACTCCAGCTAAAAATGTGTTTGAATTTTTTTGAGCCGCGGACGGCCCATTACGATAAGGAGCCGGAAGGTTTGCGGCAATGCGGACAGGTTGATTGTTGCCAACATCCACAATCTCGACTCGGAGTCCGAATATGGGGTATGACTTCGGTATTCGGACAATGTGTGCAGGAGGTTGGAGCATAACCGGATCGCGGGCACTTTGCGCGTGGTGAAAAGAGAGGTTGCTTTCAGTTTTCATCTAGCGTTGGTTGCTTCCATGACGGGCGTGTACATCAACGGGAGTTGCAGGAGTGTAAAGATCCAAAAGTGATCAACGCGTTGGATTGATTGCAAGGAGCCGTAGGGGTCAAGCAAGGCAAACCCACACGGTCCCGATCAAGAGTCATTTCTCCCCAAGGATCAAAGATATTGAGGGGGTAGGATGACGAGGCGCACTTCGCAGTGGAGGAGCTCCGAACTTGATAAATATTCCGAGCTTCTTCTAGTCTGATTATGCGAGAGAGGGTTCCGCATTGTCAACAGAAATGATCCCGCTCGCTTGCAAGTCCATGGTGGCATTTAGATGACCATCGGTGATGACTAACCGTCCGCGGGCCCGAAGAATGGATACTCTTTGCCCCTGGCGGAAAAAGGTCTTCCCACCAGCATTTCATAGTCACCGGATCTTCGTGACTTTCCAAACTCCAAATTCCATGGGAAAGCGGAGATCACCAATGTTGATGTGAAGAATAGGTGTGGCCTTTGAGGTCTCGTGATATGGCCATTAGCCAATTTGATGTCATATGGGGCACGAAAAAGAGTTGTGTGATGCCCATTTGTTTTATGAGTTTATCCGGTGATGAGATTGACCGCACTACCTCCATCGATTTGAACATGGTTGACTTGCTGATTTCCCACCGTGGCATGGACCGTGGGTGTAGAGGTATACGGCCCCAACTAAAACAGTTGGGAGTGGTAACTGGTCCTTGAGAGCAGGACAGAGTTTTAAAATGGTTGCCAAGCTTAAAGGAATTTTGATCTTGGCAAGCTCCTCTTGGAGTTCGAGAGGGACATGAGAAAAGGATCTGGCGGGTTCCATCAAAAGGAGGCGGTGGAAGCAAACTTCTTTGAGTAAGTCAACCTCGGCTGCAATATTGGGATATGTCCGAGAGCGTGGAGGTTGAGATGTTGAAGGTGTATCTTGTCTTTGTTGAGCTCTAGTGGTGGCATGAACATTTGCCAATGTGCGCCTTCAAAGCAGCCTTGCATGAGGTTCAAAATGCTTTGGCGAACTTTGGGCATGACATGTGGCATGAGCTTTTCCAAGTCAGGTGCAAAATGAACCTTTTTTTCTTCCCCATGAGGAATAGTGTCAACTGCAAAGGCAGGTTGCGTGCCCTTCTGAATGATAGTCAAGGGACGTGATGCCTTGGTCTGGCGTGGAAACTAAACCAACCCAATTGGATGGCTGAACGGGAGGATTAAGTGCCTCGAAAAATTTCCTCTTGGGCTTGTTGATCCGGCCGAGGTTGATTTGCCGGAGTTGGTTGATAGCGTGGATCGCCGAGGGCTCTTGGTGGCTTCTTAAGAACTGGTCATGGGCCTTGTTTGCCATTAGCTAGCCAGAGTTGGTAAGCCGTGAGGCGGACCGATGTGGTCTGATTTGTACCGTGAAGCTGTAATTGAACTTGTGGAAGTTGAGGACACGCCGTGGTGGTATGACCCCATTCTTGATAAGTGATAACACCGAGCTTTAGAAGGATCAAAAGGAGGACGCTGGTTGATCCCGTGGTTGGTCCCGCTGCGATAGAGTTGCGGGCTGCACTCAAGAGGGGGTGGCGATAGTGCGATTGTGGCTGAGGTGTGGTTTGCACTTGATAAACCATTTTGTTGCGGAACGGTGTGGGATGAGTGAAAAGTGCACTCTTCCGCGGCATGATTGCACATGTTACATCTCTTGCAATGAGGCGGGCCATTGGTGGAGTTGCACTCATTGGCCAAATGGCCTTGATATTTGCAAATATGGCACCAGATTTGATCTAGCGCCGGGTGGATTACGCGTGTTGAGGCTGAGCGTACCGTTTGTGGAACCATGCGGGTGGAATGAGCGGGGAGCTCTTGAAGAGCCACGCCTCGGGAAAAACATTGACTAATGATTGACAAGATCGATAGCCCCGCTCCAAAGTTTTTGGACGCAGGTATTCAGTCATGAGGCTTAATAAAGCGTGAGGAAGTCCTTGGAGAAACTGCACCAAGATCCGCTGCGTAGGGTACTCCTTGAGCTTACTTAATGAAGAATGTGAAGTCGATCCGCAAAATCCCGCGCACTCCGTGGGCTCTTGTTGAAGTTCATTGAGTTGCTTGAGATGAAGTTGATCATCATCCGTGGTCCCGTAATGAGAGAGAAAAAGCAAAGGCGCATTTCGGACCAGTCTTGTTTCCAATGGCTTTTGTTGGACATGAGCCATTGATGAGGAGAGCCAATGCAAGGTGGTGGAAAAAGATGTGGAATTTCAGTTGAGGTGGGCGCGTGACCATTTAGGACAGCTAGAGCCTCAAATTCTTCCATGTGGGCCTGAGCACTTTGGTCTAACGGTTTGCCTTCGTGTTGCCAAAGGTGGGATAAGTCGGTTCGAGTCCGAAAGGTAGATGTGAAAGTCTTTGGGCCGGACAGAAACAAAGATAGTGAGGATATTGAGGTTGAGGTGGATGTGGCATTGTGGCTGACGGACCTCGGGATGAAGGGGATGGCGGGCAGTTGAGAAACCAAGCACGGAGCATTGGTTTTGAGATCCGTAAGGTTGTAAACGTGAAGAGCAAAGTGGGGAAACGTGGGAAAGCGATATCCCCGGTAGGCCAGCGAGACATGTGGATAGCCGCGGCTCCACCCGGGGGAGATGATGGTTGGCGGCGAAGAGGCGCATGGCCTAAGAATGATGGATGTAGGCATGTTTGGGTGTGAAAGTACCTGAGAAGGTTGAGCTGATAAGACTCGATAGTGATGAGGGGACTGAGGTTGTGAGCACGTTTGCACGCTTTGGGGCGGAACTCGGACGAGACCGACACGTAGGGGTGGGTGGCGCGGATCGAGCCCCTAGATCAAGATGGCCTCCTCTATGTCATAAGCGGTATCCATACATGTCGCGAATCAGCTTTCCCCGACACCGATGGCGCCCAAGCGAGATGTCTCGAGAAAGGAGTTCTTCCGGCGGAAATTACTTTACGCATTATGGCGTAGGTAAGAAAGTAGGCAAAATCAACCCGCAAAGGCAATGGTGTTTGGGGTCTGGGTCGAACTCCTGGAAGACAAAACCCTCCGTGAGGACCCGCGGATCTAACAGAGTCCGGGACTATGTCACGGGATTTTTGGAAAAAGAGAAAAAAAAGAGGAGAACAGAAAGCAAATGAGAGAAAAAATGATAAGCTTCCTTGATATCAATGATGAAAAATACATGAGCTCTCGCAATAGAGAGAAAACCTAAAGGAGACAAGACTCAAAACTCATCTAAAAACTTATGAGCTAACTCTACTCATATATATAGTACAATGGCCTTGGGCCCAATATAGACACTCGGTGATCTGGTGTCGACTCTCGAAGGAGGCCTCGATTTTGAGGAATGTTGGCGGTGCCTCTTGAAGTGCCTAGAATCACGCCGACGCCGACGCTGGCGGTGGCGGGCCGTCACTTGTCCGAAAGGGCGCTCTTGTTGATGTACCAAAAGGCTTTGATCATGCGATACCGCCGCTTAGTCTTCTCGGAGGCTTGGATGTCCGACCCGTGGTTGGCCGAGGATCTTTGAGCTTGACCTGGTCTCGGCGTATGCATGAATAGTCCGTGCCGGGGAGGCACAGGGACTAACAATATTGCTCTCCGGCCCAACTTCTGGGGATCTCCAAAGTTCCAACATCTATTTCTTTTTAACCATTGTTAGCTAACGTTTTTTAATATTCTAATTAAAACCCACTTTCCATAGCTTAAGATTTATTAATGCGTCTTAATGTGGAAACTCCAAATCTTGCACTTACGGCTTAAAATCCACGTAACCTCATGACCAAGAATGGATATAGCCTCGCCAACTTACCATAAAACCGGGCCCCATCTCCGGGGAACCACTCGTTCAATGCCTCATGTTACTTTAGGACCTTATCTTGTTTAATTCAACAAAGCATACTTAAATAACTAATAATCAAATCGGACCTATCTCCTGCATGATCTTTGAACTTACTATTGTGGATAGTGCATTGCTAGATTCCTGCCCTTGTACTTCCATAGTTTTCCTTATACTCCTTGTATATTTATTTATCCACTTCTTATAACTTTATTTAAGGTGTACATGCCATTTGTTAACAAGACATCAAGGAAAAGGACAAATAAAACGACAAAACAGCCAACAAACAGATCGGGTTACAGACCGGGTTGCAACTTTTCGGAGCTGCCCACATCTAATGCCCAAATCGACCTGTTCCATGTCATATCGGAATGTTTCCAGATCTTCTGGCTCCGTCGGCGACGATTCCGTCTGTTGCATGAAAAAACCGTTGTTGCAGCCCATAACTTCTCAACTAGATTCCTCATGCATCAATTTTGGCCTACTCCAGGCTCTTTTAGGATAATTACCATGCATCTAGATTAGTTTCTATTCCATCTTTCGTTCCTCTGGATGTTTCTGCATGCCATACTTTCTCGAACATACATAGCCAAACCTTCTTATCAATTCATGCATAAATCCAATGATATCAGCCCATGTATCTCAGATTAACTCAACAAAACCCCACCTGTAAGAAGATGTTTGATGCCGTTCTTGATGTGATCTCCAAGCTCTTGCCTCTTTGGTGTCTCCAACAGAATCCTTCTATGCTCTGCAATTCGTCTCTGGCCTCCTACAAAAGCTTTGCAAGGCTCCTTCTCAAAAACACAAGAAAACCCTTGCTTTTAAGCTCTCTACACATGCATGCATGCATGCCATGCATGTATACATGCGTATTTAAATATGCATGCTGCCCCATCAAGTGGCCAGGTCCGTTACAGAATCAATTCGAAGATACTGAATCCAGATGCGTTCCACCAGTCTTGAGTCAAGGAAAGAACACTCGTAGGCTGTCAATATCTTTTTCTGGGCCACTGTAATAATACTATGTGCAGATGAATAAATGCCCTGAAAGATGTGGTGTCTGCGACGCTCCCATATCGACCATAGGAGCCAACTGGAACCAAGATGAAATGCCCTTTGTTTAGCTGGAGGCCATGCGTTGGGATAGAACACCAAAAGGATGCATCGGCAGTCCAATGTACTGTTAAACAAACCTTGTAGCCAGGACCACGCTGGTTGAACCTCAGGACAATCAAAGAGACAATGCTCAAGAGTCTCAACGTCCGAGAGGCAGAGCGGGCATACTGCAGATATGCGAGGATCATAGCGATGTCGAAAGGCATTAACCATGTGCACACTGTGGATAACCCCGCCACCACGACAGAGACTTTGGGGGTGGAGCAACCTATCCCAAAGCCATCGCCATGTACGACACAAAGTGGGCTGTGGAACATGTAGGTGTCACCCATCCGCAACCGGAGGGGTTGTGGTGCTAAAAAGAAGGTGATATCTTGATCGACAAATTGCTTGCCTTTGTGAAAATTTTCATGACAGTCCATGGCACCCTTTCAAAGAATACCAACTTGCACTATGAGAGGCAAATTTTCATGACCTTCTCCCATAGGGATACATCACAACGAGAGAGCAGGAACTTTGCCACGAAATTCAAAGCCAAGACAAGAGAGGGCGACCCTCCTCATACCATGCTTGAATAGAGACAACACCGCAAGAACCCATCGCCTCGTGTAAGGGGATGAACCGAGTACGCCAATGGAGGTGTTGAGGGGTGCGAGGTGGTGCCCCACCACCATGGAGTCTCCAATAGGGTGTGGATAGAGGGGCATGGCCGAAAAAAGATGTCCTTTGCCTCCCATGCTGCCAACAAGCCACGCAAAAATGGAGAAGCGCTTGGAAAAGGCCGCAGAAGTCCGAAATAAAGCCCAAGGTAGGACTGGTTTTGCAGTGCTTCTTGCCTAGAGGGATACAAATGACCAAGAGCTTGTCTAAGAAGGCGTGAACCAGAGAGTCATCCTCACCATTCAGAGTCTCCAAATGAACTTTGAAGTAAGCACTTTGCTCAAAGAAGAAGTCCATCATACCCAGACCACCTGCCCATTTTGGAAGGATGCACTTCGACCAAGCCACCTTAACCATAGCACCTTCCTCAGTACCTGCCCAAATAAAGTTCCGAACTATTGCAATGAGCTCACGCACTTTGATCTGTGGTGCTAGCAGTAAGGATGCCATATAAACATGGGTACTACTAAGGACTGACTTGGCCACTGTAATGCGACCTGCAAGAGACAACTTAGCAGTGGACCACCAGAACAAGTGCTTCTCCAAACCCCTAATGATCTCCTCCCATGCAGCTCCCATAGTAACATGGATGCCAACTGGAATCCCCAACAACCTGATGGCATGTCCATGCGCACGTAATTTCCATGGATAATCGTGAACACATGCCGGAGCCGGATTATCCAATGTCCACAAAGCTGTACACTTCTGCCACCCCACAAGAACACCGGAAGCCAGTGAAAACGTGTCTAAAAGCATTTTGGCAGCAGCAAGATTATCATCATTAGCAACTAGGAAGAGGAACGTGTCGTCTGCATATTGATTGCAAACCTCTTGTGTGCCATCCTCCATTGCAAGACCATGGAGAAATCCCTCTGTCGTTGCAATGGTGAATAACTGTGACAAAGCCTCTGCAACAATTGTGAAAAGCAATGGTGCTAAAGGGCATCCTTGGCGAATACCACGACCGAGTGAAAAGGCATGTGATGGCTCACCATGGAAAAAGGACGCGAAGCGTAGATATGCGGCTTCATAATATCTGATGTGAATTGTTCCCCAAATCCCAGTCTTAGCATACAACGACGCATGAATTCCCAGCTGACACTGTCATAAGCTTTTGCAAAATCAAGCTTAAGGTATACAACTGGAAGGTTTTGCCTACGTGCCCAATAAATTCCCTCGTAGCGCCAGAGAGCAACATTATTCAAAATGCACCGTTTTGGAAGAAAACCGACCGGGTTGTTGAGATGGACTCGCCAAGATGTCCTTTACCCGCCTGCAAAAAGCCTTGGCGAAGATCTTATATACGGATGACAATAAGGTGATGGGCCAATCTGAAATAGTCGAGGATCCTTGACCTTGGGGATGAGTGAGATGGCACTGTGTTTAGAATTCTATCCAAAGCGTTGAACCGAAAGTCACGTAGTAAAAGCATCATACACATCCGGCTCCAGCCATTCCCAATACTCCTGGAAGAACTCAATTGGCAAACCATCCAAACATGGGCATTTGCCTCTTTTCAGTTCAAAGACTGCCGATTTTAAATCGTCAGCTGTCATAGCCGCCTCTATTGACTCGCGCTGCTCACCAGAGATGATGGGGGAAATCCTAGATAAAACAAAGATCTTGCATTTCGATTGAAAGGGAAGATGTTTCAAACAAAAACGCCCGGAAGTGGTTATGCGAGATCTTTGCCGAGTTCATCGGCTCTGTTAGCATCGAACCATTCGGCAAAAGCAATGAGGACATGGTTGATGTCATGCGGCGCCTCTTAGCCGCGAAAAAAGAAGCCCGCATAACGGTCTCCATCGCGAAACCACCGGCAGGGCCTGCCTTCATCTTTGCTTGCTGAATTTGCTCCTCCTCCAATGCTTGGATCAGGTCAAAATATCACGATCATGAACACCGGAAGACATCCTCGCCGACCGGAGCAGTCCCGATACAAAGTGTCCGGTAAAGCACGACCGCCGCCGGCAGACTCTCGACCCCTCTTTTTGGCAAAACTCCTTGATCGCCGCAGAATTGCATCCACTATGCGGGCCATACCGGACGCCGATTGAAGGCTTTGTCCCAAGTATTCTTGCAACCTTCTTGAAAGTCAAGATCCTTTAAGAACTTCACGCTCGCTTAAAAACACGCCCTTCCGTGCCGGCCGCAAGGTAGGCTCGTCCCGAAATGAATTCGCGGATGGTGGTCTCAAAACCGAAGTTATCTCTCGACGTAATCAAAAGAGACCTCGAAGTGCCGCGAATCGTGATCCGCATTCCAACAAGTCTATCCAACCGAGCTTGCGCCGACCCCCACCAACTTGACCATTGCACCAAGTGAAGGCACCTTCACCATCAATCTCCGAGGTTGCGGTCATGGAGTAGACTGCCACCGGGCCGGGCGCTCAAAACTAGACACCACTTTGAGAAGTCGCCCCCCAACCGTCAGACTCCACTTCCACCATATTGAGATCCCCAACAAGAAGCCATGAAATGTGGCAGTGCAAGCCGAGTATCTTCCCTCGCCAAAAGAGGCCCACGGTGAAGCTCTCGATGAGGTCTATTGTGGGCATAAACATTAATTAGACCATATTTAACCCCTTGCTCCCGCCATACAATTAGGGGCCCAACGACCAAGGCGATCAGCATGAATAAAGATGGCCCGGCAAGGAAGGAAGCCATGCTATCATGACCCTGATCGGCAGAATCATTTCTTGTGATAAGGACATTAAAACCGGGCGACCAATCATGTCTCCCTTTACGACACTTATGCTCTTGAAGACATACAAACCGAGCATCCAATCTAGATAAGTAAAAAGAAATACGACTCGCTTTGAGGGGGAGGAGGCTACCCTGAACATTCCATGAGACTAACCACATTGATCTTGTGATGGGGCCAACTCGGATGAGACCATCGGTGTCTCAAGGAAACTTGAGGATGTTTCTGGCACCGGCATGTAAAACAACCTCATCAACCAAATCAGCCCATTGAAGTGGATCAAAGCGACCACCATGGGATGCAATGGGAGGGGCAAAGTACCACCCGGCAGTAGAGGGCTGGGGGACGCAGAGGAATTAGATCCCTTAGCGAGACTTTTCGCGGGTTGACGAAGAGCCGGTGGATGTTTAGGTGGTGGGTGGATGCCACGCCAATCAATGTCCATATCGCCCACGCAGCCTCTTCAATTTGCTCTTGCGATTTGATTTGGCCGGTCTCAACATTTGGTGATCCAGAGACTCGAGGTGGAGGAGTGCTGAACCGGAAGAGCGGTGGGGCAATCACAAAAGCACGTGGACTTGTGAGATATCCACCGAGGTGGGAGCTGATCTAGGAGCATGGAGTGCCGGGGGAGGCGAGATGGAGAATCTGTTGGTGAACCCTACGATATTGAGCAAAGAGAGGGCCGGGGAAACATGAGAGCTAGCTCGGGACCATTCAACAAGGACATTTTAAATGGAAAGAACATGGGCCCGGTTTGGACAACAATTATTTGAGGCAAATCACGATGAATGGGTCTTGCCACGCAAACCTTGGTGATGCCGTTGGTTATGGAGTGTTGCAAATGGAGTCCAATCTCATTAGCAATGGCGTAAAATGAACTTGGAATCCTCAGAACTCGGAGGAAAATCTTCGATAGCAAACCAGAAGGGGGCACGTAAGGCATCTGGTTTAGCTGGAAAGGATCCAGGAACATACTGTTGATAGAGCAAGAAGTGTTTCTAGAGAGGATCAACACCTCGTTCTATGAGTTGAGCAGCCGGTTCAGGAGATTCAAACATCAAAAGAAAGCAACGTTGATCTTTTGCCACAAGCTTGATAGATTGATAAGCAGGGAGCCCTAGCTTGTGAAGGTGCCCAGACAGCCAAGATCCCACGCGCTTCAAATCCAGGAAAGGGCCAGTGAAGTGGCAGACCACGGAACACGCAACCAACTGCTCCACATGTCGTCGATGATCCTCATGGCTAATCTGCACCACTGGAGCCCCAAAACGCTCAAAAGTTGCCCTGCACTCCTGAACCTCATAAAAAATTTCGCCCCGATGGGATTTGGACATCCATAGAGTCTTGCTTGGCTTGCAGATTCCGGAGATAGGACACAACTTCCTTCCTGTTATTATCCACCATGGTGGCAATGGCCTCTGAGACACGAGCCGAGGTGGCGGGAGCCGCCAGGCCCTTGCAAAGCCACTCAGAGAACCGGACACCTGTAACTCGAGCAACTGTATCAGATGATCTCCAAGGTGTGGTCGATGCAGCTCGGGGGATGGAAGAGGATGTCGCCCCAGGCTGCCGTGGGGGAAGAGGGGGAAACTCCTCCCCGCCTCGAGGAACCTCCAACGTGTGTTGGACATACACCGCTTTGTGGAGGTTGCACCACCACCCAGCACTACCTCAGAGAAGTAGTCCGCACCAAGGAACTTCCAACTCAGGTTGGAGGTGCCGCCTGCAACACTATTATTAGGTGCAAACTGCCCCAGAGGAGCACTCCATGTGCACATGAGGTCCGAATCGACATGAGGGACTTCCAACCCGTGGCCTGAGGAGCTAGTGGCCCAAAGAAGAACTTCGCGCAGATAAAGAGGGTCTTGCTCGAACCCCTTAACCTCCAACCAGTATTGGAGGCGCTTAATTGGCCGAAAGCGCACCACTGGTTCGAGGAACCTCCAACGTCGTTGGAGGTGTGACACTCTCGAAGAGTTTTCCAATGGCACAACACGCTTCCGGGCCTCACCAGACGTGGGGCAAGCCTTGGCCCTGAAGTTGCTGCAACTACAGTCGGGATGGAAACTGGAGCAAGTAACTGAGACGAGGAAGAAGATGGAGCTCCTGTCTCAATTGAAGCGGCCACACTCATGCCATTAGAAGACATATTGGGCAACACTAAAGGATTAAGATGCACCGAAGAGACTAAACTCTCAGGAGCCGAAAGAGCACCCTCACGAGCCATCTTGTGTGCATCGCGTACACTCATCCTGGGAGAATCTGCAGCATATTCTTTGCCAATTCCACCATGAACTATGATAGAAGCACCAGAAGCACGTTTTGGCGGGCTGCGACTGGATCTTGTCATCTCCACCAAGAGAGGAGGGCCGAAGTTTCAGATCTGAACCGTCTTTTCCAACAGGCCAATCTCTGAAGGAATTAAGCACCACTGGATGGAGTGCTTAAAGAGCTTTCCAACAAGCCCGGACACGCCCCAAAACTGCTACAAGATGCGGGTTATGGCCAAAAAGAAAATCGCAGCCCAAACCCCAAAGACCTAAAAAAAGGGGCTGGACTGTCAGGCGGATTCCGTCGACCAAAACAGAGGAAACACCATACAAATCATACACCGACGGAAAGCTCTTTCGATAAGCTTTCCAACGAGCCCAGGAGCACTTGAATCTCACACCGGAATCTCGAGTTATGAGCAAAAGAGTAGAGCTGAAACCCTAAGCGCCATCATGAGCGCCTTCATCTTCACACATCCTAACGAGTGGATATCACACCTTTGTGCCATTTATTCACCCCTTGTGTATTTTTGACTAGCCATTTTCTTGTTCCACTCACAAGCGAGCTGCTTGGGGTAAATCCGGACCCCTGCAGGTGTCGTCTCGGAGGCCTGCATCCGATGGGAGCCCTCTTTTGCGAATCTCCATCTTGCCTGTTGCTCTGCCATACAAGTTAGTTCTCTTCATATTCTCTTCTTTCCTTTGGCTCTTGTATCAGGTCTTGTTTTTGTGCCGGATTTCTTCAGCAGGGTCTTCCTGTGGGCACCGGATCTCCGAAATGGAGAAGCAAGGATTTGCGGCCATGCTCAGGAATTTTGGTGCAGAACTTGGGGACCCAGACCTAGGAATAGGAAAGTTTACATTTGTTAAATTCTTGTGTTTCCTTTTGTGTTGTCGGCATTGCTCTGTTCTCTTCAATCTTCACAGGCTTCTGTAGAGCCAAGCTTCCGGCTGGCTCATGCTTCAGGTAGGCCAAGGGCATTGGATTTTTGTTGGGGTTCAATTCCCCAAGCCATAGTCTTCGTTGTACAATACGGCTTCTGTACTGTATTCATATTATTTAGGCCTATGGTTATTCTTCTTGAAAGCCCCTATAATATGGGGTCAAGTATGCGTTGTTGTATTACACAGAGTTCATGATATTATATGCGGCTAACCACCAATGGTTCCAAGCCTTGGGCATCCCCTTTAAAAGCGGGTCAACATGTGCCCATTTGACCCCGGGAAGACCTTTGATGGTTGTACAGGAATCTGCCTACGCAGAATATCCCTTTAAAGTGTGCCTCAATCCAAAGGCTCATAAAAAATAATACACGGGCAATTAAAATCCTACAGGTGGCTTTCTGGGAATTTTTTGGTGGGACGTATAAAGTATTTGGTGGCATGAAAAAGGACTGTTAACTTTGTTTTTTCTCTCTCTGAAAGAAGACTGTAGTATTGCCGGAGTAAAGAAGTCTATGGCGACTTGTAAGCACGACCACGATTGTGCAGAACACGACTGTTCCGCTGAATGGTCCCTTTACAAGCATATCGATCTCCCAAGGGTATTTTTTCTGCCCATTTTTCCTCATTCTGGTCGGTAGATGAACTGATTTCGCATAATCCAGCGGCATTTTGTCTTTCCAAATAAGAAGTCGGTGTATAACACTGCAACAAATTGCGCTTTTATGCTTCTTTTGTTTTATAGCATATTTTATATCGATTTTTGTGGTGCTGCACGCTTTCAATGTACCATATAATATGATATGCTGGTTGCTCCCTTCAATCATTACTGTTCTATATCATTCTTTCATGATTTATATGAAACTCAACCAGACTCAGCTTAGACAAACTAACATGTGGTCCTCCTATTTGTTTTTCATAAATCTCTAGTAAAACATTGCAGACCAACACACGATGAATCCTACTTTTCGAACACCCTTTGGCATAATTCTCACCTTCTTCTTAAGGCATCAAGAGTAAGTGTTTGTGCGATTAGAAGACAATTTGGAAGGAGCGGCCTCAAGCATTATACATTTAAATATGTTGGAAGTGATCACTTTTCCAATAGCATTCCTTTCATTTCGTCTAATGTGTTTCCCTGTCCTAAGTATTCTGACATACCGTTTATATATCTACTGGATTGGAAATAAAGTCTTTTTCATATTTTCTTTGTTATAACAGGTGTGGGCCCTAAATGAGGCCGTTGAAGGGAGTGTCAAATCAGTTTTCAAGAGTTGGGATCAACGCCTTTCTCATTCATCTGTAAGTGGTTTAGTTTTATGAAACATTTTCCTGGAATATGCCCCTTTAAGCTGTATTTATGAGCTCTCATGCTGTTTACTACTCTCTAGATATTCAGTCCAAGTGGCTTGATACTATACGTGTATGTTAATTTCCTTCTTGCGTTTAGCAGGCATGTTTGGAGAGCAACAACGATGATGTGGAACTCCTTGTCTTTATCCCGTAGGTGGTTCAACTTATGTATCACATGTATAATTAGAAAGTCTTGGCCATATTAGGATCTCATCCTGTAATTTACATGGACACCATTGTATCTGGAATTAGGTTTACATGTGATGTGAAGATTAAAAGCATCTCTGTGATTGGCGAGACAGGAGGATCAAGTCCAGCAAAAATGCGAGCGTAAGAACCAAACTCCTGGCTTACTGAGAGATTCATGATTTTTTTCTTTGGACCTTGTGTATGCTTAAGCTAGGGAGGGTACAAAAATTAGAAAGCTGTGGAATAATCCGAGCAAGAGAAATATACGAAGTATGTCATATGCTGTCACATGATTATATGGCAGACCCCAGGCATGGCTGAATCATATTGTATTTCAATTCAATGTAGAGAAAACAGGTTTCTTAGAAAGCATATAAACTATTCCTGCAGGCAAATAAGACACCAAAGGATTTGGGCTTGGCATTTAGAAGAAATTTTAACTAATAGGTATAAATTGGCTGTTCACAACATAAAGTTTTTTGCAGGTATATAAATCGCGAGGATATTGATTTTTCAGATGTCCGGGAGCTCTCCCCTGTCCAGGTTGCATGCCTTTCATTTCCTTCTTAGTCACAAGTAATTTCCGTGTTTGGTGGCCATTCTCAGGAATATCCTTTATCTGCCCCTGTCATGGTTTCATATGAAATTGCATCAATGTGTAACTTGACAACTAAAGTATGTGGTGCTCCGCCAAGGATACAGTAGGTTGTGGCTCTGTTTGAAACATCGAGAACTGATTCCGAAGTAATATACTATATGGAGTTCCTTAATGAGCAACTAAAACAGATATAAAAACTTAAGATAGATAGATAGATAGATAGATAGATAGACAGACCTTTAGAAGCAACAATTGCACGGTAGTTTGTTGTGAGATACTTGTAATTCTGAACATAAAAAACTAGTTACTTGATGAGTTTGACGGGTGTTTATCCTTGATAACAACTAACTCGTCGGAATACGGTACGTCCAGGAGTGGGAGCTTGCTGAGAACTCGAATGGAGAGTTTGAATATCAAACAAGGTGATAAATTCCCAATGTATTCTGATTCAAAGTAAAGGCTTGATGTTTCCCTTGCTAATTTTTGGAGTTTACAGATATGCACGCTTTCAAGGCATTGCAAATTTGACCCTGCATTTTCCCGAGAATTTTGGCGCTAGTACCACACGTATTCATTACATCGGACTGAAGGGTGAAGCAACACAGGTAGTGTATAGATTACCAATAAATGAACCACAAGCCAGCTTAGGTTTCATAGGTAGCTGTTAAAATTAATATAATTGATTATGCAGATAAAGAGGGATAAGGTAACCACTATTGTCTATGAAGCTCTACCAAATCCATCAGAACACAAGTACGTACTGGACCATCTATTGAGTAATTAGTAGTCTCAATCCTATATTGGAAGTTAAAACGTTTTGAGTTTTGCAGGGTGCCAGGTGAACAGAACATGCCAGAAATATTATAATCTTATTGGTAAGTATATATCAAGGTCTTTGCAAATTGTGGCACCTGGTGGCAGGTATTTGAATGTAATGTTTCGTGCAGGTTCGTATGCTATCAAATGTAAATATCTGCCATTGTTCAAATTCAAGAAGAAATGAGCTGGCAGCTTCAGAATTTTGATGGTTCACCCCTAAAATGGTAACCTGTTGCTTTGTTTCCTGTACACTCGAAAATGATTTCCAATTTCTCTAAGGCTGTTTATACTTTTTGAATTTTGAAATGTGCTTGTGGCAATATTACGAAGGTTTTACTCTGTTCATATAAAATTTTAAAAATAAAAACTCTAATTTCTCACAATTGGTTTTAACATAATTCCAACACAAAACATAGGTCTTCATGTTGTGACTTACACGCAGTGCATGAATCCAATAATTTTAAATAGAAGGAAAGGAAAGGTTACAAATACATTAATTTATCATTTAAATTATGTGGCTAAAATAGCTTTGATGTAAGGTATCAATATACTTTTGTGGAAACAAGATTGGTACATTTTGACAATGAAGTTGCACCATGAAGTGGCTGTATTCAAATATAACAAGGTGCTGTAGCACTAACGGTTGCCCTCATGAATGGGGTTGAGACCTTTGTCGATAGTGCTGAATTGTATTCAATACATGAGATTATAATTCTTTATTAGTTACAGCCTGCACAAGAATGTCTCCACCTTCCTGTATAAACACAAGAATGTCTCCACCTTCCTGTATAAACGGCATCCAAATTATTAGGTAAGGGTGCATCCTAAGCAACACATAATGACTAAAATCAGAGGACTAAGTCTTGCAGATGATTGCTTCCTTGGTGTCCCTTTTAAGCAATATCAAACCATCACTTAACTAATAGAGCTTATTACTTGGGTCGTTTTGCAATGAATCAAACAGTAGAAAGGCTGGATTTAAGTAGATCAATACTTGAGCTCTAAGAAAATGCAAAAACTGTACTTACCATAACCATTTACTGATATGCATAATAGAACCAAATTTATCAAAGCACATTTTAATTTCAGATAGAGACTACTATTAGTAAAAGCTTGGAATCCAGTCAGATATATCATAAGTAATACAAGGTTCTTACCAAAGCCATAAACGTTTAAGAAATTAGCATTGTAATGCACTAAATTTTCTATTTTAGATCTGTATATTACTTGACTTTACAAGAAATTTATCGCGGCGACACATTTCTCTTTCTCAATGATCATGTTCTCAATCACTTATGGGCTATAGTTCTGCTTTGATCATGTCTTAATTTGAAATCGTGTTGAACACACGCTATTGCCTTGTGTTTTCATGCCTATAAGATACATGGAAGCTGTTCGTGCTTTTAGGATGCATGAAAGATGTGGTCATCCATGGGATTCCCACTATTTTCCCATTTGATTATAGCAATCTTTTGCATTTTCTCATTTCTTTGTATTTTTGCACCATCTGATGGTAATCAGTGGGTTTTGAACCTGGTTGGTGTTCATCCATAACCAATGGCTTGACCACTAGCTGCCAGTGCAATACATACCTTTTTCATTTCATTTTATTTTTTTCTTTGCACCATCTAATAATAGTCAGTGGATTTTGACTTGGGATGGGGTCACCCATAACCAAAACCAATGGCATCAGCGGGTTTTGACTTGGGTAGGGGCCGCCTATAACAAACCAATGGCGTCAGCGGGTTTTGGCTTGGGTGGGGGTCGCCCATAACCAATGGCTTAATCACTAGGCTGCCAGTGCGATGTATATCTTTTTCAAATTTGTTCTTTTCTTTGCATTGTCCAATGGTAGTTAGTGCGATGTATATCTTTTTCAATTTTTTTCTTTTCTTTGCACCATCCAATGGCAGTTAGTGGGTTTTGAGCTGGGATGGAGGTTGCCCATAACCAATAGCTTTACCACTAGACTAGCACCGCGATGGTTTCCATTATTTATTTATTTATTGTTATTATTTTCTTTAATATGATAAGACATGGATAAAGGGAATCTCATGGTAATCGAACAATATGCTATGTATCATATTGGCAAATAGTAGATACCTATAAAAGACGAAGAGGGCGTTTGAAATCCAATTCTTTATCTTCTTCTTGCCTGACATGTGTAGAGGAGGATTGAGGAAAGTTTACATGTGATACTTGTAAAAGGGGGAGAGGATATTTTTTTTGAAGTACTGATGTCTATCTTGCGTGATCGGCATAGAGGAAGATTGAGAAAACGTACCTCATCAATACAACAACTCCTTGTAGACGACATTTTTGTTCTATGATGAAAGGAGAATGAGCGTGTCTTGCCTCGTCCGCATGCGGGTACAAGCAGTGTATAGCTGGCTATGTGCAAATACATTGGTACGGAGGTCGATGACTACACAATCCAATGTTAATCCTTGACAGTTATTGAAGGTGGTTGCATAAGACAATCGAAGATGTAATTGCCGCATGTGAATGGTCCAGAGCTGGTTCTCTGGTTGATAAAAGAAGTTGGTCTTAGAAAACAGGTAGATGCATGCATCCTCCTGAGTTGCCTCATCTAATATTTTTACCATTATTTTTTCGTGCATTGATACGACCATCGCGCGCATTTCCATGTCTCGTCGTTTCATAATGTGGCATACAACGCCTACCTTAAGTTTGTATGATTTCGTCTTTTTTGGTGATGTGGTCATGACTATAATATGGTTTGCCATGACTAGGCATTCTAATAAGAATAATCATTGAAACTATCAACGCTTTTACTTTGGTGATATAACATTGCATTTCTTGCATGTTGTTGAATCTCGGATGGATAGAAAAACTAAATGTTATTTTGTACGCTATTACTTATGTTGAAAATATCTAGTGAAACGTGGATTCTTCCCAATTCTCTCTTATCCGATCAATAAAATGCATTAGTTCAGGGTCACATGCATTGCGTATTGATTGTTCCAATCGTAGCACACAAAAACTTTGCCATAGTGGGGTGGATTTTATGGGTGCATTATATGCTGCATTTCTTCCTCCTCCCTTGATAACAGGCGCGATCTGTCTGAAACCTCCAGAGCCGATAAAGTGTTTGCCGCCAAAGGGAATACTACTCCTACATAAGCGTTGCAATAGATGGAATGGGCGCTTTCTATGACAGCTTTGTTGACCATTGGAAATTCATCCCAAATAATTACCTTAGCCGCAATGAGCAGTTCTGTACTCCAGAATCACGTTCTATCATTGAGTGAAAGCTTGCGTTATTTTCTTACCCCCGGATTTGGAACAACCAGTGGGTTGTTTGCCCCCTGGAAAATGGAGACCACCTAATGGATCATACCACATGGGAGTACTATACGTTTCTTGCCTAGTATGGATAGGCATATGTAATTCATTAAGAATATCCTTCCTCTGCCGGATTTTCCATCGATGAACGTGGGTTAATTACTTTCCGATAATTCTAACCATTCTCGAATGAAGTTATTTCTTGTTGGTCATTATTCATTATGCTTGTCATTTGTAGACATTTCTTCCCAGTCGATGTTGTAGTTGCCGATCAAATGCCATGATATTTGTACTATGTTGTATTAGAATGTTATTGAATAAATGAAGGGATTCGTTGAAGGCGATTGTCTCATCATTTGAATATTCATCTGGTATATCCACACTCATCAGTATTTTGAACTTGGTCCATAGCTCAAGTGCTGGACATTGATCAGGCAGGAGCATGGCGAAAAGAAACCGCAGTTTTGTGGGACTTAATGATAGAAAACAGCTTCTTTCCAATACTGCCGTGTTATGCATTGCGAGCAATCCTTCTGCCTCTGCATCTTGCTAATATGTTTTGTATTGCTGTTCATTGATGATTTTCAACTCATTCCATGTTCTTGGAGGGCGATGTAGCATGATTTGTCTTAGATAGAATGCTTCTTCCACTCGAGATAATAACAATCATATCCTACATACAATTGGTTGCCTGGACCTTTTCTTCACTTTTTTTCTTGTGAACCCCTCCCGCTTTTGTTCTACATGAGTTCCAGATTCAATTGCCAATGCTGGATTATATGCAGTCAATGCATGTTTTTCATAATATTCAATGTACATGAAGGCATTCAAATTTAAGATCTAGAGGACGTAAGAAATATCGATCTAATAAAGACATTGTGTTTGGATGTGGTAGATGTAGGGATAGGCATTTAATGACCAAAGACTTACTTGTTATTTTATATGATATTATTCTCCATGCCACTTCTGTTGTTGATAGGTAACGTGCCCTCAGATAATCCTCTATTTCATCCCTAGGAGATCGCCTATCGACCTGTTCAAATGGAGTGGTATTTTCTCTTTGATCATTGTTCCTCGAAAAAAATTCTGCAACCATTTCATATCCATTACCTAATAATGATGTTATAGAAGTCGAGTGCCTATTCTGGATTACCCAAAAACTGTCAAGATCAAATCTTTTATAAATATAGCCATAAAGATAAGAGAATACATGGGTTGTGGATGCAATGTCCACCATAATGTGACAGTCCAACTCATGCAGAAGGAAAGCATTGAAAAGAACCACCCATACATTGTCTATACTCCTTATCCTATATTGTATGTAGCCCTTCGAATTAAGATATTGTTTTGGATTGACATCCTTTGGGTATTTATGACAATGGAGATTCCCATTTGGAGAGCACTTTTTTGTATATTTGTGTATCATGAATTTTTCGACTTGTGCTCGAAGAATAGGATTTGTAGGCAATTCAACAGAGATGACTTCGTCTATATGTTCAATTGGTACGTCCGGTTTAGTGCACAAGATAAGATGGGCACGAGGCAATCCACATTTTTGGAATTCTACGATTTTTATTACATATGATATGTGTTGGAAGGATATATAAGGAGGCACCTCCTTCTTGTCGAACCATTCCGGTTCAATGCCAGTCTTGAGCCTTCTAGGCATTTGTCTCATGTTCCTGCTTGCCTTCAGGCCGTTGTACTCTTGATTCCTATTCATTTTATCAGATTCTTTGCCGATCCTTGCGTATTTCTTCTATCTTTCCTGCATATTTTCCACGTATTTTTCCTGTTTTCGCGTAGGTTCATGACAAGCAATAGTAATCTAGGTAGTAGTGGCAATGGAAGGTAGTAGGTGTATAAGGAGGGTCCCATTTCATGATGTAAATATGGTGCCCAGAATTAGAGTGAATTTTACGTGTAAGAATGGTGACAACACTCTTCTCTTGTCTGCAGATAATCAGATAGTTTTATGATCCAGTTTATGGATAGAAAGAATAGGAACAGACTTGTTCTTTACAATCCAATGCTTGGCTTCACTTATCGGAGGATATTTCTGGGGAAAATGAATAAGTAGGTTTGGTATACTTAACAATAGTAGAGTTATCATCAATGGTATTCAAATCTAAACAAGATGCTGCGCACGGAGGGTTGCCCTCTGATGACCCAAGAGTGCATTTTCGGTTTGATTGTTTCATGTTAGATCTTCTTTGTTTAAACCAAGAGTGCATTTTCGGTTTGATTGTTTCGTGTTAGATCTTCTTTGTTTAAACCAAGAGTGCATTTTTGGTTTGATTGTTTCGTGTTGGATCTTCTTTATTTAATATCGAGCCATGTGAATGGTATAATTATAGGGATTTGTTTTCCTAGCCTAAAAGTGTTCGCATTTTAAAGCTAAAATACCACTAACAAGGAATAGAATTTCAGTACATGCAAAATTGGACTTGCATATGGATGCACTTCATGCAATTGTTGCCTTTTGAAGTTTTCAGTATCTTATTCATGAGTAATGTCAGCATTTTTGAGTATCCATGATGCTTCTTTTGTACATATCTGGATGTTGGTATGGTGATGGTTGCCCCACAATTTGATGCACCTGATAAATAACCAACCAATTTGGTATGCGATGGCTTTAGTGATGTCTGGACTGTAGTCCTACTTAGTAGAGAAGAAAGGCTGCGCAAGACATAAGAGCCATACCTATTGCATATTATGTCCAACATTATCCCCAACATCCTGCAGAGTCACGAACAAAGGCCGACCTAACTGGGCATCAATGCTAAGATAAATCGTGGAGCAATGGACACTATGCAATCCATCAAATTAAACAGCTATATATCCCATGAACGATCATGTCTCAAAAATTGTTACCTTGCACATCTGAATAAGAGCACCTTCTATCATATTCTGCCCACAAATGACTTCGCATTGTTTAAATAGCGCCATATCAAGGGACCTGATCACAGCTTCTGCAACATGTGATTCTGATGCGTCCATTGACAAACGCACAAATTTCTTGTTAGAATGTATTCAAAAAGATGATACTTGAATGGTTGCATGACCCAAGAGATTGTCAAGAGCTGGACTGCATGAACAATATCAAGCAAGATAAAAATGCCTTTTTTGAATTACATCGAGAGCATTTCCAATCAAAATTTTTCTTGCTTTGTGATTGCTGACAGACCGTTCAATTTAGGTAGCCCCAGCAGACTCTTTACAAACCATGGCGAACCTGAACCAACTTCAGAATAGATAGACACAAGGATTTGAACACAGAAAACATGTTCGCCTGCCCTCAGGAGCTAGAATGCGAATATAAGATGCAGAATATAAGCTAGACTTTGCCAGAAAATCATGCTGATTTACAACCTCAAAAATATCGATTTAATGTTGTTGCTTCAAACGTCCCAATTCATTCAGGTAACCGCTTCACTCCTATGTTGTATGTTCCGAAGTTGAAGATGACATGTTGCACCTAAATAGAAGAAAAAGATGGCAACAATAATAGACATGCAAGAATGATTTATTCGCGGCGCAAAGATCTATACATCAAATTCATCCATCAGCATTGCGTTGCCCATGCAAGCAATCAATATAGCACATCTATATCAGTACGAGCCTTAATAAAAACATAATTTTTAGAAAGCAAGACACAGTAGTATGGAAGCTTGTCTTAGATATGAGGCTCTCATCATGTAGAACTATAAAATTGGATAATCTTTATGTTGGAGCCCCACTGCAATCAACCATTATCCAAAAGAAAGGTTTTTAAGGCTTAAATCTGGCAGGTATGCAAACAGGGTTTGCCATAGTTAGACTTGCAGGTGAATCAAGCTTTGTGAGAGAGGATTAAGGCGGGGAAAATATATAGAAGCGGCAGAAAAGCTATGGGCTATAATTTTAGCCCAAAAACACATTAATCATGGCCTGGCATGTATTACGCTACCAGGAAGTGACAATTGAAAGAGGTATGTTCTTAGAATATCCATACATTTGTAGTGTTTTGAACCCATATATAATGTAGATTTCTAAAAGCATGTGTCTTGTCAATTGAATAGCAAACTTGGAGTCACTACTAGTGCTATTCTGTGGGCATTGCGTAGGTTTAGCATTGAATATTTTGGCAAATGTAAGAATATTAAAAGGTGGTTGTGTGTAACCGAAATGGCACATTTCATCTCCATTTATGAGTCGGATAGATATTATAGTATAGATACTATTGATGGAATTTGTTTGTTGTTATTGCCTAGAATAGTATAGACAACGTTTTATTTTCGTAATGTGTAGCAATATAAATGATTATTAGACCTATCTTGCTCTTGAGAAGATACAAATGATCAATAGTTTTGAAATTTTTGTTGTTCATGCAGTAGCCATAGAAGTACTCGCTCATGTTAAGTTTTCTCAATATTTGTTTTTCCTCGATTGGCAGCAATGACATTGCATAGAAAAGTTGTTGCGATGAGAATGATAGAAACATTTGTCCGATGGCATTTGCATTTTGTATAGCAAATAATGGCTAGCATAGACAAACCAACATCTCCATATTAAAATCATGAAACAAGGAAATCATAATGCCAATGTTTTGGCATTAATGCATGGTATGAAGGAATCTAGTGTCACGGCCTATGTTTTTTTTTCTAACTGGCTAGTAGAACTATTCAGTAATAAATGTTGCCTCAAAGATTAAAACAACAAAAAGACTGGAACAATATTGAATAATATAATTCAATTATGTGCTTTTCGATCGATTTTACTATTCCTGGACCATAGATGTCTTTCAAGTATTGCCATATAGAATATGGCAATGGCATAACGAGGATGCAAGTCAACAATTGCTTTCAACACAGGAAATACTGGAGTGAATTATAGGTAAATCTAGCCCTCCCATGCTTGATTCAAATATTAATTCTCCAATAGCTGGCCAAAACTTTAGAGAAACCTTATGTGTCGTATCCTTCTTCATGTTCACAGAGAATGACAATCGCTTTGCGCAAAATTGCAGACTGCACAAACATATTGAAAAGAAACCGTATGTGTCGTATTCTCCTTCAAGATCACGGAAAAATGACACTATATTGCTTTACGCAGATTTGCGGACTGCCCAGACATATTCAAAAGAAACGTTATGTATCGTATGCTCCTTCAAGATCACAGAAAAATGACACTTGATTGCTTTGCGTAGAAATGCAGACTGCAAGACATATTCAAAAAGTTACTACATCTACAATGACTTGGCTATATAAGATTTGTAAAAGTTTTGATGAACACAGATGCCTAAATGCTAGTATTTGATTCATAACTTGATAAAGCTAAGGTTTGCATGAATCATGGTATTTTCTGAAACCATATTTCATTTTAAAATCTGTAGAAATGATGTAAGGCTTCTCTAACCTGCATCTATTGAGCAAGTTGTTGCAATGATAGCACCGGCATGTCTTCAAACATATATTATGCATGATCTAGCTACCTTTGCTTACAGTAAGCTCAAGGCTATCCATGCAACCATACTCCTGTTAAATATATTTCTGTAACCAGGAGCAAGAATGGGATTATAGATGGCAGTCAAGCTGTATAGGATACTTGCATTTAGTAGCATATACAAGATGAACAGTTTGATAGAGGAACTACTCTAGACACTTGAAGTACAAAGAAAAATAACACAAATCTAAGAGAAAAAATAGATAAGAGAAACTATATCTCCACTCTCCATTCTTGCTGCAGCATGTGGCTATGAATACTCCTCCGCTGACTCTTCCACTGGAGAAAGATGTTCTAATGGTGATGTATAGACGACCCTTTGCTTCATGCATGTCACTACCCCTTTCCTTGCTGAACTACAATTCATAATGTACACCGTTAAGTTTTATGAACTTTGCATGCACATAAAGTAGTAAGAGAAAAAAAGTTTTGAGAGAATTTGCAATGTTTAACTCCTACCATCTCTTGTGTAACAATTTGGCAGCCATCCCAACTGGACAAGTAAGGAATTTATCGTTGCATTGCATATCTCAAGGAGCTTCAAATGGCATCTGTATGATTAATATCAACCCAGGTTAATTAACACCTTGAATAGTCATTGACATGCCAAAAACAGATGTTTCAGGATCAATCAGCTATTGGTATAGCTTACACCATGGATGTGTTTCTTGGCAATGGTGTAAACATTATGCCAATATTGTTAGACGAAAGAATATGCCAATATTGATAGATGGTAGAAAGAGAGGGCTTTACCGCATACGTTGAGAAACGAGAATTAATATTACGATCTTCCTCCAGGAGTAGCAACTTCCAACTATGAGCCGCATCATAAGCCAAATTCGTTTCAAAGAATTCGATAAGTATACTAGTTGTTGAATCAAATCTTGCTTTCGCCTTGGCAGACTGGAAGAAAGTAACATTTCAATGAGCAAATGAGTATCTCCATTACCAGTGACTCAAGCTAACAAAAGCAATAAGCTGTGCTAATCTGTCCTCACCAGCTCATTTACAAAAATAAATGCCACCTTTGGTGAATCAGCAAGAACAGTTGAGAACAACACCTCCAATTTATTTTCTGGATTGCAGACGTGATTATCAATCCAAAGAATACCTTGATCATTACAACCTTTCTTACTAAAGAAACATTAAATACAACTGAAGAATAAAGAATATATGTACTCTATATTGTATAATGTAATGACCTTCAACTTGAGGATTTCTCAAGAGAGGAGTATCACTAGCTTATGAAGTCACGTATTGGAGAATAGATAACTAAATTTGGACATATGAAGAAAACTAGATTCCAAAATCCAAGTGTCCAAATTGCTGAATATGTGTCATATCTTGTTAGAATGTATCCTGCTACATGGTTTCCACATTGCACATCATTATTCTGCATTCTCATCCACGATATGTCAGTTGGTTCAAAAGGCATTGCTTCAATCCATCCTTCTGCATAGTCTAACCATCCCAATCGTCCAAGCGTATCAATAATGCACTCAAAATGCATTAAAGTTGGTGAGATATTGTAATTCTGGACCATTGAATCAAAGAGATGAAGACCATTATCCATTAGACCAGCATGACTACATGCATTAAGAATACTAATAAAGGTTGCCTTGTTTGATGCCATGCCTTCCAGCTGCATATCTTTGAAGCATTGTAAAGCCTTTTGTCCTTGCCCATGCTGAGCCTTTTGTTCTTAGTTGTGTAGAATCCCCCATCATAAACATAAGAACCTTTCCTTGGAGATGGAGTGCACAACTTTTGTCTCGCAGAAGGTGAATCTGCTATTAAGTGTTTCAGCTTATTATCTAGATTTTTCAGTCCTCCAGGTGTTATGGGAGATTTTGGACTGTGATTTTCTATGAAGGCATCACGGGTTTAACATCAGAGGCATTCCTACAGAAGGAATCCTATGCAAGTGGAGCGTAGATAAGTAATGGTAGCCCTACAAATTGGAAAAAGAATAAGGGCCATATTTAACTTTAAAGTTCCTGCAGCATCCTTTCCTGTATAAACACAATATCCCATTATCTGAAAAGCGTCCCTGTTCTTGTATTGCCGAAATTTCCATACCAATTCATGCTGGAGCAAGCACAAAATTTTCTAGTTGTTTTACCTGGAAACATGCAGGATTAATAATTTAAATTCCAAATAGTATTGCAATTGGTTAAACATGATACCTCAATATATCCTCGGTTATCACAGTTAAGTTCATTCATAATCAATGCTGCATATTCACTAGCTTGCTCTTCTAGAATCCTTAACTGATTTGCAGAAGCACTCAGCAGAATGTTCTGGAAAAGCTACTTTTAGAACCTAGTTTGAACATAATTGTATAACAAGGTCCCAGCACAACTCGTCTAGTTCCATGTGGCGTATTCCAGTTTGCGGTGTCTTGAACCTTGAAGGCAGCTGTTGCAAAGGAGTTTGCTTACACAGGACGTGAAAGAGTTATCGAATACATGACAGAGATATGTTTTTTAGAAAACAATTCTAGTTATTAACCTTTCAGAAAACTCAATTATCGTGCTTGATGTGCAGTTCTTCGTGCAAAAGTATAAGGCATAATATACTAGATTAACATATCAATTAACTGAATGCAAATGTACTGAAGCCCAAGAACATATCAAATACTCACCTAGAGGAGCATGTGAAGATCCTTAGCGCAACAATTGTCTTAGTTAATCCCAGATCCAGAACAATGCATTTGCGATCTTGCAAAACGTCAGAAATGTTTTTCAGCCGCTCACATCGATCTCTGCTGGCCTGGCTTCCTGTGCAATGTTAATCCCTATGTGGTTAACTGCATTATTTGAGTACTCGTGTCCCTTAGCTTGGCCTAATGCTTCCTCAATATTTATGTCAGTGTGACTAGATTTTTCTTCTGATTCCGTTGCTTTTACTTCTGGATCTGAATTAGTTACTTTCTCTGGCGCATATTTTTCCTCCTCTTTCTGTTGGGCTTCTGATGCATTGGGTATTCCTTCAGGTTTTGCTGCATCAGCTGTGTTTTCCTCAGTCTCAGCAGCATCACACTAGCATAGATTGCAACAACTTGGATAATGAAGCTAAGAAATGCATTGGGATCAAAAGTCTGAAAATGGGTCTGTTCCTTTCATACTGCTGAATATTAGACCATGTTTTCTTATTGTTGAATATTAGACTCTGTCTTCTTCTGTTACTATGCTATCTTTCTACAACTTTGCTACTTTTGTAAATAGTCTCATAAGTTATTGGAAGCTTGCAGCATATGCTTGACATGCTGCATACTCTTATGAACAATATTTCTACAAAGGTGAAAGCATGAAACCTGGTTATGCTTATCTATTTACATTTCTAGACTAACATGATTTCCTTGCCATTGACAGGTGGAGTTGTGGGCATGGCTGCAAGAGGCACATGTCAGCAAAACTTCTAGGAATATCATGGGTGCATAAGACATTCATGGATGCATTCTAAGATGCATAGATAAGTAGCATAAGGCTTCTACACAAGCTTTTAGTATAATATAAGTTACTGAATTTGGTGTAAAATCTTCACCTTGCATTCATTTGCACGATTGGAGAGCCAAGTCGCATTCCCAGCCTAAGCACACCTAAATACAACAGCAGTCCAAGTTACCACATCATGATACAACATTGGATCAAAAACATGACAAGCATGCATCATGTTTCCTTTGCTGCACTCTTAAAACGTGCTTTCAGTGCAGCAACATAGGTCAGTGCATTTGGTGTGAAACCTTCATCTTGCATAGATTAAAAACACTAGAAAGCCATCCTGGAATCTCCAATTTCAACATATCCAAATATGATTGCATTCCAAGACACCACATTATGATTTGGAATTCTGTCAAAGATATTGCTTGCATCAAACCTTTTACCACATTTTTCGTACATATTGGTCAAGGTGTTACCAACAAGAATGTTTGCATAATCCTCACCAACAATCACAGTAGCATGAATTCTCATCCCAATATAAAGCGCTTTTATCTATAAAAAGTTGCCTACAACTGTTCCTCACTGAGCAATAAATGAAGAGGACTGAATATCTGGTTTGGGCAGAAAAATGCAGAGTTCTCATTGAATCCCTTTGGTGAAATTCTCAAATGCTAGAAGCTGTGACGTTCAAAGTATTTATACGGTATACGTATAAATATACTGACACGTCACGCAGTAAGGATACGCCATCATGGGGTATTTTAACCTAGGGGGTTGACCTAAAAGGGATTAATTTAGCTATGCTAAATTAATTATTAAAGGTTAATTACCTATAATTAAGGACATAATATCTAATTGACTTAATTAGGATAATAGATTAACTAGGAAGGTGCCACTTGGCCAAATTCGATTGGCCAGCAGGAAATGCTAACTTGGAGGCATCAAGTTGGACCCCTACCCCATTTGGCCCCAAAATCGAGCCAGGAGGAGGAGCTGTTGAGTGGCCCAGTTGTTGCTGAACGCCCAAGTTGTTGCTGAACACCCAAGTTGCTGAAAGATGGAAGTGCCCCATGATAACGGATCTAGCAGAAACTCGGGTTAGTGGGTAGTCTAGCTTGAGCTTCTAGGATAGCGCCTCAGTTAGTCTTCTCTGGTTATCTTTGTTAAGATTAACCCTTCTTTGATATTTAGGATTATATTTCAATTATGGATTATGCTCTGTTAAGTAAGGATGGATGAATCTATGAAAGTATCTCTGTTAGCTTCCGTAAAGCAGGGATTAGAGGGGGGGTAGAGACCTCTGTGCCTTATGCTCTTAATCTGCCTCCTAGTAGTTCCCCTAGTACCTGCTGGAGACTTCATGCCCTGTGCACAAGAGACCACCGAGCCGCGGGATGCTATGGAATGCTTAGCACCGAGAGAAGGGACGCAAAGGGTGAAGTGGGGTGGGGTCTTGCACGCAACATAAAAGGCTCCCCGACTCCTACAGCTGGGCTAGCCCACAGCCTGGGCCACGAGGGTCGGGTATGGGTCCGGACACTCCCTGGGTGCAGAGGTGTGACCCGTATGGGGCACCTGTACTTTGAAGGTAAAGTTAGGGGAGTAGGTCCGCACCGGGATGCGGGAGTCACCGATGCGCACGTGATTCTCTAGCTCACCCATGGAACCACCGTGGGATCCCCGGAAGGGGACACTTCCCCGACTGCCTCATCGAACCGCAGTCTTCATGAAACCTGGAGTAGGCTCGAAGGGTGATACCTTGAGTCTGCGTCTCCGGAAGGCTATAGTGATGCCATAGCATGATTCGACTCATCTGCAAAGTTTGCACAGGAGGGGCGGATAGAGTGGACAACCCTAGCCGATGTTCTATGCCAGCCAACGCCATGCCAAGATTCGGTCTGCTGATCTCGTGAGACCTAGCCGTCAGTCGATCCTCACTGGAGTCTGAGCCGAGGTAGAACCATGGGTTTGGGGATGTTTTCTCTAGTATCAAATACATCTTCTCTGTTATTATTCAGTTGGATGGATGTGCCACCCTTCGTGGTGGTTATTTATTTATGATGTGATTATGATGTATGCTAATCTTGTATGCACGCTTCCGCGACGTAGGAGTCCTATTGAAGGCGTGGGCCGAATGACACCTCTGTGTCCTTCACTCGAGCATCTTTCTATAGATGGCCCGAGTTAGACGGAGGGCCTTGATCATGGCGAGTTGGTTGCCGTGGGAGGGGAAAGTCCCCGTATGTATACGTCCGAGTGTCGTATATGTTCTGGGAGCGTCACGGTGGTACCAAGCTTAAGATTGGTAACTGCAACAAGCTGGCACCCAGATGGGCTGGGCCGTTCCAGATCATTGAACGTGTTGGAGAACAGGCATATCGTTTGGATTTGCCACCCCGCTTGAAGATCCACAAGGTTCACGTGAGTCTTCTGAAACAACATACCCCAGATCCAGAGGAGATCTTGGATACACCCACCCTCCTTGAAATGACAGAAGAGCATCTAGATATAGTACCTGAAGCTCTTCTTGATCGAACCTATAAGCAGACTAGAAGGACTCAAATGTTGCAATACTTGGTTAAGTGGAAACACTTGCCAGTTGAGGATGCTATGTGGGTAATGAAGATAGACCTTGAGAAGCACTATCCGGACTTCATGCGACAATCTCAGGACCGCACCATCAACCATGCTATCAACCCCGCACCCGGCGGTAAGCTTGAAGGCTTGATTCGCCGAGAATCATGCAGTACAGGGGTAGATGCATCGTGCCTAATAATAGTTACCGATGATGAGATCACCTTCGTGTATTGTCGATGTTGGCATGACCGCGAATTGCTTGGAAAGCATGTAGTGCATAGGCTGCATTCATCTCGGCTATAATGGGAATGTGGCCATTCCTTACGCCGCAATGAATTGCGAACCATAGGCATGATAGGTTTCCTTGTAGATAGGTTTTCCTTTTATTTCTTATAGGGGGTGGTCCCTTCAACCACAACCTATTTATATTATCTATATATACTGATGTATTGACATGTGCGGCCGAGTGAGCGCGACGACTGCCCCATGTATAGAGGGTTGCTGATGGCCCGACTTCTCCAGTTTTATCTTGTCTACATGTGTTACTTCTTTTGTCACTGTGATCTTTGATATCGAACTTCGGTCCTTGAACCCTTTTTCTTATGTTAATTATGTGAAATGCACCTTGGTGCTTAAGCTCTTATATGTTTTAAACTTTAATGTATTACCTTCGGAAATAAGGAATGACCTTCCTTCTTTTATGTGTAATTTCTTATATTTTTAACTAACCCTAATGCTGAGGACAACATTATTTCTAAGGAGGGGAGAATGTGACGTTCCAAGTATTTATACGGTGATAACGATAAATATATTGACATCGCCACGCAAGAAGGATACCACCATGGGGTATTTTAACCTAGGGGGTTGACCTAAAAGGGATTAATTTAGCTATGCTAAATTAATTATTAAAGGTTAATTACCTATAATTAAGGACATAATATCTAATTGACTTAATTAGGATAATAGATTAACTAGGAAGGTGCCACTTGGCCAAATTCGATTGGCCAGCAGGAAATGCTAACTTGGGGGCATCAAGTTGGACCCCTACCCTATTTGGCCCCAAAATCGAGCCGGGAGAAGGAGCCGTTGGCCAGGTTGTTGCTTGAACACCCAAGTTGTTCTTTGAACACCCAAGTTGCTGAAAGATGGAAGTGCCCCATGATAGCGGATCTAGCAGAAACTCGGGTTAGTGGGTAGTCTAGCTTGAGCTTCTAGGATAGCGCCTCAGTTAGTCTTCTCTGGTTATCTTTGTTAAGATTAACCCTTCTTTGATATTTAGGATTATATTTCAATTATGGATTATGCTCTGTTAAGTAAGGATGGATGAATCTATGAAAGTATCTCTGTTAGCTTCCGTAAAGCAGGGATTAAAGGGGGGGTAGAGACCTCTGTGCCTTATGCTCTTAGTATGCTTCTAGTAGTTCCCCTAGTACCCGGTACTTGCGGCCTGTGCACAAGAGACCACCGAGCCGTGGATGCTATGGAATTGCTTAGCACCAGAGAAGGGACGCAGTGGTGAAGTGGGGGTGGGGTCTTGCACGAACATAAAAGGCTCCTGGCACTCCTACAGTGGGCTAGGCCTAATAGCCGGTCACGTAGAGGGCCGGGTATGGGTCTGACACTCCCTGGGTGCAGAGGTGTGACCCGTATGGGGCATCCTGTACTTTGAAGATAAAGTTAGGGGAGTAGGTCGGGTACGGATGCGGGAGTCGCTGATGCGGCACGTATTCTCTAGCTCACCCATGGAACCGCTGTGACCTGGAAGGGGACACTTCCCTGACCTGCCTCATCGAACCAGGTACCTAGTTATCAGCCGATCCTCACTAGAGTCTGAGCCGGGGTAGAACCATGGCTTTGGGGATGTTTTCTCTAGTATCAAATGCATCTTCTCTGTTATTATTCAGTTGGATGGATGTGCCACCCTTCGTGGTGGTTATTTATGATGTGATTATGTTGTATGCTAACCTTGCATGCACGCTTCCGCGACGTAGGAGTCCCATTGAAGGCGTGGGCCGAATGACACCTCTGTGCCCTTCACTCGAGCATCTTTCTATAGATGGCCCGAGTTAGACGGAGAGCCCTGCTCATGGCGAGTTGGTTGCCGTGGGAGGGGAAAGTCCCTGTATGTATACGTCCGAGTGTCGTATATGTTCTGGGAGCGTCACAGAAGCTCAAAAATAGTTGTTGTCATTTTATGCAAAGCCAGCCCAGGTTGACATCAAAAAAGCCAAAATTGCAAGCAACCAGAAGGAGATCATCTAAATGCTGCGTGCGATTTATGAAGCTTGGAAGACATTGCACATCAAATTTATAGAAGAATTTTTTGTAAGAGTTACCTTCTTCACCTCTTCTGTGGAAATTCTACAGTCCAAGTCTTTGTCACATCTGGTAAAAAATGGTCATATCATGCTCAAACACTGACGTGCTAACATTAACCTATCAGCATAGCAAAATTTTAAGCTTACAAATCAAAGAATAGCTGCAACCGAGAATGGATACCCTTGTCAGAAATTTCCGGAAACTTTGTTCTTCCTTTGTTATAGAACTCAAATTTGCTGTTCCTTTTCTTCGTGCAAGAGCATCAAATAAAAATTCAGCAAATTCCTTAGAACTCTCCATGCCTGCATGAGGCGGTCAGAATCGAGAAGCGAGAGCGCTGCACAGTTCAAGGTCAAAACTACCCACAAAGAGGTCACAAATAAATCCATATTTTTTTGAATTGAGCTCACCTTTAACAGAAAACATGCCATGTTCTAGTCCATTCTAACAGGATAGGCCAAATCCTGCTCGGAATTTACCTGCAGTTGCATGCCAGTTATCCGGTTGAAACACCAGCGATCGAGAACGTAGATGACCGCCAATTTATAGGGAGCAGCAGGTTTGGAGCAGTCACAAGCATATCCTAAGCATATTATGGCATATACCTAAGATATACCACAAACCCATATAAACAAGGGTTTGCCCCCCTAGGGGCAACCCAAAAATCAATATCCTCTATTTTAAATCACAATTTCCGTACCCAAAAGACTTGAGCAAAGCATTTTTATAAGAATTACCATTAAGCTTGTCGCATTTGCCCATGATAAGAATCGATAATTTCAGCATCATTTTAGAGACTTTAGTTTTGTTCCTGTCCATGTTTTTGCCTTCAAGCATGATACAATTGGGGCAGTCACAAGTATCAACTTCCGTGCCATGGAAATAGCCATTGTTGTTTGTGATATTGCACTTCTTCGTGGCCTCTAATGGAAACTAATATTTTAAATTCCATCTCTACCTCCTCAGATCTTTGCAGCAAAACATGAAACTTTACTTTTGAATCCCCACGAAAATCTTCTATAGCACAGTCATCCACCTCTTTCTTTATCTTAACTAGTCTGAAAGATGCTCAGAATATCCATCCAAGGTCCTCCAATTCTTTTACCAAAGATCTGAGAGCCTATAACATTTCCATCATTGATCTTCAAAAAATTTGGGTATTGAAGCTGCAACCATCGTCCTTAGAGTGGGTTGTCTTTATCCTGATCACTGATATAGCAAGAGATCCATCTCTTGAATTTCATGCAACATTTGCCAAATCAAGTCTCCGTCACTTGCCTTCCCTGCAGCAAACTGAGATTCCAGTATCTGCATCTCTTGAATACATACCAGAATCTATCCTTCTTTCTATATACCCATGCATTCTTCTACTGCATTTTCCTGTTGCCTTATGACATCAAAGGCAGCTTTTAATTCCTTCATTTTGATCCAAGCTTGGTCTTTTTTGTTGTTCAAAGTGAAGATTGGATCTCAATATTTGATGACCTAAAGAGAATCTATATCTTTTATACTGAAAGAACTTTCCTTTTGGGGACGCACCTGTTCCAGCTATGCTTTTATTAGTTGTAGGTTTAGATTTCATGGTATATCTGAGACCAAGATTGAAGGCAGACCTTAGATTAGGATACTATCAAATTAGTATCAAGAAGGGGACATGCATAAGACCACTTTTATTATGCAGTATGACCAACATGAGCTCACAACCATTCCTTTTGGCTTATGGATATAAAACACTCCAAAACATTGATGTCCTTAATGAATGATGTCTTCCGCGATTAATTGGATAAAGTTCATCATTGCATTTTTCGACGATGTGCTCACATACAAGTCCATGTCACAACATGTGTTGGACTTGAGCCAAGCTTTTGATGTTCTTAGGAAGAACAAACTATGCGCTAAAGGGAGCAAGTGCTCATTTGCGATATCAAATGTAGACTACCTATATCACATAGTAGGACAAATGGCATATCCACACATCCAGCCACGATTGAGGCAATAGAGAAATGGTTAACACTAAAGAATGTGGAGGATGTTCAAAGCTTCATGGGCCTAGCAGGCTACTACAAGTTTGTCAAAGATTATTCACACATAGCAGCTCCACTAACAGGAATGACAAAGAAGAATTCAAGAAATGGGATGGAGCTTGGACAAAGAAGTATACAACATCGCAATTTGATGAATTGATAATACCATTCACAACAACACCAATGTTAGTACTCCGTGACCTAGAGAAGCCTTATAAGCTAAATGCAGATGTTTGCGATTGAGGGACGAGCGACATTGAAGTAAGTTGCCATTGAACATTATTAAATTTTTCCTTGATAAAATATAAATAACATTTACATACGACAATCCGAGAAAATGAAGGGGGGTGGTGGAGAAAGAAGAGTAAGAAGGAAGGGGAGACAGGAGGGAGGGAGGGAGGGAGGGGAAAGACAAAGGAGCACAAGGAGGGCAAAAGGGAAAAGGGGAGGGGCCGAGCAAATGGGGAGGGGAGGTGAAGGGGAGGAGGGGGAAGGGCAAAGGGGAGGGGCAGGGCATGGGGAAGAGTAGGAGAGGCAAAGGGGGAGAGCAAAGGGGCAAAGGGAAGGAAGGTATTTTTATCCAAAGAGAAACAGGATATGGGACCATATGCAAAGAGAAACAATGAAGCTAATAATAATTTTAAATAATAATAAATATAAATATAATAATTTGATTAACATAACAAATTAAACAAGTTAAAACTACTAAATTAAACTAATTAAACAATTTCTTTTATTTCTCGCCTTGGTAGGCGAGAATGGGGTGGCCACGGAGCCAAGCGAGGTGCTTCAATAAGTCTTTTTGAGGGATCCAAGAACTCTGAAACTACATTCAAGGTCAACCCCAAAAATACTAGAATAAATAGACGTAAACCTCTCAATCTTCTCGACTTGCTAGTCGAGAAGGGACTTGCTAGTTAGTTGAGAAGGTCTAAGGCAAGCGCATGTGGGCAAGGGAGGAGGGGGGGCTCCGCGGGTCCCGGCTGTGTATCGTGAACAAACAAAAATTATAGAAAAGCAATGGTATCCATTGCATCACACATCCATTTGTTCTATGACACGCCTGCTGCTCAGCAACTGCAACAATACTACGCCATAGCTGTACACATCTACTTTCTCTTATAGCGGATGTTTTGTAGCATACTCTGCTTCCAGTACGGGTATTAGAATTGTTCATGTCTAAAAGAGTAAAAATTTGAAGGCTATAAAACTACATACCTGGTGCCAAAAAATTATCGTGAAGCTTCCTCTGCCTTCTCTGCGCTCTCATTACTCTCACAGTCGTGGCCATAGCCGCCTTGCTTTTCTGGCTTCTTCTCTCCACTATGGCGTTGAAGATGCTCGAATCGACACTCTCTCTGTTGATGCTTCCCAATACACTGCCAATTCTGACATCTCTTACACTCTTCGTGCCCACAATCCTAACAAAAAAATCAGCATATATTACCACTGCATCAGATCCATTATCTGGTATAAAGGCACTGAACGGGGTCGTGGCTGTGACGATTAACTATCAGGTCTGGAGCGTGTGATTTGGTTTCGTCCAAATCATCGTGGCCTTTTCGGTTAGGCTGCACGGCTACCACTCCAGAGATAGTGGGTTCGAGTCCTGTCCAGACCCTTAAATGTGACAGTGGCACTATCCCTGCCTTTTACAAGGGCCATCACAATACTACTCTTGTGGATGGAAGCATTTTTGAAAGTAAGGTTCAGCTTATCCAGAGTTCTACTTCAAATCTTAAGCGCAAGTTGTCTACTTCAAATCCACAAGTTCTGCTTCCACAAGCGCGAGCTCTGCTTCAATCCATAAGCGCGAGTTCTGCTTCAAATCTTAAGCGTGCAAGGTTGAAGAATCTTAAGTGTGCCAACGAAACCAAGGTGAAGTTTAGATTGAAGGTTGGGGCGTCGATTCTGGCTCCTCGGAAGGCCATGGCCGAGCTTCTTGGAAGGTATGGCTGGGCTTTTTTAAAAGGAAGGTCGGCCCTGGATGATCATATATATAAGGTCGGCCCTGGAGCATCAAAAGCATAAGTGTTGTTGTTCATCATCAAAAGCATCAGAGGCATCAAAACCAAGAAGCATATGGTCATCCTGGTGCTGAATTTGCCTCCATTGAGGTCTTTTATTAATAGCCCCTGCTAAGATTCGAGCCACTCCAAAGCGCAGACCCTAGAGGTCGATATTACCTAGATCCTTCAAGAATACTTCTGGAGCTTCAGAGGATGTGAGACGTGACCACCAAGAAAGCTTGTTATCTTGAAAGAAGCACACGACTGATCGTTTTTCAAGAAACGGTTATGGCGCCCATGCTTGGACTCAATGATGCGTACCAAAAATCTCACTCAAAATTCTGTACCAAATTTTAAATGTTAAGCACGGGCGGGAAAACATAAGCCACGGGCGGAAAAAAAAAACCTCTGTTGGTTTTAATTTGTTATACTATATAACTATTGCATATTCTAAGTTTAAGGGTTGGTTAAGTTGAATAAATATAAGTATCTAGACTAGCAGAAAGGTCGTCAAACCAATGATTATACTAAGTAGAAATTTAATAAAAAATATTGCTAGGCAATGTGTGTGCATATAAAACTTATATGGATCTAATGAAAATATAATGGAACCATGATTTTCTTAATACATTTATGTCATTAATGTACTAAAAAAATTATGTTAAAAAAAAAGGTGCATTTGAGGACTATTTTTTTTTTTAATACGTATACAATACTTGCATATATCTAGCCTGCTAGTTAACTAAACAGGCTAGTTATCAAGGTTAATGCATAGGTTTGCATAGGCTTAATAGGCTTTCATGGTTCAATGCATAGGTTTATATAGCTTTAATCTTTTCAATGGGCTTTTGGGCGTTTAATGCATAGGTTTATTTAGTTTGAATGCATAGCGCTCAAATTGGTGTTTTCACTCTGGCCCTCAGAAAGGCCCTCGGAGAGGCCTTGAAGGCCTTTCTCGATTCGCAAGTCGAGAAAGGCCCTCATTTTTTCTAAGTTTTTTTTTTTTTTTTTTATTGTGATTAAATGATATTCCAAGATGGCTACAAGCAGGTACGTGGTGGAGCATGTGCCATATTCACAAAACTTGTTGTGCACATTTTCAAAACTGGTTGTGCACGTTTGGCTCCAAAATGTTATTCTTTTCTTATTTCTCTTATGTTTGGGAATAATATTGGAATACATAGATACTACTATTTGAAAACATTGTATGTTGACCCTATTGCTTAATAGATCGCATCAATTTGATCTTATAAGACCTTAGAACAAGGTATGTCAAATTTATAGAAAAGCACTTACTTTTTAATTATGGGATGGCATGGCATGTTTGCCAAGTGTCTCACTTTTAGAAAATGGTTGCATGCATTCATTTTCACAAGAGAAAGCACGTTCAAGTACAAATTAGAATATTTTATGGGACTCAAATGTCATTTGCAAAAATGGACCATGTAGGTTTGAAATTTTATATTTATATTATAAAAAAGACATGTCTATTTTATGGCTGATAATGGAGGTAGTTATCACCATTGTGGCATCCTTTCTTCTCTTCAACGGCAAACAAGGAGAGCGCGTTCTTGCCGCTTCATTTCATAAGCACTATGATCAGGATGGCACAAACCTTGCCGATGCATAGCAAAAGCTGCAGCTTTAGCATGATGGGGCGCTATGGATCGATATAAACCAGCTTTTTTTTGGACAAAGCCCACATCAAGAACACTTCTCAGGTGTGGCCTTTTGTTCCCTAAATCATCTTGTTATGTGGCTACAGATCTTAAGAATAAACTTTTGGATCACAAACTTTCATTTGAAAGCGGTAAGGGCATTTAGGTCTGATTCCGGAAATCAATTCTTGATGCAGCATTTTTTTTAAAAATCAGACTGTTTTTACTTGAAATGGTAGAGCATATGTTGCCGTTTCCGAAACATATAATTAATAGAAAAATAGAGCTTCCTACAGAGAGTTATGCCATTTTTTCTAAGAGCTGTAATTTTATGGCAGCAGGTACTTTCTTTGTATTTTTGGCATATCTAGATTTGGTTTTTTGTAAAGATTGATGAGTTCATATGCATATGAACTTATAAGCTTTAAGAAATGTATGTAATTAGCTTTTCTAAACAGGTTTTGAGTATTTGCATTGTAATTTGAGTACTAACGCATGCTCAAAGTCTATGGCTTGTTTAATGATGCTCATGTAAAAATCACGATCCACTAGTATTTGGAGGATTGATGATGCTAACATAAAGATTCACATCTTGTTTAGCATTTTTTATTGAAAATAGATGGATACAATACAACTAGGTGAAGGGCGAAAAGCCATGAAGTCTTATTGCTTACCTGCTAGCTGCTTTACATTTACCCTTATCAGGCTAACTTGTAATTGGTTTGGCTGCAGGTAACCAAGACTTCATCTCTTAGAAGTATTATTTCAGAATTGGTGACTTGAAGATATGATTATAGACAATCACTCTTATACTTTGAGGAAGATCTACATATTGGTGAGATCCTTCCTTTTTGGATTATCTATATATACAAAGCATTCGATCGAAGTAAAACTTGGAGATGTGTGTAAATAGATTAGCTTGCATAAGTTTGTAGGTTGATGCTGGAATGATAAGCCTGCATGGTTTGTGGGCTAATGATGTACTTGCGAAGAAATCGTTTAAAACATGTATTGACCTGTATGAACAGTAAGTTACCAGAAAAACATGCCAAAGGTCTTTATTAAATTTAGTATTTTGGTCTTTTGATTCATAAAAGGCATTTTTGCTGTTCAAGACTTATAAGATTAGGCTAGTTTTGTATGTCTTGATAAGTATCATGGACCATGGATATGGAGTACCATCTTGGATTAGCCTAGTCCATGTATGGCTGGATAAGTCTACCAAGGGATTGACCGAGGTAGATAGTCATGCTAGTATGGCTTTTGTCTGAAGCTAGTTTGGGCGGGTTTTTTTTTTTTTAATTATGACCTAGGTATGCACTAGGAGAAATAGTATTATAAGATACATTTAAAAACCAGTGTGACCATAAGTTTGTACCCCACTGGAAAAAGAATGGGGCAGTAAGCATAAAAGTTGAAAGTGAGATGGCTTTAACACCCTAGCAGTTATTGAAGCAATTTCTATTCTATAATATAAACTACAGTTTAAAGGAAAGGGAAAAAAAACAATTGGTACAAAGATGGAATAGTATAAACATGTCTAGGGAAAATTCCCAATACAATATAAATAAAGGGGCAATAGATACTACTTATATACGTGAGATAAAAAATGAATAACTGTATAGAATGGACCTTTACCTAATGTAGTAGCAGTGCTGCATGAAACCGAAGGACATTTAAGAGAAATCCGGCGCCACCAAACTCAAGCTATAGATTGGGATGTCTGGCAGATATCCAGCTATCCTGGTAACCACATGCCGTGAACCTGAATGTACAATCCGGCGGCAAAGCAAAAGGTATGCCAAATCGTCCTGTGAGGATTCTACTTTAGGAAACTGTAGGTCAAGACCTATGATCAAAGCGTGAGAATACAGCCTTAAAGTAAGACATTCAACACATGGCAAAGCACAGGCAAATGTTACAGAAAAAGTAGTATTAAAACCATAAGATCCCCATTTAGAATGGAAGGTGAATTCGATTCAGACGGCCGCCCTTGTGGCTCCAGTTCAGAGGAAGAGTTTCTTGAGGAAAAGTGGTTGGAGGAAGAGTTCCAAGCTTGTTTATCTGTGTCTGATCATACTCAGATGTCCAATAGGATGGGAGATCAGAAAAAAGATGCTAACCTTAAGAGGGATGCAAACCATACTAGAGGATCGTTTGCAAACAAGAAAGGAAATTATGGAGGCAGGACAGCATACAACAACAGTTCCTATTCTAATGATAAAAGTGAAGCCAGCATCCCTGAAACACAGCAAGTTGAAGAATGCACTTCAGACCAAGACGAAATTCAGGTACATTTAGGTCGTATGCAGACAATAAAAAATGATAAGCTGATTTAGGATGCACAAAATGACATTGAGACTTCCAAATAGCAGGTTTGAGATCATAATATGCAACCAACATGTACATTTATGTATTAAATTTACAGATCTACTGTCTTGAACTAACAGGGCAGAAGGATACAAGGGCTGATCGGTTATAAACCGAGAGGCTCCATTGTACCTTTTGGCCCTTCAATCTTTACCATTTTCATGCTAAAGTTTTGTTGATTGGCTGCAGGTACCGGACCTCTCCTGCCCTTGTGTCTTTTTTCTCGCTTTATGTTGGATGAATATAGTAGATCTGGACATGGACAAGTGCAAAGTACCCAAAGATAAGCAAGCTGAAGGATTCTCTGAGTTAAAAACAGAGTCAAACACCTCACGGATAAGAACAGGTTGTATAAGCTTAGAATTTTTGTGAAAAACCTTTGTGAAGGAAACTCTATACACAATAGAGGTAAATATCTACCCAGCAGATTACTAGTTTCTTTTTCAAGCTCATCCAGTGGTAAAATACTTGATACAAGGCCGGAGGGAAATCTGAACATGGTTTATTAATTTGAAAGCTGTTTATTCTATAAATTTGTCTACTTGATAGCCAAAGTTCCATGCTTAGGATAAAAGTCTTTATGGAAGCATTATGCTGCATCTTACAGTTAACTAAAACAGAAAAAGAAAGGCTGGTCTGATAGCATGTTTCATGTTTAGAGTATAGTATACATGGTTTATTTCTCAAGATCATCCAGTGTTAAAGTGCCTGGTACAAGAACTAAGGGAAATCTGAACACTGTTGATTAATTTAAAGATGACTTATGATGTAAAATGGTCGGTCTGATAACCATGATTAAGCAAAATGAAATTGCTTAGGATATAGGTTTCTATGGAGGTATTAGGCTGCATCTTATACCTGACACAACTAGATAAAGAAATGCTGAAAAAGGTATTTCAATGGCCTTTAAGATTAATGGCCTAAAACTAAACAATAAAAATGTAAAAGGAAGAGGCATAGGTCTGGAGTGAAAAGGAAAGGAAAGGAGTAAAACAGAGCTAATATACTACATGGAATAGAAAGACTTCAAAAAATAAATCTGTACAATAATACATAACAAGAAATTGTTCGTATCCTACATGTTTAAAGAAGATGGTTGGACCATTTGTGAGAAGTCAATACGTTAAAATTACTGATTATGTATACATTCCTCAAACAATTAAGGACTCGACTTAGGGGCATAGAATATTGATTAGACATAGACAATTAAATCAAATGATATACAAAAAAAACCCAGATTACATAGGCTGTGGGAGTCATTGGTAAAGAATTAGATGCTGAACTTTGGCTTGAAAGTTTAAAAACACATTGATTTGTATAGACACTTGTGTGCAAAAGCTTATAGATTATTTATGTTAAAATTGTATAATGATACAAAGATCGAAGGCTAAAGGATGTTAAGTACCAATGACTTACATGAAAATGAAGTCCGGATTGATAATACAACCCATGGGATTGACCAGGGGTTGATGTCAGACCTAGGATCCTAGGTTTGGCTGGGTTTTTTTTAGAAACTTCAATTCCTTGGTACAACCTGGGAGACTTAACTCCCTCGGCTTAGATCTTATTGAAGATTTGAGTTTTCGGAAAAAAACATTTTACTAATGGATGTTTGACAAACATGTGCAGGAAGAAAACAAATATATTGATGAAGTGGAATTTGAGATCAATCCACCTACATGGAACAAGGAGTTAACTGATTTGGGATATGCTGCTAGCAAAATGGAATGTCCAAATAGGGCTGTGCAGACCATTCTCAGCTGCATCAAAAACATGGATGCGCATGAGCTTATACATGAAAAGGAGGCACTTCGAAAACCAGGTGAATACTCTGCTGTTTCACATATGGGTTGCAGTGAATGGATCAAGATATTTCCATGTATTAACAAGGCAAAAGATGAGGAGGTTGGGTCTGTGATCAACAACATCTATGAGACACTGCCAGAGAAAATCTATCAATGGACTATGGAAGAGGATAAATGCAGAACAGAATATTTAAAAGGAATAACAGCCCTCAAAGCTGCAAACAATGTCAAAGATGACAATGGGGAAGAAAGTGCTGTGCAATTTGCACAGGAAAGCAAAGAAGATGATCCATTTGGGGATGCCCTTCTCTCAGAACAAGACAAAGAGGCACTGAAACTTACAGCCAGCAAGCTCGAAAATCATGAGGGTGAATTTCAGTTTACTCTTAATAATTGTCTCTTATATCCAATTATTCCGGAAAGGCTGGTCGAATGCCAAAGTATGTTGTACAACCAAGGAATATGGCGATCCAAAAATTTCGGGGCCCTAGCACCAATCAGTAAAGAAGTCTGGATCATGCTAGGTGATATTACACCAGCCCAACTAGCGGCCACAAAAACAGCTGCTGAAAAGATGGAAAAGTTGGTAAAGAAGGACAAGATCAAAATAATGATAGATTGCAGGTTTTTTGATAAAACATGCAGCAAGGAACCCTTCATCTATATTAGTCAAAAAAGCCATATGGCTTATCCGACAGAGGTACGGGATGATTTTTACCTAAAAAAGATATGGAGGACTATGTGCCCATATCTAAAATGTGCATGTGAAAAACCAAGAAGAGGCAATAAGGCTGGCAAGAACAAGGAAAACGGATGCAATGATAACATGACTTGGCTGGACCACGCCATTTGGTATATGTTCAATAACCTTGATTCCTTATTTCCTAACATGTCTAGTGCTATGCAAATGTATTCTTTCAGAAACATGCTTAAGACCACTTTCAAGAAGGGCATTATGGCATATCTGTCCTATTTAGAAATCAGAGGGTCACTAATGGACATGGCAGAATTCCTAGCAGCAGACCCATGGGCCGACTTTATGATTACAAAACCAAGAAATAAAATGAATGATATATGTGAAAAAACTATCAAACCAGTCAGCTTCATGAAGACTCCAAGGAATGCATACAGCAACCATAGCAGGTCAGCAAGGAAAACAAATGCAACTATAAGCAGCAGTTCCCAGAGCAAAGTAGTGCAACCTCCTAGGCTCACTGTGGACCCAAGCACGGGCTTGGTCAAACAAAGTGAAAGTGCAACAGTAGAAAGCTTGAGTACGCCAGACCCCGTTGGGCACTCAGTTACAAAAGGACCAGCAAATATCGACCGAAAGGATCTGACGGAAGGGCAATCACTCAAATTCAACACTTGAAAAAGGTTAGCAGATCTTAAAATATTCTCGTTTTCTTTTTTGGAAAAAAAAGTATTTACTTTCCAATTTCGAAGTCTATGTTACACATAGTGTTTCTTCAATTCGTGTTTTTTTTGTGTGAAAAACTGTATAAAAAGTGAATGAGAGTCACTTAGGAAGGATATAAATACATTCCACTTATGGAAAACAAGAAAAAAAGAGATTTAATATCTCAAATGCCATTCGGCCAGAAAAGCCAAAAGCCCAATTTAAAGGCTTCAAATCCATGACCAGTGTCACCGGATTAAACCAATTGAAGTATTAAATTATTAAATAATTAGTGCTCTGTTTATTTGTGTATCACAGATTAGAAAAATCATTAGCAAGGACAGTCTGGGACGAGCTCACTTAGGGTACATTGGGAAGAAGGACAAGAAAAAAATAGTCCATGGGACTTTTTTGTCAAAAATATTAGACAGCATATGTCTCCCTAAGATCATTTCTGATTCTGTTAATGCAGTACTTGGGGACATTGGAAAGAATATAATGGAAGATACTATGTTCAGCTGGAAATACACTGAAAATCTTCGAGATATGTGCTATAAGCCATACCTCATATTTGCCACTGACCGTGAGGTAAAATGCCCATGCAAAAACCCATCACTCAATCGATTTGTGGACTGCCAAATGGGGCACATATGCACCACAGATCTGAGTATTATACATAATACAACAGTGAGAGGAATGTTCAAAAAAGGATTAAACCATATCCCTAATAGACTGCTGGAATGTGAAGCATTCAAGGAGGAAATTATCTCCATCTGTGATACACTTTTTGATGTGCACAGATACATGTACATAGTGCATGAAAATGACAGAAATGACATCAAAAACAAAACTGTTGACAAGGCTGTGACAGAAATTAAAGAGGCATACAGTAAGGATCGAATAAGAAAATTTGAGCTTAAAGACAAAGCTGTTACTAACAACTTGGAATGGTTGTGTAGAAATTTCTACATATCTGGTATTGATAAAGCATCTAATAACCCGGCGTTTATATGTCCAAGCTTTATTAGGAATCTAGCTTTGAAAAGGCTTTCCAGCAAAGATTTCAGCATGATGGAAATAGAACCGGAAAAAATCAAAAGCAAGATAAAAGAGAAAATACAGGAAATCATAGAAAATGTGGACTTTGAATTTGACAGTTTACCATACCTACTCGGCATCTTCAAAGCCCATAAAAAAGAATTCCGATGGATAACCAACGCCCACGGCACTGTGTACACTGAGATATCCCATATAATAACAGCAGTTCTTAACAACATCATGGAATTGTGGCCTGATATATCCAAAAGGATTTGTGCAAAAGTATGCACTTTATTTCCTGGAAAAACAATGCCCTGCTGGGTAGTTCAATCAATTTATGATGTAGTGTTGAATTTACCAGCAAAAATTGAGCAAGTGTTCGTAGCTGATATTACAAGATGCTACGAAAACATTCCACTATCCGGTGAAAATGGAATATGTCAAATTATGAGACATGTTTGCAGAGCTACATGGGAACATATGAAAGGGGTTAATCAACACCATGAATTGTGGGTTAAAAAAGAAAAAGGAAACGCATACTCGGCCAAATGGTTCAAGTACAACCCCCAAGGAAAATGTTGGAGCAGAATGGACCTGAACAGATTCTCCACCATCAATGAATGGCTTCTAACTAACTGCTACATATTTATGGGTAACTGTGCATGGCAACAAGTTTGTGGAATCCCTATGGGATTTTCGTGCAGCCCATGCTGGTGTAATCTGTATCTAGCATGGTTTGAGGTATCCTTCATAAAAGACCTTGCAAAACAAGGAAAATACAAAGACATTGAAATGTTCAAACATGTTTTTCGATACATGGATGATCTGCTGGCAATCAACTGTCCTATTATCAGGAATTATCTAAGCCTCCTACAAGATACAAACACAGGAATATTACAGATATATGATATGCAGACTTTGGGAATCAAAGAGGAAACCGTGTATAAGTTCACGGATGATCCAAAAAAATGTTATGGCTACAAAGCAAACTTTTTAAACATGACAATTGAGGTAATGAATAAAGAAATGGGGCTGTACAGAACCTACAAGTTTGACAAAAGGGACCACTTGCCCTTTAAAGTAATGAGATATGTACATGCGGACAGCTGCAGGCCCTATTATCAGGCCAGAAACGTGATTTTGTCTCAAATCATGCCCTATTTATACATAAACTCCTGCCCCATAATGGCCGCAAAGGATATTATTAGCATCATCAACAAATTCGTTAAAAACGGCTTTGACAGCTATGGTCTCAAAAAGAAAGTGTTGCAGTATTTAAGAAATGGTGATTTCCCAGCACTCAAGTATGACGTGCAGACTCTCATTCAAGTGATCAGCAACCAATATTAAAAGTGGTACGTTTTTAAATCTGCATATTTTACAAGTTTGAAAATATCAATAGGGTTTAATAGTAAAAAATAGGATGGGCAAGACCTCTGCTGTACAGTAGGGGTCTGCCCTCCCCTATGGTACAGAACATCTAAATGAGGTCAGCCCAATCCTACGGTAGGAGGCAGGCTTTTTTTAATTATGACCTAGGTATGCACTAGGAGAAATAGTATTATAAGATACATTTAAAAACCAGTGTGACCATAAGTTTGTACCCCACTGGAAAAAGAATGGGGCAGTAAGCATAAAAGTTGAAAGTGAGATGGCTTTAACACCCTAGCAGTTATTGAAGCAATTTCTATTCTATAATATAAACTACAGTTTAAAGGAAAGGGAAAAAAAACAATTGGTACAAAGATGGAATAGTATAAACATGTCTAGGGAAAATTCCCAATACAATATAAATAAAGGGGCAATAGATACTACTTATATACGTGAGATAAAAAATGAATAACTGTATAGAATGGACCTTTACCTAATGTAGTAGCAGTGCTGCATGAAACCGAAGGACATTTAAGAGAAATCCGGCGCCACCAAACTCAAGCTATAGATTGGGATGTCTGGTAGATATCCGGCTATCTGGTAACCACATGCCGTGAACACGAATGTACAATCCGTGACAAAAGCAAAAGGTATGCCAAATCGTCCTGTGAGGATTCTACTTTAGGAAACTGTAGGTCAAGACCTATGATCAAAGCGTGAGAATACAGCCTTAAAGTAAGACATTCAACACATGGCAAAGCACAGGCAAATGTTACAGAAAAAGTAGTATTAAAACCATAAGATCCCCATTTAGAATGGAAGGTGAATTCGATTCAGACGGCCGCCCTTGTGGCTCCAGTTCAGAGGAAGAGTTTCTTGAGGAAAAGTGGTTGGAGGAAGAGTTCCAAGCTTGTTTATCTGTGTCTGATCATACTCAGATGTCCAATAGGATGGGAGATCAGAAAAAAGATGCTAACCTTAAGAGGGATGCAAACCATACTAGAGGATCGTTTGCAAACAAGAAAGGAAATTATGGAGGCAGGACAGCATACAACAACAGTTCCTATTCTAATGATAAAAGTGAAGCCAGCATCCCTGAAACACAGCAAGTTGAAGAATGCACTTCAGACCAAGACGAAATTCAGGTACATTTAGGTCGTATGCAGACAATAAAAAATGATAAGCTGATTTAGGATGCACAAAATGACATTGAGACTTCCAAATAGCAGGTTTGAGATCATAATATGCAACCAACATGTACATTTATGTATTAAATTTCTGAATCTCTTGTCTTGAACTAGGCGAGAGAAGGATACAAGGGCTGATCGGTTATAAACCGAGAGGCTCCATTGTACCTTTGGCCCTTCAATCTTACCATTTTCATGCTAAAGTTTTGTTGATTGGCTGCGGTAACCGACCTCTCTCGCCTTTTTGTGTCTTTTTCTCGCTTTATGTTGGATGAATATAGTAGATCTGGACATGGACAAGTGCAAAGTACCCAAAGATAAGCAAGCTGAAGGATTCTCTGAGTTAAAAACAGAGTCAAACACCTCACGGATAAGAACAGGTTGTATAAGCTTAGAATTTTTGTGAAAAACCTTTGTGAAGGAAACTCTATACACAATAGAGGTAAATATCTACCAGATTACTAGTTTCTTTTTCAAGCTCATCCGGTGGTAAAATACTTGATACAAGGGCGGGGGAAATCTGAACATGGTTTATTAATTTGAAAAGCTTTTATTCTATAAATTTGTCTACTTGATAGCCAAAGTTCCATGCTTAGGATAAAAAGTCTTTATGGAAGCATTATCTTTGCATCTTCTGATTAACTAAAAACAGAAAAAGAAAGGCTGGTCCGATAGCATGTTTCATGTTTAGAGTATAGTATACATGGTTTATTTCTCAAGATCATCCGGTGTTAAAGTGCCCAGTACAAGAACTAAGGGAAATCGAACACTTGTTGATTAATTTAAAGATGACTTATGATGTAAAATGGTCGGTCGATAACCATGATTAAGCAAAATGAAATTGCTTAGGATATAGGTTTCTATGGAGGCATTAGGTCGCATCTTATACGACACAACTAGATAAAGAAAATTTGAAAAAGGTATTTCAATGGCCTTTAAGATTAATGGCCTAAAACTAAACAATAAAAATGTAAAAGGAAGAGGCATAGGTCCGGAGGAAAAGGAAAGGAAAGGAGTAAAAGCACAGCTAATATACTACATGGAATAGAAAGACTTCAAAAAAATAAATCGTACAATAATACATAACAAGAAATTGTTCGTATCCTACATGTTTAAAGAAGATGGTTGGACCATTTGTGAGAAGTCAATACGTTAAAATTACTGATTATGTATACATTCCTCAAACAATTAAGGACCCGACTTAGGGGCATAGAATATTGATTAGACATAGACAATTAAATCAAATGATATACAAAAAAAACCCAGATTACATAGGCTGTGGGAGTCATTGGTAAAGAATTAGATGCTGAACTTTGGCTTGAAAGTTTAAAAACACATTGATTTGTATAGACACTTGTGTGCAAAAGCTTATAGATTATTTATGTTAAAATTGTATAATGATACAAAGATCGAAGGCTAAAGGATGTTAAGTACCAATGACTTACATGAAAATGAAGTCCGGATTGATAATACAACCCATGGGATTGACCAAGGGGGTTTTTTTTTTTTTTTTTGAGGGCCTCAAAAAGGCTCCTAAAGGGGCCTTGAGGGACTTTCTCGCGAGTCGAGAAAGGCCCTCAAGGCCCCTTTAAAAGCCTTTCTCGACTCGCGAGTCGAGAAAAGCAGCTCAGATTGAAAAACACAGGTCTCAGGGCCTTTCTCAACACACGAGTCGAGAAAGGCCCTCATTTTTTTTTTGTGTTGCGTTGAGGGCCTCAGAAAGGCTCTTAAAGGGGCCTTGAGGGCCTTTCTCGTCGAGAAAGGCCCTCAAGGCCCCTTTAAGAGCCTTTCTCGACTCGCGAGTCGAGAAAAGCGACTCAGTTAAAACGCAGTCCGGGGGCCTTGAGTCGAGAAAAAGCGGCCAGATTGAAAACGAGATCGAGGGGCCTTTCTAAACTCGCGAGTCGAGAAAGGCCTTCAAAAAAAGAAAAAAAGTTTTTTTTTTCAATTTTTTCTCTACAAATGTTTCTCGACTCGCGAGTCGAGAAAGGCTCTCAGACCTGCGTTTTTCAATCTGAGCTGCTTTTCTCGACTCACGTGTCGCTTTCTCAGCGAAGTCGAGAACGGCTCCCGGACGCGCTTTTTTCATAAATAGCCCTTAAAACTGGTTGTTTTTGGGTTGCCCCTAAGGGGGCAAGCCCTTGTTGAGGTGGGTTTGTGGCATATGCTAGGTATATGCCAATATATACCCAGAATATGCCAATGATTTGCTAAAACCCATCATAGGTGTAAATGCTCGGTTGCCCATTCTGCTGGAGAGGAACTGTGGAAACCGGAAACCGGTGCTTCGCTCCTTGCTCGAGGTGCGGCAGATTGATGATGTCGCCTTCTTCCACTAAGAAGTAGGCTGGAACAGGGTAACAATTATTTTGTTCGGTTTCACTTCAAAATTTTACATCGGTGATCAAGGAACGAGCCCGAGATCGGTCCGAGCGTGAGCAAGTAGTCCCTTACCATTATTAGGTATTAGAGCACATATTCATGCACAACCATGGACCCAAGCGGGTAGGCATCGCGGAAGGACAACGGCTTTTGTTGGTATTCGATCACATTACCTTTGAACCATATAACCGAGGCGGATGATGCGGAATCCTTGCGGCAACAAGAAGAATGTAAACCAAGAAGAGGCCAACACAACCACCACAGGTACAACTCTAAGTTTGCAAATAGTATTTGGACCCTTATGTTTGAACGTAATCACAAATTGTACATTAAAGTGCTACACCGCAGTAGGGATGGTCGTTTCTAGGTACATCGACTAAGCTCTTTTCAACTATAGTCTAAGCAATCATTTTCCCATTTGTCTACGTTCTATTGATATGGTTCCCACGGCCCCACACTTGTGTATACACGGAGAAAGGGCTTGGGAAAGAACAATCTGGTATCTATTTGAAGGATAATGGGAACATGAGGCCGGACAAGCTATCCATAATAGCCATCCGCGGAATCAGTTAAGCAACATTTGCTAACAGGCCAAGAATTGTTCCACAAGGTATCAAATGGACAAAAGAAATGGCAATGAATTAAGTCAAATTTCAAAGAAATTGTATGGATGACATGTGCATACACGCAATGATGCAAACTTGGCCGCAGAACCTAACTTTTGAGGCTATCTGGCTGAGCAAGCAAAGCGGTGCCAATTTGAAGTTTTATTCGGGATCTAGCCCAATGGGAGATCTATCGAACCTGTAATACTAGTTGGTGCAAAAACCCCTGCGGAATGTGGAATTGACTAGCTTCGATGTCTGTCTCAAGACCAAAGATATTTAGATTTCTTTTCCAATTGCCCTAGATTATGCCCAAGTGCAAGCATTCATACAACTACATGCACTGCGCACAAACGGACATTAGTGGATTCTGGTGTGGGCAAGAGTGGCTACATTGCACAAAAGATCTCCCAAAAATTTGTGTCTACGGGGATTAAATACGTCTACATGATGGCATTGGCATTGTGAGTGTAAAGATGTCCTAGTGCTATTTAGCAAGACTGGTGAAACAGAAGAGCTTTTGAGGCTGGTTCCTTGTCTTTGTCCCTTTGACCTTGCCTTAATCACATCTACTGCCATTGTGATACTTAAAAGCATATAAATTTACAACTTTTGGGGAAGGTTAGTATCTAATTTTTCTCCCTCGTTTAGACTAAAAAGATGAATTGGTGGATACATTGTAGCAGTAAATGTTTTGTATAAGTTGATTACTATAATATAATGTAATAGTCACGGGCAACATGTAATTGTCACGGGCAACATGTAATTGTCACGTACTTGTTATGATTCTTCTTAGGTAACCTTCTCTCGTACTAGTAACGGTGCCCAGCGTTGCTGGGCATTCGTTGGAAGTTTGTAAATGTTTTTATTGCAATAATAAATGTGTGCAGTAAGCTTTTATTATTGGAATTAAAAAAAATCCAAACATAGTTATAGTGCCCAGTGCTGCTGGGTATTAGTACAATGTAAGAAATCTATAGAAACTAAGGGGCCTCTTTGTAGACTACATTTGGAGTGAACCTCTTTTTGTTTTTTAGCAGTGCTCCTTGTCTTGAGGTTTCTTGAATGTATACCTTCACTCCGTGTTGTGTAGTGCACCTTGAGAATGCGACATAGAGCTGGCCGTGTGCGAATACTGGAGTTGGTAGGTAGATGCCAACGGAGGTCATTGATTGTCCTTGCGACTTGTTTATGGTCATCGAGAATGCAAGTCGCAGGAGGAACTGCCTTTGTTTGAAGGGGAGGAGGTCGTTATCTGATGGCTCCAGTGTTATCCTTGGTATGAGGACCCATGTACCTTTGTAGGTGCCAGTGATTATTTCTGCATCTATGATTCTTGGGTGCGCTTTGATTACACGGAGACGGGTGCCATTGCAGAGACTGGCCTTCGGGTTCATGTTTCTGAGTAGGATGATGATGGCACCATCCTTGATGTGTAACTTATGCGGTGGCATGCCAGAAGGAGTCAGGTGGTTGATGAACTCAATTGGGAAATCCCTTGTAGCATCTTCGCCTTCTGCAATGATGGCATCTATACTCGTGTACGTATGGAGTTATCCATTCAACCTTAGAAGGACCTTATTGTTGATTCTCAGCGTGTCTTCATTCTTTGGAGTCAAGATGTTTCCTTGCCAAAGATGCTGTCAATCAAGTCGTCTTCTACCACGCATTCTTCAGGTATCTCAACCAAGTCGCGATCGAGTCCTGACTCATTGTTCATACGTTCCCCATTACCGAGTCGTAGCAGCCAATTTGAGAAGATTTGCTCATCTTTTCCGACCCGCATGTTTTGTGTCAGCTTGTGGGTTTTGAAGTTGATCCACAACGGGTTCCTCTTGATGCCTTCAACATTAGGAAAATTTTCCACACAGTTCTATATGAAGTCTTCCAAGAAAGGGGACAGGAATTAGTTGATTGTACAACATTTGCTTGGAAATATGTGGAACAGATTAGTGACAAAGTATACAAACCTTTTATGATCTTCTCTAGTGAAAGGACCAATAAAAGAAAGTATATTGACCACAGGATAGGCCACATTCGGACTACAAGCTTGGATATTATACACAGTCCTAAACTGAAAAAAGCATTTGCGTTTGGGCTGAACCATATACCACACCAACCATTGAGCATTCAAGAATTTATGGAAGAAATGTCTTAAAAACAAAAATGAAGCATCATCTCTCTCCACGGATACATGGGTATCTGAGACATGGAAAAGATTGACTTTGCAAAAGACAGTTTCAGGCTTTTATGGGTTTATCTCAAGGTGAAGCCATTCTTTACGGAAAAAGTTGTCATGCCTTTGTTACGTTGTTCGTGAGTACTTTGAATATCTTAAATTTCATTTATCCATCTTAAGTATCCCTGCTTATTAACTGTTGATTGCAAGCTTTTGACTAACAGGAGAATTGTTTTGAATTGCAGGGTTTGCAGCACTTCTGTATCCTCTTGCAGGAAATAGCAAATAGTTGTTGCAGGTTTTGTGATAGCACACAGCAAAAGACATTTTTACCACTATTTGATGTGCAACATGCGTCATCTTTTGGTCACTTCACCCTCGAGTCACGGAGGGCAACCCTCCGTGCGCAGCACCTTGTTTTTATTTGTATTGTCTGTAGGGTCACTTCTCTAACTTGATTTTATCTCTTCCAGTCCAGATCTCGAACAGAAAGAAGTCATGGAAAGACCCTTTTGTTGAAGAAAGAGGACGAAAAGAGGTTGGTGACATGCATTGGGCAGGCCAGTGCGTTCAGATTTCTATTATCTTCAAGTTGCTTTCCTGGCTTAGAACACCTCAGACCTTTTTCCCAGTAGATGGTCTGTGTGCGAAAACAATATAATAGTTGTGATAGCTCGACCATCATGGTCTCTTCAACCACTGTAAAATACAATGTAGTGAAATAATTTATGAATAAAAATTCAGGGCAGAGTACCACTTTGTTTACAGCGAGATAGCATTTTTATTAGTTTTAGATGTGCTCTTTACCTTCTCGACTCGTAAACTAGTGACGAATAGACCACGTAATTTTCCTTAACATTTTTTTTCACATAGGAAAACATGCGTCTTCTAAAGCAATAATGCGGTTTTAAAAGTTCCCCCCTCCTTTTCGTGTAAAATAACAGGGTTCCAAAAAAAAGTGGGAATGGAACGAGACCCACTTTATTTAAATGCGACTTAGAAGCTTTTGGAACAATATCTAAATGCCCCCTTCCTTTTTTGAAGATATAGGATGCACATGCCTTGGCCCAAGTTAAAACTGGTCATTAATATACAAACCACACTTTGACAACTAAACCACAAGCTGCTTGCATCTTCATTCAGAAAAAAAAACTTGCAGCTATTGTATCACTTCGTACATGATCCCACAAGCTATGTATTGAAACATGTCGGTGGGAGCGGCTGCAATTACCACGATAAGCGAGATTGCGTGCATTCTTTCAGTGCAGGTTATTGAAGGTGAAAACCGTACACTTTTCTTTTTGTGACGATCAAGATTCATTAATTGACATTAACATTGCAAGTCTGCGTTTCCACAACTTCTCAGAGAACCATCTGTGCAAGACTTGGCATTATGCATTCTTCAGATACTAGATGCGCGTCTTCAATTGCTGAGCCAGCAGTAGCCACCACGACCTTCTTTGTATAAACAAATTTATTATTGATTATATAGTATCATCATTCCCCCAAAGGCTTTTCCCTTGAAAACCTTTCGAGTCTCCTTAACAGATTGTAACTATGTTTTCCAATATGGGCTAAATCCAAATTCGAATTTAAGGGCATTGTTTTAACAATTGGTCAATTTTTTATATAACAAAAAACAATGTAAAAGCAGATTAAACGAAATCTTAACCTAACCAGAACCATTAAAGTTTATCCCCTTTCACCTGAGCCGGATCCCTAACATAATCCAATGTGAACACAAATTATTATTTTTTAACTAAAACTAAATAAATCCCCATAACGTGAACCCACTATAAGACAAATCATCATAAATATTGAGCCCGTTTATAAATGTTGTGTAGTTTCATTTCATGCAACTTAGCAAATAATTTAAAGTTTAGACTAGCCATACATATCTTAATTGCCTTGCAATGATTCTAGAAATTTGTCATAGTTTATGTATTAGATAATTTTCGATGAGGAGGAGGATTCCGGGAAAATATTCGGCGGGCGCCGAAATGGCGGCGGCGACGGAGCCGGAAAGTGCGCCCGCCCTTTATCGGCGGCCTCCCTCCGAATATTTTTTCCGGCTGAACTCGATCAGCCGAAATTAACAAACGTAATCACCACTTGCCGGATTACGTTTTCAGAAAAATTTCCCGGCGATGACGTGGCGTTCACTTAAAAACAAATTTTCCCGACGTGGAAAAATTCCTTTTCTCCCCCAACTTCTCTCTCTGTTTCCAAGCTTCGCCGATGGCGATCTCCGGCCATCGCTCATTTTGACCTGGAGTAACGTCCGGCGAAGGCGTTCCATGGTAATGCACATGTTTATCGATTTTTTTTTAATTTTTCTTATGTTTTGATGCCGTAATCATTTTTTTGTTTCTCTGTGCAGGTATTTTAGGGCTTTGGAGACTATTTTGGGAGTGATTTTGTGAAGCATTCTTCGTCTGGAGTGGTCTGGAGTCGCCTGGAGGCTTCATCTGTCAATCTTGAACATATTTTTTCTTTGCATTCATCGCCTACTGATCTTCTTTGCTTTGGATTTCTTCGTGCTGAGTGGTGCGAGTCGCACGGAGGCTTCATCGTTAATCTTGAACAGTTTTTTTTGCTTGCATGCATCCGCCTCTGATCTTCTTTTCTTTGGATTTCTCATCTCTGATCGCTGGAGTCTTGCAGCTAAGTAATGCAGCATTTGTTTTGTTTCTTTTTTCTATCTTTAATGTTTTATTTACTAACCATAACCTTTTTGACAGGGTTTCAGTCTGTTCTGTCGCTCTAGAGTTCGATTATAGTCTTCCCAAGAATTTGTGACATAATTTTCAAGGTAAGCATCCTATTTTTTACACAAATCTTTATTGAAGTTTTACACCAAGGTCTTTGACATATATATCTTGGCTTTTTTGTGTTGCAGGGTATTGAAGATCCTGCATGCAGGTGTAGCAGCACTCTAAGATATTGAATATGGTTTGGAATTTCAGGAATTTGATTCTTGTTTTTCTACTACTCAGTATGGCAGAACCGTCTTTTAATTTGTGTGGTGGAGACTTAGAGGGCAATGAGGATTCTGGTATAGAAGTTCCTAGCAGTCCCATGGATGTTGAAGAACGTCGGGGAAATTCTGGATGAACTTGGTGATGGATTAGATGCCGAAGATGAGGAAGCTCCAAAGGATGATTGGATTCCTCTGGATGAAGATCTCCTTGCAGATGCTTTGGCAGGTGGTCGGGAGCGCTCAAAGAGTGCTAACAAGTGGGCAAGAGGTAGATTTGACGAGTGGAGAAAAGCGTTTAATTTTGATGTTGGTGTGCGGTTGAAAAAACTTCCCTTGAGGAGGTCGAGCGAGCTTTTAACACGTTTTATGCTTGGGGTAATTTCTTTGTACCTTATTATTCATTTGATTACTAGTTTATTAATTTCTAAATTCTTTTGAAATTTAGATTCTAACATAATATTGTTTTTGTAGGCCAAGAAAAAGAATGGGAAATTATATCCACCTGCATCGTAAGTGTCTGCTTTTTTTTTTTTTAATTTTCATTTTCTTGTAGCATATTTTAATGTTCTATATTTTGTTAGGTTAAGTTGCTTGTTTCGAGGTATAGGTAGGATAGTCAGAAGGGAGAGGGAGAGAGTTCGAGGCGTAAACAGGGGATACGTGAGTATCCATTTGATATACAAGAGGATCCTATCTCTTTTGTCGAGCCGTGAGGCTTTCATCCGTGCTATAAGGAAGACACGACGGGGAAGGGAATTATGATCGACCAAGGAATAAAGCTCCCGCCATAACCTTTTTTTCAAGAACGAGATATTTTGGCGGATATTGACCATCAAATCAATGATTATTTGGTTGTATAAAGCGGTTGGCGTATTACATCTTGACAAGGTTTGGTATCGAGGGGGTGCAAAGAGTTAAAGGCTGTGTTAGATGTTGATATCACATTAGGTTTTGATAATGGTGGCGAGATAATAAAATATGGGAGAGAATCGGTAAAACCACCGACCAACTATCACAAAATTTGATGAGAGACATTTGGGAAGCCGATTTGGACACATGAACTTGATTTTATTGTGACATACAAGCGATGCACGTCGTCATTTACCCGCAAAGGAGCAGGATTCGGGCCAAAATTTGTTTCTTCAACCGATTATGAAACCTAGAGAAAATGTAAGTGTTAACCTAGAACTTATGTCTTTGATTTTTTTCTCTAATATTTTGTTAATTGTTTTCTGAGGTTTGGTATCTTTATTACGCCCGGTTGGCGTGAACAATCTCTCAAGTGGCTGAAAGTTATGGGCGTCATTGGGCACGAGGCATAAATTTGTAATAAGAGCGGTCGGCGTATCATTAGTGTCTAAATCTTTGTTTGCAAATGTGCTGCCAGGTTGGTATGACTATTACGGGGGCACAAAAATCGAGATTCATATGAGAAGTAAGTGTTTTAATATGTTTAATTATAGTTTTTATTTATTTAACATATCGATTCTTCGGTTTTTCGGGCGATAATGATCATTACACTTGATTTGAAGATTGATGCATGCATGGATTTGGTTTCGAATCCAATTAATCAAGATGGCAGCACACGTTCGTTTGCAAATGTTCTTTCTGGTATTTTCTCTCACTTTATATTTCTGTATTTTTTTTGTATATTCTGTTTCTAATATATTATGCTTTATAATTTCGGATGAAATTTGCAAAAGCACACTTACCAATGCTTCTAGGGCTCCACTTGTTGATTTGTCCAATAACATTGCTGCAAAAGAATCAACTTCAAGACTATTACGCAGTACAGATTTCGTGGTGCAGCAAGAAAATATTCCAGATAGTCGGGGAGTTAATGCAAAGCAAAAGTTCGGGTCGTTGCTTGTGTCGTTGCCGGGTCGATTGGTGATCGAGTTGTCGGGTCGATTGGTGATCGATTGCGGGTCGTTGGTCGTTCCCCGTGAGTTGCTTTGGGTCGGTCGTTGTTGACAACGATGGAAAGGGTCGATTGGGATTCTTTGGAGATTACGCTTTAACATGCAACTCACGGGTACGGTTCTTCGTGATCACGGTTGGCGATGAGAAATGCGATGATGAGTTTTATAAAGAATTGAGTATTGCTTGTCCCGATAGTGCACGAGCTCTAGGAAAGTATCATGCCCGATTATGAATAATTCAGTGGAATTTTCTGTGGTGCACTTTTAATTTTGGCATCGATGCAAATCCGGTTGTTCAATGTAATGTCTGTAGTTATGAAAAAACATTGAAAGGTCATTGAAATTTCTGAACTCCTGAATCTAAAAATTCTGGTGTTTAAACTTTTTATAAACTTTGGAACTTTGTAATTCTGATCTTTTTTGTATTCTGGAATTATGGGAATTCTGGAAGTTTTCATGTAATTTGTATTCTGAGTTGAATTGTATGTGAAAATCTGAGTTGAATATCTGTGAAAATCTCTCTGTGAAAATCTGAGTTGAAAATTATGAGTTAAAAATCTGTGAAAAAAAAATAATCTGGCCCAGCAGATCTTGGTGGAGGTGAAATTCCACCTTAAAATAGATACAGAAAAATACAGTAATCCCAGGCAAGTGGTGATTACGTATATCTTGTTTCAAAAAGACAAACTTGCAAGCATATTCAAATGGCTCGTTATGGAAACATTGCAAGTTTCATTCGTACAATGATTATTGTATACATAGAAAATACACACTTTATAACTTTACTAGTTAAAATTGTCAAATGTCCTTCTATGAGACATTCTATTAATGGATGAAGGGCTCTTGTTCTATTCATTCATTGTTGAAGAGTTTCGTCCTCTTCTGCTACTGAATGCACAGAACCATAGAAGGGTTTGACAGTATGAGAATATATGGATTGTCCTCATCCTTTCGATATTTAACATTGTTCCTTTATGGATATTTTTGGATTATTAATATATAGCACAATAACAGGAGATTCTAGGGGAATTTGATAACTGCATAAATCACTATCTCTGAGACCATAGACCATACCCCTAAAACAATTAAATAGGTTAATATTATTAAAAATAGAACAACTCAAAAAAGAACAAAAAGTATGTTAGTTTGCTGGTTTCATTGGTTAAAGCATTCTTATTACGATATTGAATTATTTTGGTAGAGGTTCGAGTCTCCGTATCTCAAAATCTAAAACCTTAGGCAAACCTGTATAAAGTCCCAATATTTCATATTCCAAAACCTTAGGCCAACCTGCATTTCATATTTCAAAATCATAGGCGTCCCCAGCATAAATGATGATAATTGAAACAAGAGGCACCCAGAGGTCCCAACATACGATCTAGGCCGTAGGATGGACAAATCCGACAACTAAGGTAGTCTAGGTGCACCTCTTTTAGAACATGTAGCACAATAACAGGCTAGATATAGATGTCCAGCATTCATGGGTGATAAAATGCATAGTCATTACAAAGAGACATTAACCTCCTGATATGTAAACTGATACCACTAATCAACTGGATGATGCATTAGCAATGATAAAGCTATCATGAATGAAAGAGATGCCCCATAACTTGATGGTGCACCAAATTAAAGACAAGCTCCAACAAAGGGCTTGACAATCCAAAAACTAAAACACTAGTCAAAACTTATCTTTGAATTTGCTTGCAATGGTTTGACGTCTCTTCGATGGAGTAAAGGTTTGCATCTTCAAAGATATGATAAAACTGAGAAAATGTTATAAAAAACGTTCAACGTGGAGGCACATGATCCTTGTTCGCCTTTTCCAATCAAGCATAAAGACTATATCCTTAGTTAGTTTGGCAAAGTGCAACAGCACTACCTAACTATTAACCTTCCTATGGTTCATGGTTCATATTTATTCTTCTCCAAATGACAACCTAAATGAATGCTTCTAGAACTTTTGTATACAGAAATGCCATTTTCGTTGGCATTCTAGGGAGGAAACAGGGACCGACACTTGTTGAGTTTCTAGAATGTCAATAAAAGTGACATTATTGCAACGTGAAAAGGAGATAGGAGCAATTCAGTTTACCAGAATGTTGGGTAAAATGCTAGAATCTCGTGTAAAAAAACAAGAATGTCAAGTTAAAAATAAAGATTGTTGTGTTAAATTTTAGATGGCATGGTTGTTGGATGCGGCTAAATTACTCCTAACCTGATTTTACATCATGCAACGGAAAGGTAGTCGGCAACAAATTAGACCAGCGACATCCCACTAGAACCCCCCTCCAAGCAAGGCGATTACCTATTCAAGAAGTTCGAGCTTCTAACCCTAATATGAAAGTTCCAGCAGACACTTGTAATACGCGTGTCAATTTATGAAAGGCAGATTGCTACATCTTAGAATCTTACAGGTAACTCAAATATAAACTTTCTACAATTCTACTAGTAAACGTGTGCCCGGCGTTGCGGCGCTAATGTCCTGGCTTATATTTTTACTTGGCATTTAATGTCCATATATCTGCAACTTCTGTGAACATCACAGGTTGATGCTTGCAACAATGGACATGATTTGCTTATGTAAATATCTTTGTTGTTTAAGGTGGCCCCTCATCCTTCCTATTATAATTATATGTTAGGGATAGGGATATACCATGGATAATTGTTGGAACTCTAGAACTTGTATCATGAATGGAGAAAAACACAACTTGCCAATGAAGTAAATCAATTGGGTTGAACAACGGTCTTGTAACCAAACCTAGGTGAAAAAAATCATCGTCCTATCATAGGCAAAAGATCGTCCAGCTTGAATTTTTGCTTGAGGGCAAAAAATCTGGTAGGAATTTTGGAGTTTCTATGCAGAATTGGGCAGTTACTCATTAGTTTATATGCAAAATTCAAGGGAGTATGGCATACAACATAGGGAGGCAAATTGACTAGATTGAGGTACCGGGGATTTAGAAGCCTCTTCCGAGAACTGGTTTATCAATGGTGGAACCAAAATTTACAACTTGAACATCATGGGGGGAGACTATTGTTAGTGTATCTTGGCATAAGAGGGCTTTTAGGGCCCCCTTCCTCTTCCTCTTCCTCTTCCTCTAAACCTGCAAATTAGAAAAGGAGGAATTAGGGTTCGTGGAAAAACAGAATTAGGGTTCATGCGAAAACCAGAGACGATCGAAGAATTTACCCTCAGTGTCGGAATAATATTTGAGCAGTTCGATCCTTTTGATCCTACACACGGTGTCGCCTTCGGCGCTCATGACGATATTAACCTTAGGTTTTATTTCCGGCACTTTTATGGTGCCTTCAAGCATTTGCACAACAGCCCGCATTGAAGGTCTCAAAATTGGATCCCTCTGTGTGCAGATTAGAGCAAGTTGAATCATCGTTGTCGCTTGATCTTCATCAATATTTGAACCTAATTCAGGATCAACGACTTTTAGTTCAGATCCGACAAGTTTTCCGCTTTCCAGCAAGCTCCAGTACGGTAATTCTTTACTCTTGCATCCGCTGATTATCTCTTTTAGCACCATTCCGAATCCATAGACATCGCTTTTTTCTGTAATGGCTCCATCCATTAACCACTCCGGTGCTAAATAACCGGGAGTGCCTTTCATAGTTGTCATTACCACGCTTTCGTCCTCATTCATAAGCCTAGACAGTCCGAAATCTGAAATTTTAGGCAAGAATTTTGAGTCTAGAAGTATGTTCTGAGGCTTCAAATCTAAATGAATAATCCGGCTATTGCATTCTTCATGCATATAAGCCATGCCTTGGGCAGTGCCCATGGCGATCTGAAACCTGGTTTGCCAGTTTAGGGCAGAATTCCCCTGTTTTGTGAAGAGCCAATTATCCAAAGATCCATTTTCCATGAATTCATAAACTAGAAGCCTGTTTGATCTTTCTAAGCAGAACCCAATTAGTTTTACCAGATTGCCGTGATGCAATCTGCCTAAGATGGCAACCTCTGAGAAAAATTCCTTCTTCCCACCTCCATCTCTGATTTTAATAAGCTTTTTCACTGCAACAAGGGTTCTGTCAGGCATGATTCCTTTGTACACCTCACCGGATCCTCCTTGTCCAAGCTTAAAGATAAAACCTTCCGTCATTTCCTCCAGTTCTTTGTATGAGAATCTCTTCAATCCTACTCCGGAGAGTGAAACGTCAAGCATTTCATCTTCTTGTGATTCACTTGAGTCTGAAAATCTAAGTCCAGCCTCTGTTTTCCGATTCTTGAACCAAATCCATAAAATCACACCTCCTAGAAGGGCTAGAAATATGAAAACTGCAATGCTTGCAAGGATCTTTACAAGCTTAGATGGAGAAGATTTGGAATGTGAAGAATTGGGATTGATTCTCAAGTAAGCTGTTACATTTTGATCGCAAGAGATAAGGGTGCCAATTTGATCATTTACTAAATTGCAAGATTTATTCTCAACACTGTAAAAAGCTCCCATGCAAGAATGTTGAATTCACACTGTTGCCTGCATTCTTGCGCGGAAGAAAAATGCTGCAAATTTATATATGCGCTTGAGAAATAACTCAATCCTGATGTGTCAGAGCTTCCATCCCAAAAGCAATTGTTATTTGAATCTTTTTTGAAATATGTAGTACAGCCCTGGCATTGCCTGATTCATTGGTTCCATATCCATATGATCCGCGTTTATTTGGAAGATAAGACTCTGTTGGAAACAGAGTAAAAACAGCAGTCCAATCATATTTCTGTCCATCCCAACAGTTCACTGTCACATTTCCATCTGCTTCTAATCTCAAAAAAGTTGCATGTGGAACTGCTTCTAGATCTTGAAATGCTTGAATTCTTCTATCTCCAGGATTAAGATTTTGGCATTTGGTTGCATTGAGCATGTCCCATTTGTTGAGAAGAGTCTTTGCTGGGTCAGGATTATCAAGCCTAAGATCTAAACTATAGTTTCCAGTCCTATTGTCCAAACAAAGTGCAAAAAATATAGTGCCAGATGATATGTTTTTTGCTACAGAAGCTGTATCATCCATGCCAGAATAGCTCCATATCCAATAAGGTTGTGAAAAAAGAGAAATACCTGACAGATCTGCGGAAAGAACAAGGCCTTCATTTTGCATAATCATCATGTAATGCCCTTTCGTCCAATTTGAAGAAGAAGATTTGCTTGTGAGAACAGTACCGGCAGTAATAGTCTGATACAAAAGAAGTGTATCAGTAGGATGGTCAAAAGAGCTCCATACTATGGTAGGATATCCACCAGAAACATTGCTTAGAAGGACTAAGGACCCTCTGTCTGTCAATCGGATCTCCTGCACATCCTTGTTTGCAGAATTTGTAGACCAGATTACTGATCCTTGGTCTAGAAGGACTAAATCTCCATCAGATTTGAAATGTAAAACCCCCTGTGTTGAGACAGGCCGGTCTGCATTAGCAGTCCACAAAACCTTTGCTCTGGAAGGATTATCCGCCCTATGCATGTGCAAAATTACAGAGAGCACATACCCATTGCCTGAATTCATAAACCAGAGCCCAAAATCTGCATCACTTGATCGATTAGCTTGAAGTTGTGTTGTAACGCCACTCACATTATGGGCAAAGTAAGCAATGGGTATATCATTGTTCACCGGAACAGACCATGGTGGAGTGTAACACCTTGGATATGAACAAATGGAAAGGTCTTGGCTTGCTGATCCCTTTGCCATAGCCAGAAACAAAGCTATGGTAAACAAAATAGCGGATTTGGACGATTCCATGGAGCAAAACCTGCATGGCCTAGCAACATCTGAGGATTGTGCTCCCCCAAGTAGGCTGATAAAGCTGTTGCGTTTGACACCTTTTCAGCTGCAGGGATGCATCAGGCTGTTATGGACGAACGGACGAGAATTTTTTTTGTCTATAAACTGTGGGCCGAAAGCATTGGATTGGCCTTTGAATAGGAATCGCTCTGTAGATTGGTCAATTGGTCAGTGCCGTCAGTTCTGGATGGATCAGTTTCTCAGAAAGTGGGAATAACAGAGACCTCTTTTTGGGCTTTTTGTGCTAGGGAAACGGGCCTGTGTCTGCATTTTTCCACCAGTGTCAGAATCTTCCACCATAGCTGAAGAGGGTTCCGTCCGTTATGTTCCATTCGACAAAGGTTTGTGTACCTCCTAAAAATTTTGTGCTTGGACTATTTTGCTCATTTCTAATAGCTGAAGTATTTGGCATCCAAATATATCAATTATTAGGGCATATCCCTTACGAACTAGGTATCAACAGAGCATCGACTGCTTCCTAACATGGATTTGAAATCTTTTTGTAGTCAGCTACTTTCTAACATGGGATTAAATTGAAATATTTCGTAATCAATGGGTTATTATGTTAGCATACCGAGTTCGGGTAACTTTTTTAATGGGAAGAAAGATTTCCTAGAGTTCTAAACTTAGCCTGCTAATCTAGAATTTAGCCAATTGATTCTGAAGGACTATGAAGATAGCAACTTGTCCGCTAATCTAGAACTTTAACCAGCTATTTCTGAAGGACTATGAATGAATTGAATGGTTTTTTATAAAGAAACCAGTTAATTCCCTTCAAGTTCAAAGTTCACTAGCTACCATCGGGTGGGAGACCTGAGTCCCACCAACCTTGCCTTCAAACAAAAAAAAAAAAGTTCAAATATGACCACACTACTAGTTTTCTCTTGACGTTCAAATATGACCGGACTACTAGTTTTTCTTGAACCAAGGTCATTTGATATATAGAACATGTCAACTTCTTCATGGACTCTTGTCATTTGTATCCCATGTTATATTACACATTTTACTATGCTATAAATACATGCATAACGTTGGCTTTATATCTGGTTTATAGCGCTTTTTTTGGTCTTAAATTATTCTTTCATGCTTTCCTAGCAATAGCCTTCCACATATTTCTTTATTCAATTGGCTTATTTTCCATGATTTTTATTGAGTAGTAGTTCTATGGTGTTCACATGCCAATACATGATTCTCTTTTTAAATCCAATAATCTTGGTAAGACAATCATGGACCAAAATATATCATGTCATGCAAATAGTTTAAAGTTTAGGTGTCTTTGTTGGCTTGTCCTCATCGAAAGTATAGATTCTAGAAATTTGATTGTAATGTTCAAAAAGATATATTGGGAAGCATATTCAAATGATATGTTTCAAGTGGTGTGGTGTTTCACGTAGCATATCTCCAGTGATTGCTTGCTTTTTGTTGTAGTCTTTGAAAATGATAATTTGTGTTGTGGCCAAATAGCTTTGAAAATGATAATCCATGTAAAAGAGTCAAAGCTTTAAAAGTTTTGTAGTATACAAACGTATGCATGTTTCCCACTTGCCCAATCAATTCCACCATTTGGTTAAAGCTTTGCTCACATCGCGAACTACCTATCATAGAACCCTCATGGTTAACATGAGAATAGAACCCTTGCACTTCACTTTCATTATTCACACCATCTACTACAACACATAGCCAAATGCAAAGACCCGTTGCTTAACGGTAGTGTTGCTACACGAGCCTTATTGTGGCTTCTGAAATTCTTTTACTTTGAGCTTTTTTGAAAAATAAAGAATGATTTTTATCGTCCATGGAGACCAATCGGTCTAAGTGAACATAAGTGCGATGTATGGCGGCATGGAAACTGGGGAGCAGATTCCAGGGGGTCCTGCGACCAGCGGGAGCCGGGAGCCGGGTCCTGGAATCAGCGGCCCAGTTCCAGGCCGCCACAACATGGTAATTGGGTCGCAAACGATTTGTGTTCGGATTTACCTTCGGATTACCTGCTGAACAGAATTAGCATGCCTTTTTCCATTCCGAAGGCAAAACGAGCGAGCCAGTTTCCATGTTGTAGAAAAGGCTGGCCAGCTCATCGAATATTGAGAAGGCCTGGGTGGAAGGTAGCATATAAATGAAGATGTCTCTGATGATATGTTTATGGTTACCTACCCACATAGAAGAATAAACAAGACAAGCCATGTATTCCAAGTTCTTTTATTCACTCCCAATTATTGGTTTGATTCTAATGGGGTATTTGACTTGTAGATTTCGCAAGTCAAATACCTCTACAAAAAAATAATTTGCAATTTGAATACATCATGTGCGGAAAGAATATCAAAAAGATGGGCTCGAACCCATGCAAGGGAGCTCAAAATCCAATAGACTAACCACCATCCCTTTTTAATAATAAAGAAAATGATTATTATGGTACTCAACTTTTAAATAGATAAGTGAGCATTTGGCTCGTAGTTCTTTGGAGCCCAGCCCCGATAGGGGAGCCAATATTTTGCCCAATGTATTCTATCATGATCTCTAGAGTATGGTCGCCATGTTTCGCGCACGTAAGAGGCAACCTCTTGTAAGTCGAGGTAAATTCACATGTTTAGCCATTCGTCGGGTGTGTTGGATACGTAATGTTTTGGACTACAACATTGTAGAATATATTTTCATCAAAATCCCTAAGATTAAGAAGTTACAAACATCATGAACTTGGGGAGGGGGAAGGAGTCCAAGCTCTGGCGTGGATTACTTTAATAGCCCCATTCGCATATACTACGAGCCTACCATCGCCAGACTTCTGAACTCACGAAGACACCAAGTGCGCCACCTGATACGCCACTTAACATTCTGTACGTCCGCCAGTCTCCCACGATCGGGTAACATTGCATCAATACAGCTTCACGCTTGCACCGTGGTCGCCATACTCGAGGCCCCCTATGTCCGAAGGTTGCCAGCTATAGAGCCCTAGGCCAATGGTTAATGTCCCCAATTTGCTCCGCCTTCTCCAAATTTCCAGCCTACCTCCTTAAACCCTTCCTAATTCTTCAATCGATTTGCCCCTAAACAGCTCGGACCATCTCTGCTCCAGTTGCAGTGAATGAATTTGGCCTTTAAGGCGAGGAGTTCTGGAAATCTGGATGTCCAGACTGCACCAGACCCATCATTCTCGTCTTCCTTTAAATTGGGAGCTCAGTGTCTCCCTGCCAAAGCCGAAGTATTCTTAATCAGCTCGAAGCGCCACAGATAAGCGCCAGCTTCTTTTGTCTTCTTCAATATAATTTGGATGACTCTGGGCTAGGCTAACTGTGTTTTCTTGCATTGACATAGCAGGCACAGCGGTGATCATGGATCAAGCACACAGGACAAGCTTCCCTGGAAGTGGGCCAATTTGGGACACTGCCAGGTCCAAAAGGAGGGGAGCTCCTGTCTTGTTACATCGGCGGAGGTGACCCATGCCGTAGGTTCATCCCTCCAAGTTGAGGTGTCTCTAGAGTAGTCTCTCAGATTGAAAGGGCCTGCTCTGATACTGACTTAATCCACTGCCAGATTGTGGTTACTGAAGAAGATAACATCCTCTTCCAAAGCCCTGTGCAACCTTGAATGCTTCCCGCCATATTTGCATGGCCACTACTGGACGATCAGCTTTCTCTTCTTTCTTTTTTTTGTTGTTGTGACTGTGGCCTCTGTGCCCTCCTCCCCCCCCTTCCCCCTTTATCTTGATCTGGAATGTGGCTTGCGTGCCAAGATTTTTTGTAGGCCCAAGTGCCATCCTCTTTAGCAGCCCTCGGGCTTTTTTTTTTCTGGAAATGAGTTAATGAAACAGAGCCTCGGGCTTTTTTTGGAGTTGAGTTTTGGATATAGTTCATGTGCAGAACTTTAGTTTTGTCTTAACGCTCGCTTTTCTTGTTCTATGCCAATGTGCTTCAGGAGGATGCAGAGAGATATAAGCCAAGATAAATTAGTTGTTGTATATAATGTTTAGTGAGCATGATCTGAATGGCGCAGAACTTAAGAGGTCGGTCGAGTTCCAATTAATTGATCATCAATGTCTGTTGTATGGTACATCCAGAAATATCCTTCCGAGTTAAATAAATATCTCAAACGTAATAAACAATGCAAGGGTAGGGTTGAATGCAAGCTGGCTTAGTTATCTATAGTCTCGTCACTGTCTTCGGATACCTGCCATATGCAAATGTTACTATGGTATCACAAATGACAATTCCCATAAAAGCATGTTGTAGAGTAAACAAACCTGGTTAGGGAATGTGTTGCCCTCCTCGAATCTTGGTGTTGGCCCCGTGTCTTCAGACATATTTGTCCTCCAAGTCTTTGCAAACTCCACATCCATTCCCCTAGCCCGGGAGATTATGTTCTTGTCCATATCTATTTCGACCATTTCTCAAATGATCCTAGCATTGTCTACGGCATTATCGTGGTCATGTTGGGGGGAAGAATTAGCTGCTGTATAATTGACCCAACCTTGTGTGTCCAACCTCATGGAATTCCCAGGGCCAATCTCAGCGTGTGTGTCGCCCTGTTGACCAAGTCCCATGTCTTCATTGATGAGCTGATTGTGCTTATGGAGTTTGGGACATGTCTGACTAGAGGCAGGAACCCTTCTATGCTAACATCTTGCACACCAACAACGTCACCTGAGCATCCAAGCTACTCATAACCTCAACTTCTTCTTCACTATCATGGGCAATTGTGTGATCACTCATAACTAGAGTTGTCAATCCACTCACCTATTGACGTTCATAGACCCGCATGAATGATGTTTTAACTATTGGAGCTCTAATTGGACTCATCCCTTGCCTCACCCTCATCATGTTTCTCACCTCTGACCTTTTGTTCTTCACCTCTTCACTCACTGGCCTCTAGAGGATAAAGAGCGCAGCCACCCTTGAAAGCCCCCTAGGGTACATGAATTTTCTAAGTCTTGCAGTAGAGGCTTCAAATGCAGCATCTGCCTTCTTCTTATTTTCCCTTCTTTCCCTATTTTGTTGTGCTCTCTTGGCAGCTTCTAGCCTTTCCAATTTCATTCTAAGAACCTTGATTTTCCTACCTACAACTTGCTCATTCTTTAGTCTCTTAGCCTCAGCCCTTCTAGCCCTCTCAGCGGCCAAAGCCTCACAGAAGCCATCACTAGAGATGTGCACCCTCCCACTCAGATCTGGAGCTAAACCCCTCTTCCTTGCCCTCATGGCCTGAGACTGGTGCACATAGGCTTGTGATGTCCTCATGTTTTTAGCATGCTGCACATCTGCCTGTGTTGGTTCTATGACATGAGCTGGCAGCACAGGTTGCAGCAAGGGCCTCGTGCTTGCATCGATGGCCTCATGGTTACCAACTTGTGCTCCTTCTTGCTGAGATGGATGCACACCATGGTCTGAAATGCCCACATCCTCAATTCCATGTGTATGCTCATCAATAGCCTGCTGGCCACCATGCTCGCCAGTAGGCTGATGTGCCTCCCATAACTGTTGCAAATCAGCCATGTTGAATTGTTCCAATTCCTCATCCTCTAAGTTGGCACTTGGCAGCCTCTTCCTGCTTCCCACTTCCTATAATCTGCTCTATGGGCACCCTAGCAAACCTGCCACTTTCCTGACCTGGCTTAACCTTATCCGAGTTGAAAGGCCATATCCCAGTTGCTCTTGGCGAAGGGTTCTTAGAAAGCCAGTACAGCCCACGGGGAATATCACTCCCGAGCAGTGGAGGCAATACTTGCCTTGCTATCACGACCCTCGGGGTGCACATGCAAAGCATTACCCTTGCAAGAAGGCCCGATCTTTGGAAATCACAGAGTCGGGCGTGGAACAAGGCTACGGCGTCTTGCCAATGGGAAAGCCCGGACTTGGATGGTATGCGGCGAGAATTGCTTAAGTGGGCGAGGGCCGTCCATAATACCGGTCTTGACCGCCTTGCTCAATAAGGCATTACGGGGAAGGCTTCCTACCGCGCAGTGGACCAATAGCGAGTTGTTCCCATCTATAAGGCGGGTGACCCACACGCCCGACCAGTACCGAACAATCATGGTCGGTTCGGTGTTTGCAAAACCGCTTTGGGATTCTCGGCGGTAGTAGAGGTGCGGGCCCTCACCCGAGCAGGGATTGACCCGGCACTCAACCATTGACCACGTCTTCACGTTGCGAACTCGATTGAAGGCAGCAGAACCGCCATCGGGATCTATATTGTTGCTTTGTGGATTTTCGCGGCGTTTGACACTACGCCTCGGGGGAAAACTATGGGCAAAGGCGCCTTGTTGGGGGTTTCTGTAGATTTGCGAATGCGAAGGTACGAGCTATATATGAAAGATGCTCTGGTTTAGGTTCGCAGACAAGCCAACCATTTGATAGTAGTATCGGGTTCGTCGGGGATGCCCCTCTCCCCAACATTGTTTGGGCTTTACATTGATCAATTGAGAGGCGGGCTTGGCGATAATGGGGCGATGGAGCTCACCTTCTATCGGATCATCGACAGCTTAATATATGCCGATGATGTGGACCTCTAGCTTACACACCGGCCGGACATGCAGCGACATCTCGATGCCCCGGACACATACGCCAAGGCGGCCGATATGCGCGTCAACCTGGCCAAAACTAAGGTGGTTTTCATATCATCTTCACGTCAGCCGAGGGTCCCCTCCTTCAGTTATCAAGGCCAGAATGTGGAAGTTGCATCCACATACAAGTATTTGGGAGTGGAGTTTTGTGACGTTCCAAAGCCAAAGATAACGGCCCCGGGCGTATACCGCATCGTTTCGCCACACGCTACACGCCACTCGGACGGCGGTAATGCAGCTAAGCGTGTAGCCAGGTGAGTAGCCCTAGGGGGCAACTTGCCAGAAATAGGTGCAACTATTAATGTGCACATTTTCCAATGTACACATTAATGTGGGCACACATTTCCATGTGTGCACATTTGGCCACCTAGCCCTTAAAGGCAAGTGGGCCCATTTCCAATTATCCCACATGCCAAAAGGGGATAATTGGAAACCCTAGCCAACTCCCTTGTCTATATAGGGTAGGAAACCCTAACTAGCCCAATTTTCGATTTTAGGGCTTCAGAACTCTGCTTTGGCTGCCTCAATGTACCAAAACCGCATCCTGCACTTCGACTAGGAGAGTTGCATCCTTAGTTTCTCTAGATTCCGTTTTGCAGGATGGATGGTCGAGCTCAGTCGAGGAGCCTCTCAAGGATCGGTATTTGGCCAATTAGATAGTCTAAACCCCTAATTTAGTCATTGAATCAAGAGGGTTTAGCCTATTAGATTGACCATCCGGATCTCTAGATAGCAGATTCTAACTAAAGAACCTAACTCTATGTTGTAGGTTAGATCTTGTTCTTTAGTTCTTTCGTGATGTATATGGATGATGTATCTCTATGAACTCCTTGTATTGGGAAGGGGGTAGAGACCTAAAGCCGTGTAGTTGATGCTCCTAGAGTAGCCTCTCTAGCACACTTGTAGATTCGCCTGCGGCGCAAGAGCCACACCAGGGATGTGGGTGTAGGGGCCGGCGGGCCGAGAAGGAGATTCATGTGTCGACTCATGAAGGGTTCCTCCGGTGTGTAAGGCCTCACCGGGAACCATTGTGGCTAGGTCCAATGGCTTGCACCCGTTTGCGTCTTGGGCAAGGCATGGACTCGACACCCGTGGGGTGGTGTTCACCTTCCAGTGGGTTCAGTCGAATACGGGCAGTGGCCCTCTAGCCACCTTGAGTCAGCATGTAGATCTCTGGAGGGAGTGATCCCTACCTGCCCCATCGGAACTGGGAAGATGAGCCCAGGAGTAGCCCTCTTGGCTATGCATCCGGCGGGCTACAGTCAGGCCCCGACACTTTTCAGACCACTCTGCAAAGTGCGTACAGGAGGGGCGGATGGAGTGGACAACCTTAAGCCATGTTCATATGCCAGCCAAATCCATTGCCATGAATTCTGTCTGCAATGAACTCTGGAGACCCAAGCCGTCAGTCATCCCCTGAGTCTGATCCTTGGGTAGGATTTCCTATGTGATGTGCTGATCTTTGCCTATGCAGATATGTGGAGGACCATCCTTCGTGATGGTCATATGATGTTGATGTATGTGCTACTGACATGTATGTTTACGCTTCCGCAGCTAGGTAGGCCCCGGAGGAAGGCGGGGTGCAATGACCCTTCCACTCTTCCCTTAATCGAACCCGACCGACGGTTGCTGGTGTGTCGTGTGGAGGGCCCTGTATTAGCATGGAGCTGGTATGGGGATGAACTCGCTTTGTATACTGGTGAGTGCACCGTGATAATGAAAGTAGGGGACGCGTCAGTGGTATCAGAGCAATGTTCTTGGAGACCAAGAGCAAAGCACTGACCATGCTCCCAGTAGTACTAACTTGATAGGACCCTCAAACCTCGAGTAGCGGGAAAAATTTTTTTCTCCCGGGGTAGAGATAGTAATTATCTAAGATTAAGATAAGTAGAGAACATAGGTAGGATAGAATAAACAATCGAAATAGCACTTTTGGCCAATGACTCCAAGAGTGCTCGAGCATGTTAGGTTCAGACCTAATGGCCCTTTCGAGACTCTTAGAGTCGTCACCCCATATAAACCCTAGAACTTGACCTTAGGAACTCCAAATGGTAAGATAAAAGATGAAATCCCGATCAAAAGAGTTCGAAATAGCTAGAATTGTATGTTAAAACATCGAAAAACATTAAGTACAAGTCACTTTTGGAACAGCGACTCCAAGAGTGCGCCAGAGCATAGTTAGGTCCCAACCTAACACCCCCCAAGACTCTTAGAGTCATCCCCAAAAGTGACCCTTAAAATTAAACGTAAATTAATAAAAAGTAATGATAGGATCCTGCTTAAAATGCTTAAATTAGGGAGTAACAGCATGTAAATTGTGTAAATTGGGTGTGTTGGAGCAGAGAAGGCCGACGACTCCAAGAGTGCGCCAGAGCCTAGTTAGGTCCCAACCTAACACCCCCCTCCCAAGACTCTTAGAGCCATTCAAGAAGCGGCACCAAACAAGACCCCAATTTAAGCCCAAGACGGGGGAGACTTTTGCCAAAGAAAAACCTCGAGAAGATTAAATCGACCAAACCCTAAAAAATCCAACCCTATAAATTACGGGACATAGGCTCATTTTTAGGTTTCTCCGCGGTTTCCAATTGAGCTCCTTCTCATTAGCCGATCTTTTGGCCCTCGCCCAAATTAGACGTTATACAATGGCTAGGATTCAAACAAACCTAAAAGCCAAAGAAGGAAGATAGGCCCAAGTACCAAGTGCTCCTTGTTGAACGAAGCTCAAAGATGCCGACGACAAACCGGAAGGCCGACATGGGGAGGCTGCCTAGGTATTACAGAATTTGGAGAGGAGGCGGAGGAAAGAAGAAAAGGCAAAGAGGAAAGGAAAAGGAGAAGAGAAGAAAAGGCAAGAAGAAGAGAAGAAAGAGCCAAGAGGAAGGAGGAGAAAGCGAGAATGTAAGGAAGATGAGGAGGTTGCGTAACCGAAGACTCCACCAATGGCGGGAACAAAGAACCAAGAATGTAGAGGACCCCGAACCCCAAAGGAAAAAAGGGTAATGACTCAAGAACCCCAAAAAGAAGAGAAGAACCCCTACGGCCAGATCTATAAACGAGCCAACCGAGGGTGAACAATCCCCAACCTCGTTTCTGAGGAGGCCGGCCGATATAGCAAAGATTCTTGAGGCAACCTTTCGAACGGGAGAATCCTCACAGCAGCAGCCTTTGACCCTCAACCCCAAACAGAGGAAATCCGGGCGAGGAAGAGCCAATCCCAACTCCAAGCACGCTTGAGACACGATTAACTTATTCCCGCCAAGGTTCCCCACCATTCTGCGGATGGCAAGAAGCAAAGAAGCTAGATGCTTGAGAGAAGGCAGCAAGAAGAAAGCAAACAAAACCGCCGAGACTCGCATAACCTTAGGACCAGAGAGGAGGTACAAGAAAGAATTAGCAGATTACAAAATATACAAGAAGATGCATCTAAGACTACGCAGCCTTACTACTTAAGCAAACAGGGTCAAAACTGTCGAAGGAGGGAAGCCAACTCGGGAAGCATTCCAGCTCAAACCCCGCCAGAGCTACCGAACCCCCAAGAAGCCTATGAAGAGATCCCAAGACTCCCCTTTGCCGAGCCTTAAGGGAAATCAAGCACTTCCAAAGGAGCTACGGATTCCTCATCCCGAGGGCAGCATTCGAGGTTTGTCCGAGAAATTTTGTGGGAGTTCGACCCCAACAAGCTTAGTAACCAACGACATGTTACTCGCTTTACAAGAAGCAGAGATGGAGGTTGTGCAGCTTGCCAAGACTCATTAGCATGCACTCTCCATGGAAAAAGAGTCACCCTTCAGCCAAAGGATATGAGACTGGCTAAGTACATCAAGCGGAGGGACTAATAGAAGGGAAATTATTTTTTTGTAACTAACAGGATTATATCCGATGTATAAAATTTTGAATAATAAAATATATAGTTGTTTAAGAATGTACATTCATTAGGCACAGATTAGTTTTGGAACAATTGGAGTAATTTCACCGGTGATTCTCCAAGAGTGCGCCAGAGCCTAGTTAGGTCCCAACCTAACACCCCTCCCGCCAAGCACTCTTAGAGTCAGCCTCGAACTTCCCAAGTTCATAACTTGAGCTAGACATACCCAAATCGACCAAAATTTGTTGCATTAGAACCCTAAGACTATAGGCAAGCCACTTCGAGCCTCAAATTAACCAAGAAACATTAGCCTCATCCCAAATGTCAGGAGTTTTAGAAACCCTAAAAATTTTAGGGCATAAATTCCCTATATATATCCCCAAGATAACCCCTAAACCTCAACCACGTAATCGCCCCGCGAATTGAGGCGACATCTTTCAGCCTTAGTCAGGCGCCCCCAGTTTCGTTTGACATCGGCAGCACGCTTCGCCATGGCTACAGAAGCCTTCATCAGTTGGTATAGCGCCTCCCCCCACATCACTGAAGTAGATGTCAATATAGTATTCCAAGTATTTCAAAAAGAATTTGACCTTTCAAAGAACCCCGAACTCCAATCCTTTTCGCCAAGTCCCAAGTAGAATTCCAAGAGAAAGTTGTCCCTAGCTTACAGAAGATACCGCCATGCATAGGGTACTTTGTACCAAGGACCGCATTGCAAACAGCCCTCAGTCATGTACCCAATATTGCCAAGGCATTGAGGAACAGAACCAACCGCTTACCAACCTACATGACCCTAACAAGCAATGGCAAAGTCTTCTTCTCCTACAACACAGCCTTTAGCTTATATCTAGTATATAGGCGTAAACCGTATTAGGTGAACCATCAATTCAGCCGCTAGAAATCACACCCTTGGACGAAAGAATGGTCTAACGCCCCCCGCTTGAATACTTAAGAGACCATAGCGTAAGCATCCAAGAGAGTGAAGACTCCGGTGAAAGCGAGGATGACATAGAGGTGGACCTGTGAGGAGGAACGCCGGAAGCGAACAAGACATCACCCCGGCGTTGCCGACAGACCACCCCAGGGATTGCACAACCAATCGGGGGGAATAACAAGTCTAGCACCACCATAGTCAAGGACGAATTCTTGCCGCTAAATGACATCAAAAACCTCCCCGAATGCAGTGGACAGAGGCTACCAGCGTCGATGAACTCCTTCACCTCCCACGGCAAACACCGGATCTAGAAGACTTCATCGACCAAGAAACGGAAGATTTTCCGTACAAATACGAGGAGGCTACTACTTACACAGACACACCATCTCTGGACATTGAAGCTTACTGGCAGACTATCGAGGAGGTATGATGTCGAGGAACTTCCTAATGAGGAGGAGTTTATAGCACTTCGAGAGCAGATGGGAATAAGGGGAAGACAACAAGAGTAATGCGCAAGGGGAGCCTTCTTCCTCACAAGAACAGATAGCAAAATTCCAAGGGAGAGCCACAAACCCGACAAGTGTACTAACGCCTTCCAAGATTACAAGGAATTAGTTCAAGTACCCGTGGACCAAGATGCATCAAGGCACGGGGGGCACCTCGGGGGCACGGAGGAGTACCGGAGCAAAGACTCAAATATTACCTTCCGCCCAACGCACGGTAGAGTAATAATATTTCACAAGCGCCCAGCCCACGAGGAGAGGAAGTCGCGGCAGATGCCGGTAGCACTTTCAGGATTTGGCATGCACGCATCGCCATCGAAAAAAGGTGGACCATGTCATTTTAGTGAAGCGGAAAACAGCCTTGGGCATCTTCGACCGCAAAGTACCCCACCTTCGACAAGGTAGGTTGGCAAGCTGGCAGCTCATACCTCCCATAGACGGGTGGAAGAGCTAGCATCCGCCATCCGAGGGGAACAAAGAAGGGATATACTCGAGGGAACTTGGGAAGTACAAGAGGGGTACAGCCCAAGTAAAGAAGTTTTCGAGGACAACCCGCCTTACCCCATGATTTCAAGACTAGTCGACTTTTGATCCCTGAGACTTTTTGTATCTAAAATATTATATGATATATATGAATAAAAATCCTATTGCACTTTTAAATGTTTTGTTGATGTATTTTGCCCCACAATTATACCAACAAGCATAATCAATGCAAGAGAACAAAGGAACTAATCATATAACCATGAATTGCTTGTGCATGCAGCTAGAGGCCTAAACGCTAGGGGAACGACAACCGCGAGATCTTATAGAAGAGCAAACCCCACCTGCACCACCCCGCAAGGAACCTATTTGAGGATATGGAACCCATGACCCCAGAGGAGGAGATAGCCTGTGATGAGGACGGACCGAGCAGATAAAGGCATTACCGTCCGCACAAGGGGAGTGGGTTCGGTGGGCAACGCCGCCTTGCCGCAAGCATCAGCGCCTCTGAGGGCGTGAAAAGACAAGAAGAGGAGCAAGAGAAGGAGATCCTCCAGCCCGAATCTTCCCGACTCAAGCTCGACTCGGATTCCGACCGAGGAAGAGGAAGAATGTGCTCAGAACCAACAGATGGAAGGCGAGGAACACCCCTGATGGACGACAAAAAGAGACACCGTGGCCTCTCGACTACCGTAAGAAGGTAGATTCCGTGACCGGGCAATGTATGGAAGGCTCGAATCCGAACAGCTTCTCGTGGGAGAACAGTCGATTGGAAGCAGAGGCATGGCCGGACTAAAATGAGCGAAAGTACCGGAAACGCTTTATAGCATGAAAGATAAAGACAAAGGCAGAGTTGCAACAGCCAACTTGAAAGGAGCCGCACGGATTTGGTGGAAGGGTTATGCAAAGGCACACGGCTTGCTGTGGATGCTTGTAAGTTCAAGAAGTTTGCAAAGCCTTCAAGCGCCATTACGCCCTAAGGGAACATAAGTCCAAAGATGATGCGCCAGCTTTTAAGGTGTTGCAGCAAGGCAACAAATCAGTCCAGAAATATACAGAGGAATTCATGAGGCTAAGGTCAGATGTGCCGGGTTAGAGAGAAGCATGCGCGAGAGAAAGCTATATTGAGGGGCTGAATGAGGAGATCCCAAGTTTGTGAGGGCAATAAACCCTAAGACAAAAGATCGTTTTAATCCAAGGCTATAAGCTTGCGTGGGTCGGACCTCGTAATAGCGGGCGTAAGCAAAGAAGATTTCCGTGATAAAGGCAAGGCGACGTGAAGCTATAGCCCTGTGGCAGCCGCCTGTGTCCGCCTAGAACCCCATATGGTGGGAACCAGGGAAACAAAGCAGAGAAGAAGGTGTGTCCTTCAAGGACAAGCAGGAGGGGTCAAACTACTCCAAAGCAAAGGCGATCCTTTTGCGTGCAATGCCCAAGGAAAAGAGGTGTGAATGCATAGAAAAGCAACGGTGGCTTCGTGCTTCCAGCCGTGCCATAGGACAAAGAACCGCCTTACGCCATGAGTGCAGCTCTAGCTGAGTTGGGAGATTGGGATGCCCCGTCCAACGACGACGGGCGAAGAGGCCCGCTGACTACATCTCGTGGTGAGTGTCATATCTTTGCCGCAATAGATACAGAGCAAGCAGAGAGCCAGTATAAGGTAATTTCCACAGTAGGGAAGGCCAAGGCCAAGTCCTTCATAGTCTTGATAGACTCAGGAAGCAGCCATAACTTTGCATCCCCGTAATGGTTCAAATGTTGAAGTTGAAGCCGCTTAAAGTCAAAGCCAAGACCCGCTGTCTTAGCAAGTGGTGCAGTAAGGCAGACGGCGGGCAAGAGAATTAACTTCGACATCGACTTGCCAGGGATTAATATCCAGATGGGAGCAGAAGTAATGGGCATTGGCAAGTACGACTTGATCATAGGAATGGAGTACCTTGGGCCAGCAGGGGCCATTATCGACTGTGGAAAGCGGAAAGTGACCTTCCCAACGCCCGACGGCAAGATCATTGAGATAACAGTGTAAGGAAGTTGTTCCCATCATGCGCAGGTATGTCTTCTAAACTACTGCTCAAGTGCATCAAGAGCGAAAGCAGGTGGCATACATCTTCGCTTGAGATTAGCGAGCCTGAATCGGAAGGAAGCAAAGAAGACAAGGTGCTCGAAGTTGCCGGGCAAGTAGCTAAGCCGATCACGGAATTCCATGATCTCTTTCCGTGATGAGATCAAGCAGCCCTCCATACAGGGGAGTTGAGTGCGAGATTGCACTCGAGCCGTGAACAAAGCCAACGAAAGCAAGGCTCCATATAGAATGACAACGCAGAATTGCCTGAGCTAAAGAAGCAGATTTGCAGGAGCCGCTTGACCTAGGTTTTATTAGACCTAGTGTTTCGCCATTTGGAGTTTCCATTCTCTTTGTTAAGAAGAAGGATGGTAGTCTAAGGATGTGCATAGACTATAGGCGCTTGAACAAGCACACCATTAAGAACAAATATGCCTTCCAAGATCAGACGACTTGATGGATCAGCTTCAAGGTGCAAAGATCTTCCAAAATCGACTTAAGGTCGTTATCATCAGATCAGGATAAAGGAAGAAGATATTCATAAGACCGCCGTAACGCTGGGTATGGGCATTATGAGTTCACAGAATGCCTTCGGCTTATCAAATGCCCCGCAACGCTCATGAGGCTCATGAACCATATCTTCGTGAGAGTTCCCCGACACCTTTGTGATTGTTTTCTTTGATGACATTTTGGTGTATAGCAGATCCCTTGAAGAGCACGCACAACACTTGAGAAGAGTGCTAGAGAAGTTGAAGAGGCACGGTTTGTACGCCAAGTTGTCGGCGCCACTTCGCAACAGCAGAAGGTGGAATACCTTGGTCATGTGATCTCGGGCAGAAGGCATCTCAACGGACCCCGCCAAGATTGAAGCAGTTGATTCAAAGGGTCGGGCCAAGAATGTGCATGAAGTCGGTTTCGCCCAGTGGTGGTACTACAGAAGTTCAGAAGAACTTTGCTAAGATAGCAGCCCCGCCTAACGTAATTTGACGCGGGCGAGAAAGTGAAAGATTGGGCGTAACATTGGCACAAGAAAGCCCAAGGTGGTTTGAATTGTTGAAGGAAGCTTTAACAACAGCCCCAGCCCTAACCCCGCCGGACCCGAAAAGATAAGCTTGTAGCAACAGACGCGAAAGTAAGATAGCTACAGGTGTGCAAAGGCTTATGCAAGAAGAGCTGTGGTAGCCGCATGATTCCGTGAAGATGAACGACGCCGAGACGCCGCTACCCCACGCGACGCATCGTGAATTGCTTGCGCTTGTCGTGGCATTAAGAATATGGAGGCACTACCTTTTGGGAAGGAAGTTCCAGCTTGGATACGCACCACCGTGAGCCTCCAATATGTATTCACGCTAAACCACACCTCAACCTGAGGCAGAGAAGGTGGATGGAGTTCCTTGAAGAGTACGACTTTGATATAGTCTACAAACCAGGGAAGCTCAATGTGGTAGCGGATGCGCTTTCAAGGCATCCCCTGACAACTAGAGTGCATTGCAACGCAATTTCGACGATATCCAGCGATTTTGGTAAGAGGATTGAAGAGTCCTTGCCAACGGATGTGGATTTCAGGGAAGTATGGGCAAGCCTTTCTAAGGAAGCTAGAACAAATAAAGAGCGGGAGGCCTTCAAGCATTATAAGAAGGAAGGCAACCTGTTATACCATAAGAACAAGTTGCAGCGCACTCAATCATCGTGTAAGGAAGTTGATCCTCCATGACACGCACAACAGCCCAATAGCTGGCCATGCGGGATTCATGAAAACATATTTCAAGGTGCGCAGCAGCTATTATTGGCCAGGAATGAAGAAGCAAATAGCTCGCTACATCAAGGAATGTCAGCTATGCCACAAGGTAAGGCGGAGAGCTTCAATTCCGTGGGGGCATTAGAGCCATTAGCGGTGCCAAACGCTTAAATGGGAGGTAATCAGCATGGACTTCATCACGTGACTCCCAAGGACAAAGAAGAGGGAAGGATGCTTTGATGGTAGTGGTCGACAAGTTGTCTAAGATGGCACATTTTGTGCCTTGCGGTGACCACGTGATACGCCTATGGATACAAAGAAAGCTCTTCACCAAAGAGATCTTCGTGCTTCATGGCATGCCAAGGGAGATCATCTCCGATTGTGGATCCGGTTCATGAGCCTTTGGCAAGACCTCTTTTGGCGACAATCCGCACGGCTATCCATGAGCACGCGCATATCATCCTCGACGGATGGCCCGACGGAGCGGACCAACAGGATTTTAGAGGACATGCTACTAAACTATGTCCGAATAAGCAAAGTATGTGGGAAGAATTTATTCACTTGGTGGAGTTTGCATACAATAGCACCAAGCAGAATCATCCCAAATGTCGCCGCTTATGATCAATTACGGCCATCGCTGCCTAACCCGCATACTTGGCACAACCCCGCGTCAAAAGTGGAAGTTTCGCAGCCAGATGTTGGCCGATATGCGCAGCTTTGTGGAAGAAGTTCGAGGTTATCCGCAGCAAAGAAGAAGTCGCCGTAAGAGTATCGCCGACAAGCATCGAACAATAAGAGAGTTCAAAGTTGGAGATGATGTTTGGCTCAAGATCAAGGTGAAGCAGCGGCTCAGATCGGCAATTGCAAGAAGCTTGCTCCAAGGTGGGCTGGACCTTCGTAATAGTCAAGAGAGTAGGTAATCAATCCTACAAGCTAGATTTGCCAAAGACACCTAAAGATTCATAAGGTCTTCCACGTGAGTTTGTTGAAGAAGCATACTCCAAATCCGCATGAAGTCTTGATTCGCCAACGCTGTTGGAAATGACGAGGAGCACCGGAGATAGTTCCGAACTGATTCTTGATAAAGCTTTCAAGAAAAACGAGGAGATCAGAATTCCTCCAAAGATTTGGTCAAGTGGAAACACTTACCGCTGGAAGACGCGACGGGTACTTAAGAAAGATTTAGTAAAGCAAAGATCCACAGCTTTATGGAGCAATGGGACGGCAAGGTCATCTCCCAAGAAATCGCCGTGCATGTCGATTTGTGTAGGTTAATTCTTGTGTAGTAAGATTAATCTACGCATGCAACCTATGCTTAGTATGGGTCGCATGCGTTGTTACCGATGATGGGACCACTACGGTGATCTCTAGGGCGTGGTGTAATGTCAATGTAGGCATGACCGCGTTTCCGCTTGGGAGAGTGGAAGGTAGATTAGAAAGTCTACTGTCCCCACGGAAGTAGACTCCACCGAGAGAAAGGAGGTCATGAAGGAATGCATTGATAGGGAAAGCACCTTTAGCCCCATATATGCTTTGATAGGAGGAATCTATCCTTCGCGCCCCCCACGCGAGAAGGATATCCTCCACGCTGGGCAACTAGAGGTGTAGGCATGAGCGGCATATAGGCATATAGGCCGCCTCCTCAAGGCCATAATGGAAGATTCACCCTCTTCCTACGGAGATTAGCCATGCATCCATGTAGATAGGTGGGTGGTCACCATATAACCAAAATTTTATTTAATAATTAAATGGTACTAACGTAGTGTCGACCTGCAGGCCACTAGAGCGCTCCGGAGGGCAAGGAGGTCGGGCTACAAAGACTGGCAACACAAATTTTGTTGGAATGTGTTGCAAGGAATGAAGAGTACCTCGGACGTTAATTCTAAATTTTGATGAACTTAATTGTAATGTTAAGTGAATCTTGGAGTAATCTGTTGGCAATGTTGTGAATTGATAAGTTATGGTATAATACAACAATGTGATAATGTCATAAAAATATTACCTTAAGGTAATTTTAATAAATGTGTAGGAATTATAGTAGCCATCGTGATGTATCAAGTTGTTGCAGTGTTAGGTTGATCCCAAGGTGGGGAGACCAACGATGCCTTTGGACAAAGATCAATTCAAGGTGGGGAGAATGTGACGTTCAAAGACAAAGATACGGCCCCCGTGACGATACCGCATCGCCACGCCGCACACGCCCTCCACCGGACGGTACGCTTAGCGTGTAGCCAGTGAGTAGCCCTAGGGGCAACTATGCCGTAACTAAATAGGTGTTTTCAATGTATTAATGTGCACACATTTTCCAATGTACACATAATGTGGGCACATTTTCCAATGTACACATGTGTGCACATTTGGCCACCTAGCCCTTAAAGGCAAGTGGGCCCATTTCCATTATCCCACATGCCAAAAGGGGATAATTGGAAACCCTAGCCAACTCCCCTTGTCTATATAGGGTAGGAAACCCTAACTAGCCCAATTTTCGATTTTAGGGTTTTCAGAACCTGCTTTGGCTGCCAACACCAAAACCGCATCCCGCACTGACTAGGAGAGTTGCATCCTTAGTTTCTCTAGATTTGAAGCCAGCCAGGATGGTCGAAGCTCAGTCGAGGAGCCCCTCAAGGATCAGGTATTTGGCCAATTAGATAGTCTAAACCCTAATTTAGTCATTGAATCAAGAGGGTTTAGCCTATTAGATTGGACCATCCAGATCTCTAGATAGCAGATTCTAACTAAAGAACCTAACTCTATGTTGTAGGTTAGATCTTGTTCTTTAGTTCTTCCGTGATGTATATGGATGATGTATCTCTATGAACTCCTTGTATTGGGAAGGGGGTAGAGACCTAAAGCTTTGTAGTTGATGCTCCTAGAGTAGCCTCTCTAGCACACCAGAGATTCGCCTCAGGCGCAAGAGCCACACCGGGATGTGGGTGAAGGGGCCGATCGGGCCGAGAAGGAGGTTCATGTCCCCGACTCATGAAGGGTTCCTCCGGTGTGTAAGGCCTACCGAACCATTGTGGCTAGGTCCAATGGCTTGCCACCGCAGGCATGGCAAGGCATGGACTCGACACCCGCGGGTGGTGTTCACCTTCCAGTGGGTTCGGGCCGACACGCAAAGGGCCCTCTAGCCACCTTGAGTCAAGATGTAGATCTCGGAGGGAGTGATCCCCACCGCCCCATCGGAACCGGGAAGATGAGCCCGGTGAGTAGCCCTCTTGGCTATGCATCCCGCGGGCTACGGCCAGCCCCCGACACTTTTCGCACCACACTCGCAAAGTGCGCGCATGTGAGGGGCGGATGGAGTGGACAACCAAGCCATGTTCATATGCCACCAAATCCATTGCCATGAATTCTCGCCCGCAATGAACTCGAGACTCCAAGCCGCCGGCCATCCCTCGAAGTCCGGATCCTTGGGTAGGATTTCCTATGTGATGTGCCGATCTTTGCCTATGCAGATATGTGGAGGACCATCCTTCGTGATGGTCATATGATGTTGATGTATGTGCTAATCGACATGTATGTTTACGCCTCCGCAGCCTAGGTAGGCCCCGAGGAAGATTGGTGCAATGACCCTTCCACTCTTCCCATCGGAACCCGATACCGGGTGCGGTGTCGCGTGGAGGGCCCCGTATTAGCATGGAGCGGGTATGGGGATGAACTCCGTTTGTATACCTGTGGAGTGCACCGTGAGCACGAAGTAGGGGACGCCACAAGTTTCCTCGCTACTATGCACCGATATATCCATACGCTACGAAAGTGACTCGCAGGTCGGAAGGCACTATATGCAATGCAAAACAATAGTCATAGAGCGTAGTTGTATGATTGGGCCCATCACCACACCTGTTCAAGGTCTTAGTATAGCCCTGGCCCTTTTATACGGGGTGGAAGTGTGGGGCCCAAAGAGTATCACTTGCTACTTGGAATGACTTGGGAGCAGTTCGCAAAGCCTTCTTAGTAACGAGCACTAGGGTGAAGTCCACAATCTCCGTGATCAAATTCCCATCGGGCAGAGACAGGATTCTTGCCTCTTCAGAGGGCTGCCCTTGGACGCCACATTGTCTATTTTCGTAAGGTGGTCAATATGGATGATGCTCGCCTCCCCTAAACTAGCTTATATCATGGCAATGGGGCAGCCACCAAGGCCCCGGCCGGAGGGAAAAGAGAGCTTTTGGCTAGATGGAATGTGCGAGAGCACGGTGCATACATGTGCAAACAGAGGCAGATCGCCATAGCTTGAGGCAATATCTTGACGCTTGCTTCCTCAAAGAAGCTTTGGGATGCCAATGCCCTTGAACATGTCAAGACAACACACTACCGGCCACATAAATCCCACATTGGAACGAGGCCCGCAATGCTACTGCGCACCCACTTGCCCATGAAAAGGCGCACTCATTGCCTCCATTCGCTGAGGGGCACATCATCTTCGAATTGAGACAGGCAGATGGATTGGTGAGCCACGCCAGATGGGCTCGGTCAATCTTTGCCAAATGGGAGTCATTGACGATGAATCTCATACCCTTCAAAGTTGCCCAAAGATATGATCAAATTCGACGCCGTTATATGCCGAAGTTGGTCGCCCGCCAGCCGTTACATGTGACATTGAGCACAAAGATCCGTGACGGTCTTTGGGATTATACCTTCAGGAGGTTATGGACATGCGAGATCAGCTATGTCCTCGGGCACACACTTGACATGTATATATACATTGATGTATACTTGTACAGTTTGACAGCATTCTTATTACTGCCACGGTTTTTCCCTCGAAAACCCTTCGGGGCGGGGGTTTTTTAACCCGGATAGTAATAAGTTTGTTGCGCTCCTTATGGGTCCCATAGGCCGATTGGCCTCAGTGGACGATAAAAAATCATTCTCATTCTCATTCTAAAACCCCCCTTGATGTTGCTTGATGTCAGCCCTGATTCAATGGCCTGTGAAATGAGCTCCGCAATGTCCTCCCTCTTTGGCTCTGTCCTCCCTTTGCTAATCATATAGAAAGACCTCAATCTTTTGAATGTTGCTTTGAATGGTGCTAAGCATGCCACCTCCAAAGGTTGTAACCTATGGGATGTGTAGGCTGGCAGAAGGGCAAAATGAATGCCCATTCCTTTAGCTGCCAAAATTACTTCTAGCTCCACATGGCTACCATGGCCATCCAATATTATAAGGTGTGGCCTTGATGGGGATATTCCACCTGGGACCCTAGCAACAAAATGTGACAACCAGGACTTGAACAATTATGTAGTCATCCAGCCTGATGGCTGAACAGCCTGAATTGCCCCTTCCTCACTTCTAGCAATGTTATCTTGCCTCATCCGGGTACCCTTGAAGATGTACATATTAGATATCATGAACCCTTCAGCATTTACACATACCAGTATTGTAACCCACTCCCTATTATTCATGACAACCTCACTTACCCTATTCTCCCCTTTCCTCCCTATAATCTTCATAGCTTTTACCTTCCCAGCTTGGATGCCAGTCTCATCAGCATTCCAAATCCTAGAGGCTGGAAAATCAAACTCGTCATAGATCTGCCTCAGACTAGTGTAGAGTTATCCAAGTTCTGTTGTGTCATAGCACGCGCCCGAGCTATATCTAGTGTCTCTGCACTTCTAAGTGCAACGTCTAGATGTCTTTGCTTGAACAGTTTCCACCATTTACTACTAGGAACTCCACGGAAATCTAAGTTACCCCCTTCCATAGCCATCTGTGCCGCCCTCTCTTTGATAGCCGAGAGTATAATTCCCATTCTGTGCTCGACCTTAGAAAGTGCCCAGTTAACTAATTCTTCCTCTTGTAGAGTTGTTAGAATTTGAGGATTACCAGTTTGTTTATGAGATATCCGGCCATACACCAGTCCCTTATTGTTGACTCCGGGATTCCAGACCTTCTAGATGCCTTTCTAACAGATATACCATACTCACTAACCTCGTCCAATATGTCGGCCATTTGATCTTCAGTCCATTGCCCCTGTTTGGTTGGCCTTCGTGATTGTGGGGGACTCAGCACTAATTGGTGATGTCCGACGCTTCCTCCTGGGCGCAATGACCCTCTTCCTTGTTGTAGGTACCCTGTTGATGGCTTCACCATTGATCTCCCTGCGGCCTCTTGTGAAAACCATGTCTGTTGTCGTGCTCCTCACAATTTGATGTCGAGAAGCTTGAAAATTGGAAGCTGAAGCTGCCTTTTATCCTGTTGGGAGCCATAGCAGGAGCTGGGTATTCGAATTGGGCTCCGGTAATTGAGTGCTAAAATGGGTGCGAATTCGAGCAAGGGGCATTGAATTCTACTTTCGAATTGGCATGATCATGGTTCTTAATGCAGCCACGAGTGTGTAAATTTGTTGCACAACTATGGACACCAGGTGGACGACGGCGGGCAACAGGGCTAACACATAGTGGAACTCGCTTACGACTCTGCACACTAGTTGCACGCGACAACGCAGGAAACGTGGCTAACATGAGGAGCAACCCATAATGGCCAGAGGACGTCCACATAATGTCAACTGAAAACACCCGTGGTGAAGCCCTGCCACCATCCGACGCTTTGGGGGGGGGGTGGCATGACACATGGTGATGTCACACCGATACGACGGGGCGATGACCCGTGCCCCGAGGGGCAGTCACGATAGGAGGCGACCATACCCTACCTTTTTTTTTTTAAATAATCATTTCCCATCAAACACATGCAAGGTAACACATTAAACACAATGATTTATATGTCCAATAACAAGCCTTTAGCTTCCAAGTCTATATATAGTAGCAAGTAGCAATGATTTATGTGTCCAATAATAAGTCCTTAGCTTCCAAGTCTATATATATGGTAGCGACTCGCAGTGATGGAATTTGCAACGTTGCAGGAATAGCGAGTCGAAGGTAACAATGTGCTTATATTGTAAGAGAAATAGTGCAATGAATGCAATTGAATTGAAAAGCCTATTTCGAAAACCACATGATTTTGGTAATAAAGATACCTTTCATTAACTCCTCATATGGAAGTTCTATTGTTGAGGCAAACGCCTCAATTGACCAGATTGCCCCAAAGAAGTTGACCAACAATAAGTTTGCGTACTTTCCAATTATCCTACTTATGAGCAAAACATCCTTACGATTTTCAAGAGCCAAAAGTAATCATCCATGTGGTGCAAGTAAGTGAATTTAAGGTACAATATTTATGGCGAACTGTCTCAATTGATTACTATGACAATTGTCTTGAACTTATCTTGCAAAGCAGTCTCTCTTGATTACGCTGATAATAGTCTTAAAGTTGTCTCCTTAAGAACAATATAGGCACTGCCATTTGCTAGCAACATATTATAGAAAAGGAAAAACAAGTTATTCTTATTCAAATTAAATTGTCCGTAAAAGAAGTATAAGTAGTTCTAGCATCTATCTTTTGTGCCACAACCACAAATTGCTTTATTCTTTGAAGTGCCTTCACTAGGTTATACTCGTTAATAGGATGTTCCTTAGTCATGACCTAGCAAAATAAGATACCATGTTAATATCTCTACTCATGTAGATAGCCATCAACTTTAAATCAGGATACGTGTATTTTTAGCATCTTGATAAAGACAACAAGTGGAAGATTTCACTTTAACGTCTTCAAGGTCACGAGCGAATAGAAAGCCAAGAGGTAGAAATTGCGACGAAAGAACTATGCATGCTATAACTTTCTACTTTTGATTCTATTTAGTCCAAATTTACCTTTGTGTATGAATTCCTCTTCCTCCTCCTCAATTTAGTATACTAGCCTATTTTTTGAGCATGGTGTGCATTAAAGTTGTTCTAACTAAAATATTAATATCTGCTTACTTTGGGAAGAAATCCACCAAATCTGCCTTATCCGCTAGCATTTGCATCTATCTAGCCATTGTTGTAGACAAAACCTATATGATACATAGTGATAAAGTCTCGATGTATGAGAATATGTAGCAAAATAACAGGGGGTTCTAGGGGGGTTTGATATGGATATAAAAATAACAATCCCTGAAATCATAGACCATATATCCCTAAAAAAATCAAATAAGTTCTAAAAAAATGACTATAAGCGAAACGGGAAGTGCCTAGAGGCCCCAACATACGATCTGGGACGTAGGATCGATGAATCCGACGATTGTGGTAGTCCAGGGTGCACCTCGTTTGGAATATGTAGTAAAATAACACAAAGAATATCACAAAAAATGATTTGTCACGTATACAGCCATTTTGCTATGGTTTGCATATGATTCTGTTGTTGTATTTGTGTGAGGATATGCCAATAGTATTTATAGAGCATGTGTTGTATTTCTTATTAATTTGCACTCCCCACCTATGGTTTTGGCATGCACGTGTACATGCACACACAGTGCATGCATACCATGAATGTATGTAGGGTCCCTTTAGTACTTAACACCATGCAAGGCACATTGCTTACTTCCTTTTACGGCCATATAGGTATTTTCATATAAGAGACATACAACATTCATCTTCACGATAAATTTGCAGATTAGCTTTGTTTGTATGAGAGCTAGAATTCACAAATCCTCACTTCATACAGATATAGCTTGTTATGCTCGAGTAGGAAGCTGTGATACTGTGTTCATGCAAGTAGCAAGGTCCAGTACTATGTTCATGAGAATCTCGTTGCTTTTGCTTGTATTTTAGTCTTTCAAAGAAGAACAGAAGGATATACCTCTCAAAACATAATTTGCGAGCCTCTTCGTCATGTGCATCCAGAAGAAAGCTTTGAAGTAAGTTTTGCCAAGTTGTATGATTGCATAGTAGTGGTGTTGGGCAAGGGTTATTCCACAGGAGATCAAAGTTGCAAGTTGTAATAAGCTAACTTGCTGCCAATGGACAAACTTACTTATAGCATGTTTTGAAATGTAATTCCAATTTGTATCCTGAATACATAATAATATTATTATGCATATATATTGGCATACATTTATTATTATTTACACATTCGTTTGTGAATTTGTAATGTGAGCGTAAGATTCATGATTGTTATTGCTTTTCTTTATTTGTTCGTTTTATTACTTGCTACAAGGTTGTTTTGACTCTAAACATATTTCAATGGTCTGGGAGGCTATGGTATATTTCTAAGGTATTTGAGGCTACAAGGCAACCTATGAAAGAAGAAGGTGTGCTCGACTAGAGATATTTACACTTCGTTGTATTCTATACCATACGATATCCCATGTTCTTTATTTTCCATGTAGTTCCACTGCAACATTTTCTAAGTATAAGTTGTTAAAAATACTATTAATTATTGTTTTTGGATATTTTCCATAAGGCTCATTAAATACTATTAATTATCATTTTTAGAAAGTTTTTTAGAAATTACTATTTGTAGCCACTTCTATTCTAGGTTGAGGCGCCTATTCATGCTAATTGATCAGTCAATGCCCAATAGCTTACTTCCATGACATTCTGAAAGAGCTAGTATAAATTTATTGTTTTTAGATACTTTCTATTTAGACTGAGGTGCTTATTCATGGGTCCACATACATTATTGGAGGATATGTTTTTTGTCTGTGATACTGGGTGCTTGTGAGGTGCTTTACCTTTTTATATATGCATTTTCTGTCTCCTTATATTCGTCAAAATTAGGTTTTGACAGGCGCTTCCACAGCCCGCGCAAACTTGAGTTTTCTACCTCTTTTGATTCGGGGGTTTGTTAGCTATGTCATCAATCCGGTTGGTAGGAGCAGATTTCCCGCTTCTCGGTGGAGCTTTGGTGATGGAATTGAATTTTGAAGAAATGAAACAGAGCTCTTGTTTCTGTAGCAATTGTTTGAATACGAAGTCTTCTTTATATATGGGATTGTTAGATTGGAGGCAATGGACCTTGGTGCGAAATATGCAGCAGAATTTGAAGCAAGATTTGCTACTTGACCAGTCAAAGAATATTCTAGAATTATCTAGAATTTTATAGAACATTCTAGAATAATCAATGTATATTACTCAACTTCTATTTCAAGTATTTCTATTTTTAGCAACTTTTTAAAAAATTATTACAAATTATTATTTCTAGATACTTTGCATTTTAAGTTGACGCCTTATCCATGCCTGTGAATCAGTCAAGGTCATCAGCTGACCACGACATTCTAGAACATCCACAAAAAAAAATTACTATTTTTAGCAACTTTCTATTTTAGCTTGAGGTGCTTAACCAAAAAAGTATTGCTTTTAGCAACTTTCTATTTTAAATTGAGGTGTTTGTTCATGTTAGTTGACTAAGCAAAGATCATTAGCTCACCCCCACAACATTCTAGAACATGTAGCAAGAAGTTACTTTTTTTCGCACGTTTGCACAAACACAAGTTGACACTTTAAAGCAATTTTAGAGGGTCCACGTTGCTGCCAACTAGGACTGTTGTCCACGTGGATACACTTAAAATCGTTGGATTTCATCTACGGGTGTGAAAATTCGTGGAAATTCCACATGTTCAGGGTAGTTAGGAGCGTTTAGGAGCGCTTGAGGATCTACCGCTTCTCCGATCCTTGTTTTGTTCATTCAGCATAAAAAAATTTCTCCGTCAGTCCAGGAGCTAGAGAATTTGCGGCAGCCCATGCTGCATATCTTTATGTTCTAAAGCATCTAGGTTCTGCATTCTGGCAATTTGGAGAGAGTTTGGAGAGTCTCAATCTACACCCACAACGCCGGAAGCTATACACCCACTTCCACCTCCGGCTATATATTTGCCTCCGCCATCGCCACCCCATATAACATCCTTCTCCTCCGGCAAGCCCTAACGGCAAGCAGATGGACTACTACACAGAAAACGAAGAGGATGAAAACCCTTTAGATATTCTTCCCTCTCCTCCTCCTAACTCTTCCTATGTCTTCTAATGACGAGGGCACCTGGGGGTTTGCGTCAAACCTTTCAGACCTGTAGAACCGCCCATTCAGCTCCAGGAACAAAGAAAAATGAGGATGAAAGGAAGTGGGCGATGATGATCTTCCTATTCAGGAAGAACAGATCGAAGAAGAAAAAGATAGCCTGCTTGAAAAGAAAAAGGATGCTCAGGAGCAGAGCGTTTCGGACCTATGGTGCTGTGGAAGAAACCGAAGGTGAAGACAAAGGGTCTAGTAACCGAAGGTGAAGACAAAGGGTCTAGTAACGTTAATGGTGATGCTGCTTTTGATAGTGGAAATTATAAGTCTGAGGCTAAAAGCGATGGAAATAAGTTGGCTATCATTCTTGTTCCTAAGATTGTTGGGCAAAAGGAATTGGTTGATGTGCTCAGAGATGTAGATGATTGCTTCATGAGGGCATATGACACTGGCAGATCTGTTGCTCGCATGTTAGAGGCCATCAAAGTGCACTATCATTCTAACTTTGTAGATCCAAAAGGTGCGTTATCCAAACTTGATATATGTTTTTATTCCAAACTGGATTCTGACTGGTGTAATGGAGGTATTCAGACTTTTGGTACTGGTAGCAGCACATTGTCTCTGCTTAATACTTCTTGCAGTGCAAAGAACTAATGAAGGAGAAGATACCAATCAATGTATTGGTCTGCGTAATGAAGCTGTTAGTGGTGGCGCAGAACCTATGGCATTTGCTGCTTCAATTAGTTAGTTTTTCTCACACAATTGCAGGAGGCGTTAATGGTAATGGAGAAGCTTCACAGCCTTTGATTAATATGTCATATAGCTATATAGAATTGCAAAATAGCAATGTTGGGAAAGCCAATGCGCGATGTTCTACTAGTGTAGATGAGGATATAAATCTGTTGGATCAGCAAGTAGTTGAACAGCTTACACAAGGTAAGTTGAAGAGTTTGGCAAGTGCTCTAGAAGGAGAGACGCATACCAACTGAGCTGAAATACTCAACGTTGACAAGGATGTAGGTAGCTCGAAAAAAAAGAAGAAGATCATGGAGAGCTCTGCATAGTAAGCTTTGTACAGGCAGAGGGCCTTACAAGAATTGACACATATAAAGGATATCAAGGTATGTGGATTAAGTTAGCTACAAATTGCTTTTTATGAGTCATCAAGCCATAGAAGTCTATTTGCCTATCGTGAAACACCATGATTGCAGAACTTGTCCTAGAATATATTGATCTGATGCAAGCATAGTTACAATTCCAAACATCCTAAAAGCATGTGTCAGCTTTGGGATCAATCGATGCAATGACATGTTATTTTTATTGTCAAAAGTTTGGCTATTCTAATTCTTACCTTTTTAAGCATCTTAGAAGCATATCCCTGTTCCAAATATGCAGTTCATTTAAGAATAGATGATGGGATCCCAAGCTTCAAGTTGATGCTTTCTAGTTGCATCTTCAAAAAATCCACTTGCACATCATATCTCATATCTCTGGTACTTTGTAAGTGGGTACTTCATGCAATGGCCTGTTTGTTTTTTCTGCAATGGCCTGTTTTTTTCTGTAAGTGGGTACTTCATGCAATGGCATGTTGTTTATTCTGTCATGCAGGTATCCGAGAGGTGTTAAATGATTGACATCGTCTTTTGGCTTTTCCCAACACTAGATTGCTTGGTGCTCTTGATTACTAATCAATAGACATAGAACTGTTTCAATGATTGTGGCTGCTGAACATCAAGGTTGTGCCGCAACTTAGCACGTTGGTATATTCAGCATATTCAGCATACAAATTTTGCACCACCAGATGCTCTCTCAGTGTTTTCAAACATTTTCAAGACAATGTACATAAAAGCTCTTTGGCAAGCTCCTAGTTAGAGAAGTTATCAGTTCTGCTGATAAATGCAAATTGAAGGTATTTCCACATTTTGTTATGTTTTAAAAGCTTGTGGCAATATGGCAGGCATTTATAAGATTCCAGAAGTACTTCATTAATAACGTCAGTTCATTTAGTTATAGAGGTAAAGCACCTTCTCCTAGGGGTAGGCATGTTCCAGCTTCTTGGTTTCTGTGGAGTCTGCATGCATGGTTCTTTAGGGTATGGAGTACAAGTTAATGTTTAGGCACTAATCTACTTCGATGGAAAAGGACATGCTACCAAAACTCCTGCATACAGTCTGCAATAGGAAAACCTGACTGTTGGACGTGGACCTGCATGTAGTTCCAAAGCAGCAATTGTTCATTCAGTTAGTTTAATTTTGGCTATCCCATTCAATTGATAGTGGTCGTATGGAGCATTGGTGTCACAATAATTAAGCAACAGAATATGCATCTTCTAAATCAACAACGGGTACTGACATATAATGTGTGCAATAAATTTACATTGAAAGTCATGTTCTGCATTGACTAGTATTGTCACTTAAATCAGAAGTTTTACATGTCCTTTTTTTACCAGAAGTAGGCGAGAGTGCCAAAGATCTAGCTTTTATGGTTATGAGTTTTGGTTTTATGCTATAAGAACCTTAAATCTTATTGATGTTATTCTTTTGTGGTATTATGCAGCTTTGGAGGGAAAGTGTATCAGGAATGAACAGAATTGCATATTTTTTTGCTAAAGACGCAATTGACGATTTCAATATTGTTGCTAAGCCTTTTGTTTATTTTTCCTATTTTTCTTAACGAACCAAGATCAACTTATTTGTCAAACCTCATCGTCACTTTAGCATTAGTATACTGTGCTACTGGCATTGCTTACATATTTGCAATTACCTTGGAGCAGTCGGAGCTCAGTTGGTAGGTGCAAAATCAAAGCTTTTCATAAATGTTTTCCAAATTAACAATATCTAAGAATTGATTCCATAGCGATTCTTGAATCGAGTTTGATAACATGTCTATTTCCTACTGAACAAAGGGATATTTCATGTATGTCTTGCAGATGGCAGTCCTTTTCTCTGTGGCAACAATACTTATAGGGTCAAAAACTAATGCCAAGGGTAATTTGAAGTATTTGTTTGATCTTAGCTATGTTAAATTGGCACAATGTAGAACGGTAAGACCATTTCTTGTGTTAATTTATTAAGGACGACGAATTTTAGCACGCATTGTGGCATTGTTTTGCTTGTTTTTGGCCAACTGAAACAGACAGAAGTAGGCCCATTAAAAGGTACCACCCGATCTAGATTATGCGCCATTTCTCCAAGAAAGGTCGTATAAATTTTCTGTCTATTTATCCCATTAATTCAATTCCCCAGAATTTTGATCATTCCTTGCTTTCTTCTTCAGTGTGAAAGCAACTACATGCTAGCAGAAGTTTTGGTTGATTTTTAAATTTGGATGGTAGAAGTTGTCATTTACAATTCGAGCGAGAGTTGCTAGTAAAACTTCGTCAAGGCAATGTTTGCCTACTAGATATACGAGCATTCTTCTATAGTGATCTAGGATGTCACTTGCATGGACACTCCTTTGGAGGTTCCAAATTTTCGATGGACACTATTTTGGAGGTTTAAAAGTTTAATTGCTTGTGGATACCTTTCATAGAATGTCATTCTTTTCAAAACCTCTAGTGAAAGTATGCAACTCTTAGGATGACGTACCTATTTGGAATTGTTCACTCAAGGTGTTTCAAAAGTGGCTATTGGACACCCGTTGCTATTTGGAATGTGTTTGTCAACCAATTGACTGTATGCGGGGATTGCCTTGCCCATATTGCTTATAACTTTTACTTTGAGAGTTTGACTCAAGTGGAGTTTTGAAGCGTTATCCTTGAGAGCTATGTTCTAAGGTTTTCAAGAGATTGAGTCTATAATTCGTTATGGTTTTTATTTCCCCTTCTTATTTTTGATGGCCTGCTTTGGGAAGGGTTGTGGCTTTGCTAGTTTATTCTAGGCATGTAGTCTTGTTCCAACAGCATCGAAACATCAACACATTGCGAAGCATCCGAAGGCATTTTTGTAAATAATCATGTTGGCAGGAGTTTGTAGTAGTGTTGCGCAAAGTCCAGAGGTCTTTGGTAAGGATTCAGGCTTAATGAAGATGTTATAATTTCTTTGTTTATCTTGCTTGTGCATTTCTGTCTACCGCCTCTATCTCCTCGATCACCTCTATCTCCTACCGTCCGCACCTTTCTAGATCATGTGCATGTATGGTCTTAGAAGTTCGGCCTAATTGAATCTGCAACAATTACGCGCAGGCAAATGAAATCAAAGAAAATGTTCGGATTTCTTATGGTTCTGCTCTTGCTTCTTCAAAGTATATAATGGCACATTTGTTTCATTAAACTGAAGCAATTTATACACTTGGAGAAATCTGTTGATTCAAGGCCGAAAGAACACTGATTTGGACCGATTCTTCGTTCCGGAAACAAGGATTGGCATGAAATATCTAGAAACAGGGTTTTGCGCATGAAAACATGACCTTTCGCTCCAAAAACAAGGATTTGTCGACACTGATGCTGGTGCTTTCTCAGAGGATGGAAATTTTAGATGATCTACTTCAAAGTGTTGTTGTGTTTACTAGAGAGTCCATGTTTCAGGATATTCCAATGTCTTTGCCAAGCATTTCAAAGACGAAAACTATATTTTTTTTTTTATTTTTTGTAACTAGACATTAGCGCTGCTTTTGATGACATTGATGTAGGGACCGTTAGACGTCTTTGATGACATGTAGGCAAAAGAACATTATCAAAACACTTAATTTCTATAAAAAGTAACCAAACGTGCTTTTCACTAGTTGGATTTTTTTTTTTAACTTACTATTTTTAGCAATTTGTATTTAAGGTTGAGATAACTATTCATGCTGATTGATCAGTCAATGCTCAATAGCTTACTTCCATAACATTCTGAAAATTCTAGTAAAATTGTTATAAACTTATTATTTCTAGATACTTCTAGTTTTGGTTAAGGTGTTTATCTGTGCTACATTTTAAAACTACCTAGAACTTTCTAGAACACCCCAATATTCTAGAACTATCTAGAACATACCTTTCTAGCTCTTTGCAAAGTTTCAAGAAAACTTTCTATTTTTAGGCTGAAGTGCTTACCACATTCTAGAACATTCCAATATATTCTATTTTGACTCTATGCAAAATTTCACAAAGAATTTCTATTTTTAGACAAAAGTGCTTACTCATGAGCAAAAGAACATTCTAGAAAATTCTATTTTGACTCTTTGCAAATTTTTGAAAAAACTTTCTATTTTTAGATTGAGGTGCTTACCCATGCAGATCTAGAAGCTCAAGACTGGTGTTGAAGAGCTTTCTAGAACACCCCTGAACTTTCTAGAACATTCCACAATTTTTTGGAATATCCTAGAACATTTTCAGAGCATTGTATAACTTTCTAGCCAAGAACCAGAATGCCTCTATACTGGAAAAGGAGGCTTCTGCTTGCATCTATGCATGTGGGATATTTGTGCATGCCCTAGATTCTAGAACAATCTTGAACATTCTAAAACCATTAGGGTTTGGGATACACTTAAGTATATATGAAACATTAATTTTTTCAATGAATCAAGGCCTGGTCTAGTGATTAGAATGGGGGGCGTAAGGGGCAATGGCCAGGGTTCAAATCCTCCAAAGACTATAAAAACTTTCGAAAACCTCCCCTTAAGGCCCGAGCATGTAACGTGGACCGTAGGATCTTGGATCCAATCAAGGTTCGAGATTGCGCCACGTGGCATATATCAACCAACGACTAGAATTGCGCCACGTGGTGGATCTTACAGATCGACGATCAATATCGAAATCAATGTGGACTGTAGGATCGTCCACCTCGTTGGTCAAGTGGACGGTCAGAAAAATTAACGCGCACCACTGTGGACTATAGGATCGTCCACCTCGTTGGTCAAGCAACAGCTTCAGCTTCTGGAAGGCGGCCTCTGCCTCGGGATTCCAAGCCCAAGAGGATTCATCTCCCATGAGTTTATGAATGGGATCAGCAATGGCCGCTAGTCCAGGAAGGAAAGTTGCATAATAATTTACCTTGCCCAGGAAGGATCATGTCTCTTTGATGTTGGATGGTGCATGTGCCTTTAACACACAACTGATTTTGGCAGGATCCGTGGTGATACCTTCTTTACTAACCACATGACCCAAAAGAACACCTGAGGTGACACAGAAAGTGCATTTTTCAGGATTCAAACTGATGCCAGACTCAGTACATTTTTGAAAAACCAGCTCTAACTTGTCCAGGTGATCATCCATGGAACTGTAGGCTGAGAAATCCTCTTGAAAAAATTGAAGAAATGGATCTTCTTTCATATAGTCTTGAAAAACAGAAAGCATGCAGAGAATTTGGCAACCCAAAGGGAACTACCTTGTAGGCGAAAGTGCCCCACGGCATGGTGAAAGTTGTCTTGAGTTGATCTTCCGGTTTGATTGAGATTTGATTATACCCTGAAAAGCCATCCATGAAGGAGTACATCTCATGTTCTGCGACCTCTTCAAGAACCTGGTCTGTGAAGGAAAGCGGGAAGTAATCACGTTTCGTGGCCTGGTTTAATTTGCGGTAGTCCACGCAAATGCGGATCTTACCGTTGTGCTTGAGAGCATTGACAATAGGGCTCACCCATTCTGAATGTTTGACCTCATAAATCAAGCCAGCAGCCAGGAGTTTGTCAATTTCGGCTTTGACACGGTCACAATAGTTGGAGTTGAGCATGTACTGTCATTGCTAAACAGGACGTGCATCTGGTTTGGTGGGAATGGTCAGTTCCCCCAATTCTTTCTTGATACCCCGAAGGTCTTTGTAGCTCCGTGCAAAGATATATTTGAATTTTTTGAACAAAGTGATCGCACGGGAGTTATAAGTTGGTGGAAGGCCAGCAGCTATCCGTACAGGTTGATTGGTACCAAGATCAACAATATCCACTTCTAGAGTGTGAATATGTGGGACAACTTCCGTGTCCTGAATAACATGAGCAGGTGGTTGAAACAGGACTGGTGGAGGTGCAACATTTTTTGTGGTGAAGAAAAGTGGTTGCTGAGTATCATCAAGCAGAGGTTGCGTCATGACAGCGTGAACATCGACAACATTAGAAGGAACAACCGTTTCAGAAAAAATGATCAATGCGTTGAATGCGATTGCAGGGAGCCAGGTAAGGGTCGAGCAGAGTGGCCACAGCCTGATCCTGATCAAGTGTCATCTCACTCCACGGATCTGCATACTCCGGATAGGAGGATAGCGGAAGATTTGCAGGTGTAGCCTAGACCTAGTAAGTGTTTTGAGCGTCTTCAGAATCACTATCAGACAGTGTGGGTTCCGCATGTTCAACAGTGATGATTTTCCCTGTTTCCAAGTCCATAGTGGCATTGAGATGGCCATCAGTGATGATCAATTGATCCGTAGCCCAATAGTGAATGCTCTTAGCTTGGCGGAGAAAGGGTCGTCCAACCAGCATTTCATAATCACCTGGGTCTTCACCAGCTTTTCAGACCCCAGATTCCAAGGGGAATTGGAGATCATCAATATTAATGTGAAGGAGAGGTGTGACGCCTTGAGGGCGCGTGATATGACCATTGGCCAACTTGATGTCATAGGGAGCACAGTTGAGTTGCGTGATGCCCAATTGCCTCCGAAACTTATCAGTAATGAGATTGACGGCACTCCCGCCATCAATTTGCACATGATTGACCTGATGATTGCCCACCGTGGCATGCACCGTGGGAGTTGAAGTAGCCACTGCCCCTACCATCACAGTGGGTAGAGGCAGCTGATCTTTGAGAGCAGGACAGAGTTTGAGTATAGTTGCAAGGCTCAAAGGAATCTTGATTTTGGCGAGATCTTCTTGAAGTTCCAAGGGAACATGAGAAAATGGATCAACATGATCCAAAGGGGCTGGAGTCTGAGGTAATGAGGTTGAAACCTCCTTGAGAAGCTCCACCTCTGCAGCAATATTTGGATATGTCTGAGAGAGTGAGGGGTGTGATGAAGCCGATGTTGCCTGATTGTGCTGAGCACGCGTGGTGGCATGAACATTGGCAAGGGTGCAGCCTTCAGCAGCTTACATGAGCTTGAGGATACTCTGGTGGACCTTGGGCATAACATGAGGCATGAGTGCATCGAGATCAGGTGGAAAATGTGATCATCATGTGGAATAGTGTCGACGGCAAACGCAGGTTGCGTGTTATGAGGAAGGATAGTCAAGGGACGGGAGGCCCTGTTTTGGCGCGAAACCAAGCCAACCCAATTTGATTGCTGCACTGGAGGATTGAGAGCCTGGTAAATTTCTTCTTGAGCTTGTTGATCCATGGGAGGAGTAGACGATGCTGTTGGTTGATATCTTGATTGCTGAGGCGGCCGTGGTGGCTTCCTCAAAACAGGACGTGGGCCTTGTTTGCCATTGGCAATCCAAAGTTGATATGCCGTGAGTCGGACTGAGGTGGTCTGATTGGTACCTGGAAGTTGTACTTGTACCTGAGGAAGTTGAGGACATGCGGTGGTGGTATGACCCCATTCTAAGCAATGATAGCACTGAGCTTTAGAAGGGTCAAAAGGTGGACGGGATCCAGGGTCCCTAGCTTGCTGAGATTGTTGAGTTTGTTGATACTGCTGAGATGGGTATGATTGTTGCTGTGACGGCGTGGTCTGCACTTGGTAAACCATTTTTTGTCTGAAAGGTGTGGGGTGTGCACGAGTACATTCTTCAGTAGCGTGGTTGCACATGTTGCACCTTTTACAATGAGGAGGACCACTGGTGGAATTGCACTCATTGGCAAGATGACCTTGATATTTACAGATGTGGCACCAAATCTGACTGCGTTGAGGGGCAGATTGTTGAGGTTGAACTGCAGTCTGAGGAACCATAACAGGAGGTATGAACGGTAACTCCGTGAGGGCAACTTCCCGAGAGGAAACGTTGACGGAGTGGTTGACTAATTCAATAGCCTGCTCCAAGGTCTTGGGTCGCAGGTATTCAATCATGAGACGAATAGCAGGTGGGAATCCTTGCAGAAACCAGACCAGAATCTGGCTTTGCGTGGGGTACTCCTGGAGTTTGCTGATGAGTATGTGAAGGCGATCCGCAAAATCTCGGGCAGACTCCGTGGGCTCTTGCTGTAAATCATTGAGTTGCTTAAGAAGAAGTTGATCGTCATCCATGGTACCATAGTGTGAGAGAAATGTTGTCTTCATCTCCAACCAGTCTTGTTTCCAGTGACTTTTGTTGGCCATGAGCCATTGATGAGGGGCGCCTCGCAGCGTGGTGGAAAAAATGTGGAACTTGAGTTGAGGTTGATCGTGGCCATTCAGGACAGCCAATGCCTCGAAGTCTTCCATGTGAGCTTGAGCGCTTTGATCCAATGGTTTTCCTTTTGTATTGCCGAAGGTGGAGTACGTCAGCTTGAGAGTTGGAAAAGAGGAGAGAGACGGACCTTGCGCATAAACAGACTGAGCATAAGCCGGAACATAGGCGTGTGGCACAACCATGGGCTGGGAATGAGGCGGCAGTGGAACAGAAAACCCAGGAGGGCCGGATAGAGGAGCATCCTGTGGCGAAGGAGCATGTGAGCCTTCCTCATGAAGCTTGAGATTAGAGAGATGATAAACAGGAAGGGTATTTTGAAATGAAGTGGAGTGCGGATATTCATGGACCTGGGGAGGGCCAAAGGAGACATGTTGATAACCCATCCCAGGGGGAGAGGAAAGTTGTGAAGGCAAAGGGGTATGACCTGAGGGGATGTGAATGTAGGCTTCCGGAGTGTGAAAATAAGGCAGAGGGGGTTGAACTAGTGTCTGATGGGGCGATTGAGATTGAGAGCAATCTTTACAGCTGGGGGAGAGCCGGGACGAGAATGAACACGAGGAGTAGGTGGCGCCGACTGAGTTCGTGAGCGGATACGGCCGCCCTCAATATCATAAGCAGTGTCATACATGTCTCGGGCAACTGCTCGACGCTGATGGCGCTCCAATCGAGACGCCGTCTGACAAAGGAGTTCTTCAGGGGTGAAAGCACGAGTGGACATGGTAAAAGAAGGAAAAGAAAGAAAATCAGACCCGGCAGCGGTGACAGTGTTTAGGGTCTGGGTTCGGGAACTCCTGCAAGACAACCCTCTGTGAGGACCCTTGGATCAAATAGGAGAATCTGGGAGCTGTGTCACGCGGGATTTGCAAAAGAACAAGAGAAAGAAGAAAGAGAAGACAAGAAAAACACAATGATGTAAATGAGACTTCTTTGATATCAATAGGAATACAGAGAAAATGACTAGAGACAAGAACCAAAACTCATCTAGCCTTTGAATGCTAGCTCTACTCATATATATAGTACAATGGCCTCGAGCCTAATATAGATGTTTGGCAGATCTCGGTGCCGACTCCTGGAAGGAGGCCTGATTTTCGGGAATGCTGGCGGTGCCTCTTGAGGTGCCTGGAATCACGGGCCGTCATTTGTCTGTTCTCTGCCTCTTCTTCTGCTGGGTCTTTGGCGTGGGCTTTGGCGTGGTCTTCTGCGTGGTTTTCTGCGGGCCACGTGATGTTTGACCGTGGCCTGGATTTGGCGCCTTATTCCTGCTCTGGTCCGTAGTGTGCATGAATAGTCCTGTACCAGGACGTACAGGACTAACATGTGGGTTCACTGGATGCCATTTCTATGGCATTTCTAAGTGTGGTGTTTGCCATTTCTATGGCAAACACGACGCTTACTGAGAGATGTGCAATGTTTCTTAGAATTTGCAAATTTTTATCGCAAGTTCATCAAAAATTATTCAAAGATCTGCCTCACACAACTTACACAGAAGAATCCATTATTGCATGAACTTCTGATGTAGTGGAGGCCTTTAATGGCATTAAGAAAGCCTTCACATAGGCACCCATTTTTCTGCATGTTGATCCAGCCAGCCTTTCATTGTGAAACCTCATGAATATGTTTCTGCCCTTAGAAGTATCATGTCACAGACCAGAGACGATAGGCAATTTCATCCCATTGCCTTTCATTCATGAAAGTTTGACGCTATAGAAATCAATCATGAGATCCATGACAAAGAACTTCTAGTCATTGTAGATTTTTTTGAGCAGTGACATAAGTTCTTGGAGGTTTTTCTTCATCATAACAGTGCTATATTTACCACAAGAAGCTCATATACTTCCTAAGTGTTAGAGTCTTGAATCGATGCAGTTTCTCACATCTTGATGCTCATACCTTGCAACTCATCCAGGGGAGCCTACTTGACCATCGGAAATGGGTCCTTTAGGTCCCTGTCACCTATGGTATTCAAGGCTTTAATGTTAGTGTATCGGTTCACTATGAGCACGAAGTTTGTCAGTCGCAAGGAGACAAGAAACTTGATTATGCGGAAAGTATTCCAATATCATGATATCCCAGATGACATCATAAGTGATTGTGGGTCGCAATTTGCCTCGAAGTTTTGCAACCACGTGCTCAAGCTGTTCAAGCTTTTTTGTAAGCTCTCCACGAGCTATCATCCTTAGAGTGACGGCCAAACAGAGCGCACCAATCAAAGGTTAAAGCAATACCTTCGATGTTTCATTAATTATTCAACAAGATGATTGGGTTGACTCATTTTGTGGAGTTCGCTTACAATAATTCGTTACATACTTCTATCAGGCATACTCTCTTCTTTGCCAATACAGGTCATCATCCTCGCTGGATTATGCTTCAACATTTAGAAGTCTTTAGTAAATCCTACAGCAGAGGATCGCCTAGTCTAACTTCAACGAATTCAAGTCGACCTTGCTCATCATTTGCATAGTGCCCAGATATCATATAAATTGATTGTAGACTGTCAATGACTCGATTTTTTCCCAGAGATACCCAAGTCAGTTGTGGCATAATGTGAAGACAACCAGAAAATTTAACAACCAGGCCATGTGTCTTAGTGCATTCTTGATTTCTTACCAGATAAATGATGTTGTTTTTTGTCTAAATCTTCCTTCATGCTTGCATCTCCATCCATACTTTCACACATCACGTTTGGAGCCCTATTCTTCTAGCTTTTAGTTGGCGCAGCATCAATCCTTCTCTGATGTTTACATATCGTATAGGTATAGCTCATGCCTATGTGTTAAAGTATGGAACTCTATGTGTAGCATGTTGTGTACATTACTTGTCTTGCATATTGATGATGATGACGACGATAACGATGATAAAGAACATCATGTCATATGGCAACATTCGGTTGGCATATGACGCACACAATACACCAATACAATATTTGCATATGACGAAGGAGGAGGAGCCAGCGGCATATGTATGGAGGAGGAGGAGGAGGAGGAGGAGGAGGAGGAGGAGGAGGAGGAGGAGGTTTTATGTCATGCCACATGGCAATCTTGATTGCATATATGACACACACTCCGCACCAATATTGCTTTGTTGGGTCCAACTCCCAACCTCCTTACATTGAATGCGGATTTGAGCTGCCGCAAACTCGATATTGCATACTTATGATGTTGAGCTGCCTCAAAATATTGCATACTTATGATGATGATGATGAAGAAGAAGAATAAGCAATTTTTATATCATGCCACATAACAATACTTATGATGCTGAGCAACCTCAAAATATTGCATACTTATGATGATGGTGAAGAAGAATAATAAGCAATTTTTATGTCATGCCACATAACAATATTTGATTCGATATATCACACACACACTCCACGCCAATATTGCTTTCTTGGATTCGATATATCACACACACACTCCACGCCAATATTGCTTTCTTGGATTCTGCTCCCAACCACCTTACATTGAATGCGACTTTGAGCTGCCTCGAACTTGAGATATATTTGTTCTAGGACTAGTGTGTTACCTATAGACCAAGGACATATTGGGTATTTTTTGTCAGTAAAGGAGAGAGACCAATAGGAGTTCTGTGCATTTAGTATGTAGATCTGTAAACTTTAAAGAATTTTTTCAATGTAAGGTATTTCAATTTAGGTTAGGAACCTTCAAATTTTAGTTTTAGATACATGGTTTCGAAAGATCAACGATGACATTGATGATCTATTTTGTTTACTAAAGCCAATTTTGATGCCAGATCTGGCCAAAACATGTAGATCAATCTTGGGAATTCAAGAGCATTCTTGTGGTTTTAAAAGACCTGACGAAAAAATCTAGATTTGTGTTTGCAGTGTTTTATAAGTAAGCTTGAACACACTTTATGAGTCTTGAGGTGTTTTGCAAAGATTTTGAAGTGAATACAAGGCATTTGATCATGGATGTATACTATGGTAAAGGATGTATGTTTGCAGCAGAAGCTATAATACATGCGACAATTTCAAAGCATAGGGCTTACAAAGCAACAAAACTAGATTAATATTTTTCTGAAACCTTTAGGACAGCTTTTTTTTTTTTGTTACAACAGGTAAAATCTCTTCCTCAACTTCCTTTTCATAGTCACTCTGAACAAGAGGGTATCATAAACCCTTCACCATGATTTTGGCACCACAAAGACTAACTGATGCAAGACTGTCTACAATGTCCTGCAGTTCTTAAAGCTTATTTAGTCTCCAGATAGTATAAATCTATACCAAGACAAAAACAAATGTGCAATATCTAAGCCTTGTACTTACATGTCCTTCTTTAAAGTTCTCATCAATGTACTCCTACACGTCTTTGGCATTGCATATAAATTCTCATCATCCCGCAGCTAAATAGGTAGTCAACATCCTTGTCATGATTAATGGTATAGGATTTCATTGTTATAGTTAGTTGCAAAAACTCCAACCATTTTTCTAGCTCGGTAGTATTCATCGTTGCCAAAGTTACCTTTTCCTATATGGTTACAAATGTAAAGGCAGGCCTCATTGTGACAACTACTCCTGTCTTATTCTTGGTAGCCTTTTAATATTTGGTTATTGTGTTTGGTGATGGGGTCTAGTCCCCAGGTTTTAGATGGGTTGTTGCCCTTGCATGTGCCGTCCCATAACCCGTTGGGTTCCCGTGGACGTAAAAATTTATCTTATCTTATCTTATCTTATCTTATGGACAAACCACATTGTGTCCTTGATGCTGAATACCTCCTTCTCCGCTATGTTTGTGCACCTTTACCTGTAGCGGCAGTTTTTGGGCTGCAAAAAGTAACAGTTATAGTGTATTTTACAAGGAACTTGCACTTTTGTCTAAAAAGTTCGAGTAAGTTTTGAAGGAAGAAACTGCTAATAGACCATAGAATTTGCTACTTAATTTGCCCCTCTAACTGAAAATCAGGAAAATTGTATAAATTTATCCCATTTGAGAGCTGAGGCAACTAATTTTTCCACTGCTTCACCTATTATACGGCTCGATCTTCCACGGTATACATTTATCCTGTGAGAGAACTCATGTGATATAAATTTATACCGTAAGAGAACTCATGTGGCATACGTTGCTTGAGCTCTTGTGGTATATATTTATACCGTCTGGTGCGTAGTAACACGATTCTCTACCTGTTAAGGATCATGTCGGTATTAATTTATACCATCTAGCCATTAAGGTGGGTAAATCTAAAAACTATGAATGCAAATTAAAAAACAAAATCCAAACAAAAAAAAGCTAGATTGGATACGTATCTGTCTATGTCCATATACAACAGTCTAACGAGTTGAGAGATTGAATGTGAGCAAGTATATAAGGCGGAGCAAGAGTGCCTTGGACTCCAACTCCATACGAGGAAATAGATGTAGAGGGTTCGGCCTTGAGTAATTTTCTTCCTTGTTCTTCCATGTTGCTTCTATCCATACGTACTTGTATAAAATTATTACTTCTTTTTTGTTATCTAACTCCTGCATAAATTTATACTGGTTCATTCAAATTTGTACCGCTTCGTGTAAATTTATACCATGCCTATATCTGTCTCATGTACCATATTTCAAGCAAAGTGGAGGGGTTCGCCAACTCCATCTTTACCACCTTGTTTGCTCCCTCCACCTGTGGTGTTTACTCCACCTCCATCCGACATCAAGTCCACTCCTTCTCCACGTTGTTTACCCCCACCCGAGTTTTTCACGCCAGACCTTGATGCCGATTCAAATACGTCCAACCCTGACATGCAAATCCTTAGCCCACCAGTGCGTGCATGTAGGCTTCCTCCCCTAGTACAATTCACTCCACTCCTCCAGCTCATTTATAGATACTTCCACCCCCAATGCAGTTTACCCCATCCCCTTCTGCTCGTCTATGGAAACTTCCACCTCTAGTGCAGTTTACTCCATCCCCTCCGATGCAGGCACGCAAATTTCCTCCTCACATTCAATTTACTCCATCTCCTGCAACAAATATTCTCCCTTCTACATCTTCTGCAGCCAAACGTAGACTTCACCCCCAGTGCAATCCCTCTCCTCCCAACTCAATACATGAGTCTAGTGCCGGTAGTGATAGAGGTGGCAACTCCAACATTTTATGACACTTCAGGAGCTACTCAACGTCACCAACCTAGACTGTTTTATCCTACAGAGAGACAATTCTCTTCCATATAGGACTTTACAACATTAAACTTCACAACATCAAACTCCACACTTTCTATTCCAGAAACTCTATCAAAATAGACTAACAAAGAAATAACTCATGTAACTCTTTAGGTGATGATGTGGCAGAGCCACAAGGCACTTTGCTTGAGTTCAAAGATACTGTTAGTCATAACTTAAAATGAGATTTATACAAAAAGGTTTGTATATCACAGAGAAGAAGGAAACTAATGGACGAGGGCACTTGAGAGCAACTCACGCAAAACATTATTGTCAACTATGCTGCTTGCTACATATTGGCTTGATAGAATTGAGATTACTTCATGATAGCTACAGTTCAATAACTTTGCTGAAACAAAGATGTTACTTAGCATAAACAATGTTCGTCACCATAATATTTGTCAAACAACCTTTAAAGTGATCAATGCTTTAGATTGTAGAAGGCTTCATACATTACAAAATGACTTGACAAAAACTCTGGCATAAACAACTACTGCCATACAGGAAGTGTCTTGGAAGTTCATGCACTTTATTGTTTCTTCGATGGAGGGATTCTTTAAAGTGTCTTGCAAGAAGAAGCCTAATAGCCCAGTGTATCACTTAAGTGATAACTTTACTAAACGTGAAGTTTACAATAATTGGAAAGACTTATAAGTGGAGGCCAGTGAATGGCATATGTGCTACTCTTACTTTACTGTGCACTTGAAGAAAGAATTTTCACGCATAACAATTCCTAAAAAGCACCATATGCACGTCTATGCTACGTGAAAGATCAAAGTCAAAATGAAAGGACACAACGTACTAAAAATAATCATCTCAACCTTCTTGCTTTAAAAATAACTTAGGTTCTTTTCCTGACTTTTTCTTCTTTGTAGATTCTTTGGAATAGAAACTCAAAAAGCACAGAGAACAACAATCCCTTGAAAGAAGAAAATTGATCACACACAGGAAAAAGGAAATAGAGCATCCAATCGATTACATAACAATTGTCATTGATGGAATGGACTGGAAAAAAGAAACAACTTCATTATACTTTGCTAATGAGTTCAAAGATGCTCCAGAAGAAGATTTTATTCACTTATAATGTTGTTGTTGCCATTGTTTTTAATGAAAATTTTTTTTGGAGAACATTTATGAACTATCTAAACATCCACGGTGCTCCTAATTTCATTATCACAATCTTGCACAAGATTTTTTCTAGTCTAGAGCATACATCAATATTGTACCTCCAATAGGACAACACAACAAGAGAGAATAAGAAGCATTATTTGCTGATAGTGCTATGCTAGTTAAGAAACAAATCATCAAGAAAGTGAAAATTGGCTTTCTTCTTCTTGGGCACACACATGACCGCATTGTTCAGATATTTAGTAGGTGATATGAACCTGTAATCTCCAAGCTTTATCTACGAAACAATCATCACGAAATAAAAGAAATAAGCACAATTCCACCCCTTAAAGGCAAAGCTGACCACGCAACCGGGCTATCCTGAGCAAGAGAGTATCTTCAAGAAAGACTGAATTTTGAAATAGGAAAGGCGTTAAGGAAACAAATTAGCCACTAGATAGTCCTCAATCTAGCGAATGGCAAGTTCAAGGGAAGATTGGCTTAAATACAGGTTTAGGTACGATTTTGGGTAATCACAAAATACTAAAAGATTCTCCAATCATTCAAATGTCAATACAAGAGTTTAGGTTAAGAATTCAGGATGGAATCAAGATTTTGATGATGGTTGTGGAATGTTCAATGATAATCTGGATCTCCTGGCTGGGTCAGAATTCCTTCAGGTCGCAGATGTTCGCAACCTTCCCTTTGTGCCAAGGGTCCATGCCTTTATAAGGTTTCACATGCCTTTTAAAAAGAGTTCATTGCCCTTATAATCGACGAGGATATAATTACCCTGGTTTCGGGGTCCTGGGGCTGGGAATGCCGTCCCCAATAATCCCCATCCTTGCCCGATGGAATTCGTTGCCGAACCCCGTTTTGGATATCTGACATAGCCTAGGTACCTTCTGGACCATCTGGACCATCCGAACCCCCGTCAAATCTCAGCCGTCCGCTGAGAACCCCTCACCCGGGATCACCATCGGAGATCCCCTCCCCTGGGATTCCCTAGCTTCGGCTGATAACCTCCCCCGAAATTTCCAGTGGTTATCCCCTCCATGGGGATCCCGTATCGTGGCTGTTGTGATGGTATCCTCTGGAATCCCCATCGGAGATCCCATCCCCCGGGATCCCGTGGCGTGACTGTTGTGATTCCAACCTCCAGGATCACCGACAGAGATCTCCTCTCTTGGGGTCTCTCGTCCCTGGCTGATAACCTCCACTGGAATCGACGCTCGTTATCCCATCCTCCGGGATCCTCAGGCGTTGCCCCCGTTATTCACCACTGGGATCCCCTCCTCCTGCACGTCAACAGCCACATCTATGATCCCCTCCTCTGGGATCCCACGGATGTGGTGTTATCCTGCCCTCCGAAATCCCCTCCTCTAAAATTGTCACCATCCACGTATCTAGATCAGCCGCGTATGTGATCTCCTCGTCGGGGATCCCACAACAGTAGCCATGGTGTTCCCAGCCTCCGGGATCCAATCAGTGAATCGACGGTCGAGGATAGAGTGTGGACCTATCAGACGATCACCTTTAAAAGTGCCAACCAATGCATGGTCCAACTAATAGGATTTCGACACGTGCATTAGAGAAGACCAGCCTCCGGAATCCCCGCGTGTTGCATATTTCTCTTCTCATCCTGCTGCATGTCAGAACTGCGCCATGGAGGATTTGGAGGAAAAAATCCAGCAGGTATGCAATGCATGCAGCTCCGGCCATTTTATTTTCAGTTTGTAGCTTCCATCTGAGCTCCCTTTTGCAGCTGAAGGCTGAAATACGGTTGGAATCACCACCCGATGGCTTGTATGACCATAGCAATGTCCACTGGTTTCCTGAGGAGCATCAAATTTCTGCTCTTCAAGGAGGTGGATATATGCTAGTTTGGACCTGTTGCGTCCCTACCAACTATGTTGAAGACTTCGTAAAAGGAGAACAACAGAACTGTGAGGCACCTTGCAGTTTTTACTTGAGGAGTTCTATTCTCGAAAGAGTATTAAGTAGACCAACAAAGGACTCTTATATGACATTAAGAAGGTGTGCTCACTTCATTTTAGTTGTAGTATTTGCATTAGTACATATGTTGTACACAATAACTTAATAACTTTTTGGGCATAATTCAGATATTGGTACACGTATGGATCTCAAGATAAGACATCAAACAGTCATGTGGTTGAAGATGGACCAGGTGCACCTGGCAGGCGTAGTAAAAGGGTTGAGAGGGGAGAGGGTGTACGTAGGGGTTGCTAGTGTCCTTTCATGGTTAGATAACTCTATCTTCTTCTAAATTACTGTCATGTGACTTATTATGGGTTTGATCACAAGAATCTCCAAGATGTGCCCTGCTACGCTAAGTTCATTGATCCAGAGAAAGGAATCAAGTTCAAATTGGCACCTTGGATCACCCAGGAGAGGTGGAGATTGAAACTTAATGTGCATGGAAGGGAAAGTATAAATAGGAATGACGCACTCAAAATCAGGGATGCTTACAATATTGAGAAGCATGTGATTTATAACACGTGGAAGCTACATGATGACCTTCCTACTAGCATCAACATGTAGGTGCAAAAACATCAAGAATCCGTGTTCCTCTATCAATAAGGGAACTTGTTTCAATTGGGAGTTATGACTCCAATTCAAAGAGAGAATATGTTGAGGTTTGGCAAGAATAGAGCAATCTGCATGGATTCGACTTTTAAAACTAATGACAAGAGGTATTACCCCTTCGACCTTAAGTTGTAGATCTAACATGTGACTTGATCTCGCTTGTTTTTAGATTCTACCTTTTCACACTTATTGCATTCAATGACCATTGCAATGGCTTGCCATTGGCCTATGTTCTCACAGATTCTCAAAAGACTAGACCTATAACAATATGGCTCCAAGCTCTAAAGGATAACTTGTGCAAGGATGATTCTAATTGGCACCCTTCTCGCATCATTACTTTTGCCAGCCTTGCATTTGTGTCAAGGACCTTGAACTGGATCTCTCTCTTTATATATGCCATCTGACTTATATGTTTCCTTGAGGCAATTCAGCTTATCAGTCTTATTGAGTTAGCAAAAAAGAGAATTATCTGATATGAAATGAAACATACTTTATTCAATTCAAAAAATGCTATTTCTCGTAATCATTATCATATCATACAATTAGTTGTCATGATCATGAGATGCATCATGTATTTCTACATTCCTTAAATCCATTGATACAACTCTGCTTCATGGAATTTACTGGATTTATTTTGCTAAACTACAAGTGAAACTGCCGCGAAAGTGGGCCTTTCTTTGGGGAATTTTAGGAAAGCTTTCAAAGGTTCCTTTCAAAGTGCATTTGATGAAAATTAGTGTTTTTCAGTTTAAACCTTGCTTTGCAGTGTATTAGATACCAGGAAGAGTTTTGTGGAGCTCAGGTTTCTTATCAAGATATCAACTATGATTCTGGCAGTTGCAAAGCAGTGACACTTTTGTAAATCCCCGAGCTCTAGTTTCAATATCTATAGCAATGTTTTTTGTTTTGCTCGATGCTTCAGTAAGGTTACTGAAAGGAATTATTTTGTAAAGATATTGGTGCAAGAAAAGAGACAAATAAAGGGGCTTGTATTCAATGATGTATTGGGATTAGAAGGATCATTGTATTATAATAGAAATAATTTAAGTCTTAAGGAGCTTGTGAAGGTGGTTGTTGCATGCTGAGCTATAATGTTATTCTGTCTACTTGTGCTACAAGTAAGGAAGAGCATTTGTTGTTTTGAAACGAAGCTTTAATCCCAAAGAGAGCTTTGGAGAAGTATATGAGTTTCAGCTTAGGGGAGAGTTTTTTTTCGCTAGTCTCTTGGATGTATGAGCAAGGACTTATGGGCAACCAAATAGATTAGATGATTAAGTTTCTAGATGACACAATATGAAGCAACAAAAGCTTAGAAGTTTTAAGTGAATTTGATTAACGGGAAAATAAAACTAAGTAGCTTGGTTTTTGAATATTTGATGTTTGCTGAGTTACAAATGGTTTTGCGTGAGATACGAGATCATATTGATCTCAGGAAGCGCTTGTACATAATATTATTTTGTACAATTTTAAAGACGTATACATGTTTGGTGTATGATTTGTCCAGGTTATGGATCTTTATAGCATTGGAAATGTGTATTTCACACATATAGTCTTCAAGGAGAGTGTTAAAGTGTAGAACCTATATGTGTGACATGTATATACATGTACTCATACATGTGCATGCAACTGCTTATTTATTTTGTACTGTGTGTCCATAAGTCATTTGGACCCATGCACAACCCCGTCTTTGTTTTTTTAAATTTTCGTACACATTTTGTACAACATTCACACATATTTCATACGACATTTAAATTTATTATGTACAGATTATGTAGCTTATTACTAATAATATATTAATACATCACATCGAACCATTGAAAGGGGCATCAAACATATTAAGAAATTGGACCATTAAATTACCCAGACCGGGCCCCGGTTGTTTTTGCCGATATTAGATGCGGCTTCGTCCGGTGGTAGGCTTCGGACCGTTGGATGTCTGTTTCGGACGATCCCAACTATCATTACACGCTACCTAGTTTTTTAGTAAGTTTTAGTTAACCGTCAGTTTCAAATATACAATTAACCCAAAGGTCCTCGCCAACCGTTGGACGCCCTGCACGAATATCAGCAAAAACAATTGGGGAAAGGGTCGGGAGGGGGAGAGGGAGGGGATTAATTTAATGGTTCGATTTCTTAAATATGTTTGATGCCCCTTTCAATGGTTCGATGTGCTATCAAAACATATATATTATTAATAGGCTGCGATATTTCGGGCTAGCCTGACCATGAATTGGTGCCACATCTGCACTCTGGATGGCAGTGGTGCGCGTTAATTTTTCTGAATGTCGTGCCTGATTACCTCTCACGCATACACACTGATGATCCATCCACGGGTGTATCTGATGTCTTTTCGAATGCTCAGCTGTTCTTGGTTATTGCCACGCCACATTGGTTCCATGATTATCAGCACTATCTTCTCACAGGCGCTCTTCCATCAGAGGATTCCACGCTCCCTCCTGCCACGCTTCACTCACGCTGTCGACAGTTTCTTCGTGAGGTCAATGACTATACCATGGTTGTAGGTCATCTCTACAAGAGAGGCAAAGATTTGGTGTTGCGTCGATGTGTTCTCCCCCATGAAGTGCCTGATATTGTTCAACAAGCACATGAAGGCCTTGGTGGTGGTCATTTCAGTGGTGACACCACGACACGCAAAATCCTTCTGGCCGGCTATTTTTGGCCCACGCTTTTCAAAGACGCCCACGCTCACGCCCGCACATGTGATGCTTGTCAGCGTGTGGGTAGGCCCACGACCCGTGATGCTCTCCCCATGACTCCCGTCGCCACTCCCCTTCCCTTCAGTAAATGGGGTATGGACTTTGTGGGACCCATTGATCCACCTGCGCGGCACACCCGTGCCCACTATATTTTGGTTCTCACGGATTATGCTACAAAATAGGCAGAAGCTTGTGCCCTTCCAGACAATACAGCTGCCAGCACGGCCAAGGTCATTTACATACACATCATCACGCGCTTTGGATGTCCCACGGAACTCGTCAGTGATCGAGGTGTTCATTTTGTCAATCACACCATCAAGGAACTGACAGATTATTTGCATATCCATCACCGGAAAAGCACGCCTTACTACCCTCAAGGGAATGGTTTGGCTGAAAGCACCAACAAAACTCTCATCCACATTCTGAAAAAAATCTGTGATGCCTCACATGGATTGGCAAGCAAAACTCCTTACTGTTCTTTGGGCTTACAACACAAGTTTCAAAATTGCTATGGGCCACACTCCTTTCAGGCTCGTTTTTGGCCAAGAGGCCCTCATGCCCTTTGAATATATTCTTCCAACTCTTCGTTTTCAGCTTGCCATAGCACATAATCCACCTGCAGCACTTCAAGAAAGAGTTTATCAACTTGAACAATTGGATGAACTTCGAAGAAATGCTTATCTTCGTGTCCTTGCAGGGCAACAATTGCGAAAAAACAAGGTATGACAAACAACGCAAAGCAAAGATATTTCAAGAAGGTGATTTGGTTTTACTTTATGATTCCAGATACAAAATTTTTCCGGGCAAATTAAAGTTTCGATGGCTTGGTCCTTATAAAATTCTTCAAGTTGTCCAACCTAGTGTTTTCAAGCTTGCTAAGTTAGATGGCACCCCATTACCTACTCTGGTTAATGGCTTTCGCCTCAAACAATTTCATACAGAAGACATACAAGATTCTAGAGCTCAAAACACACATACAGCCTTGGAACACAGTGAGTAGAAAGCATATTTATATTGTATTTAGCGCGCAAAACAAAAGGTGGACATTGCCCATATATATCTGCTATGGGCTGAGCCCTATTTACAAAATCTTAAATTATTAGGTGACCCCTACTCCGGGTTTGGAGCAGAGGTCACGCGGAGGACGTGGTAGAGGCAGTGCTCAGGGTCCCAGCGGAGATGGATCACCACCTCCATCGGATTAGTCAAGGGATCGGGATGTTCAGCCATCCCGCCACACCAGCCATCCATCGGTATGCCGCGGTTGCAGCACTTCCACAGGTCCAGAGCATTCATCTTAACCATCACCCACTCTTACAAAATGTGCACTCACTGTCCATCGTTGCAAACTGATGTCTCCGCCTCGACCACTGCTCGCCTTATATAGCCCTACCACTTATAGCCCTACCGCTTGAAGCTCTGCTGACGTGGTCCAATCACAAAATTGCTAACGTGTTCGCATGCAATACCATTTCTAATTACAGATTCCCTTATCCCGCCGCATCTCTAGTCATGGTACCTTCTGACACTTCCTTTTTATGATATCCTACTCTCGAGTTGCCTGCCTTAAATGTTATTCCTTCCCTCTACGCCCGTCTGCCATAATTATTTGTACCTTCACAAAGCTGTCACATCCTACCGTTCATTTTTTCATCTCCACCGTTCCTTTGTTCTTCCTTCATGACTTGGGGACTTAGCCAAATTTTTGCCTCTCAATCGTCTCTTTCCGATCTATTGACATCTGGCACCATCGACGGTTCCCTTTCCACTCTCATCATAAAAAAAAACTTTTCGCATCTCTTATCTCTTGCTTTCTGCTCTCCGTCCTCCGGCTTCCATCTCCCTCCTTGCTTATCGCCATGGCTACTTCACCAAAGTTCCCCACTCTTCAAGTTACTGCTCCATGGAATCCGACTCTCTTTGAATCCCCTGAACGGACCCAGTCGCGAAGTTGCAGAACGCTCAGGGCTGTATGAATTCTCTAGGCAGGAACTCCCTGCCCCAAATCCGCGCCAACTCAGGAAATTTGTTGCTCACATGATCAAAACCCCATATGGTTACACAACAAGGGTCGATCAGACGGATATTCTGCTCACTCCGGTTCTTCTTTCTCAGGTATTCAAGTTACCTATCCGCACGCCTTCTTTATCTTGGGCTGCTTTACAGGAACAGGATATCACTCAGTATGGCCAAACTCCTTATCAGGCCACCACTCATAAACTCACAAACATTGCCAAACCACATGATACCTTTGTCAAATTTCTGTGGCGCAAGTTCTATGGGTATTCCATCAAGAATACCCACATCAACAAACAGTTCTTCCATGTTGCTATTCTGGCCATCCACTCTTCCCATCCTATTGATTGGCCTCAAATTATGTATCTCCGTCTTCTTCATGAAATTGATCGTATTCGTGCTACTCCCAACTCTGGCTTGGAATCTGCTATGGGTGCACATTTGCAAGCCCTCATTCAACATTGTCTCCCGGCCCCAAGTTCTGGTTCTCCCACGCATCAGGACATTGCCTCTCAAGCATCCACTAAACAGCCCTCCAACGCCATCTCCGCTGTCAAGAACCTTCAGAAAGAAACTTCCCCTCCTCACCACTCTTCTTCTCCTCCTCGTGTGCCACACCGTGCCAACATCATCCCGGTTTCTTCCTCTCCATCCACTAAAATTGCGCATTCAACCTCTTATCAAGTCTCTCAGGATACTCCATCTAACCGCCACCAGCAGTCAGTCCCACTTCTACCTTTGCACCCACTCCCCTCCAGACACCTCCTTTTTCAGTATCCAAGAAAGTATGATCAAGCTTCAAGATTATCAGGAACATTTTATGAATGGGATCCAGCAATACATGGAGTCCACGGAAGCAGTTCATAAAGACTTACAGGCTGTCAAGACTCAGGTCTCGAAGACAGTCTTCAACAAAAACACGAGGCTCTTTTACAGGCCCGTGAAACTATCCAAGCTGAACAAGAACGGACCACCCTGCTCGTAGATCAACAAACACAGTTACAGTCCACCATTCAGGAACTTTTGACTCAACTCAAAGAAAAGGATAAACTCTTTACCGATCTTCAAACCATGTACACTGATATCTTCAAAGATTACAATAGTCAAACCCGCCAGATTGAAGTTCGCGATGAGCGCATCAAGCTCCTTGAGGACCAAATCTCCACGCTCCACAATCAGATCACGCCTCTCCAGGCTCATGTTACTAAAGCTTAGAAGCAGAAACTTATTGATGATACTGAAATAGCCACTCTTCGGCTTCACCTCTCCACTCACGGGCAATCCTCTTCACAGGCCACGCATTTTCACCGAAGATTCCGTGATCAATCCTGTCTTCTAGCTAACAAAGATAATAAGATCCGAGATTTGGAGCATCAGGTCCAGCAAGCTGTTCAATATGCGGAAGAAGCTCAAAGTCAACATGAGACGTCTTGCTCTCACCATTCCACGGGATTTTTCCACTCCTTCCAGCTATCTGCATTATGTCGTTGCCCGCCGCCATCTTTTTCTTCTGAAGTGGTATTCGACACAAGGCAAGCTTCATGAGCCCCTTGGCAGTACGGATTTTTTCACAATATGGCCTGACCTTTCTGTTGAAGACAAAGGGTTACTCTGTGCTCTGTTGTTTTATGGTCTTCTGCACTGTGCTGATCCGGATTTTATTACCTTCCGCATTGTCCAGCCCATGGCTTATGTCCTTCATGATTTCTATCTGGCTGATACACAGGACAAGTTCTCAGATGGGCCCACTCGCATTTTTCAAGGGAACCCTGACGCTCACTGGTTGTTATTACAAGATAATCAGTATTTACAAGATCCTGCTCACGCCAACACTTTCAGAACTGAGTACATGCCTGAGCTTGCTCATCACCTCCCTCTTTGGCAAGCAGAGACGCTCCAACAGGTGCGAAAGAATTTATCTGAAGCTGAGGGTCTCCAGGTTGCCCAAATTTATTTACAACACCTGGGCGGCTATAACATGCTTCGTGTCTATCTGGACAGTCAGACTATACCCACGAGTTGGGTTTCTCCTCCAGTGTACACTATGCTACCCTGCTCTGATTGGGACCAGTGGTGCAACACTCTTGATGCAGATCTTGTTCGCGAATTTAGGGAGCAGGCCCAGCGGCCCATGCAAACAGGCACAAATCATTCTCTGTATGCTTCCTTGGGCGCACCACCACGCCCAAGATATCTCACCTCCGACTGGCGTCTCCCCTTTTGGACTACGGTCATGGAAGGTCACGCCGACTGGACTCCTGCTCATATCTCCACAGATCTTCGATGGGATCCACGTTTTGTTCACCGCTCTGTCTGGGAGGACGGCGCTAGATTGGAAAACACCAGAAATTGGATCTTCATCCCTAATGAACGAGGTTGGTGACGCCTACTCGCGGCTTTGTCGGGGTCTCGATCAATTTTGGGCGTCTTTGCGCCACCTCCCGGACCCTTCGGTTCCACGGACAAGCGAGGTTTTGTCTTTGCTTTTAAGATGCCTACTATTGAGTTCTCTTGCCAGAAAGCGTCCTATCCATTATTGCAACCCCAATGCCAGCGCCAGTGCCTTTGGCCTTCAGACCTGCCTCCTCATGGAATGCCAGTTTGTCCCTGCTGAGGCACACAGTGCCCTTGAAGATATGGTGCACTCCGGGTTTCTTATCGACGCCACTCCAGCAATTGGTCTCAACACTCCTGAGGCTCTCACGGCATGCCAAGAGCTCATTGCCAACTACCACTCTGGCAACCACCCTCATACAAGCCAAGACGATTTCGAAGTTGCTGGGTTTCTCCCACCTGAGGTTGTTCCACCTTTTTTCTCTCGAGTGTGTCGTTTAGTTGGGGAGTGTTAGTCAATGACGCACCGTGCAGGACTATTCATACACCTCTGGATCGAGCAGGGAATAAAGGCCAAATCCAGGGCCGCGGTCAAACATCTCGTGGCCCATGAGAGACCACCTTGAAGACCACGCCAAAGACCAGAAAGAAGAGGAGGGAGAACGGACAAATGATGACCCGTAATTCCAGGCACCTCAAGAGGCACCGCCAGCATTCCCAAAAATCAGGCCTCCTTCCAGGAGTTGGCACCGAGATCTGCCAAACATCTATATTGGGCCCGAGGCCATTGTACTATATATATGAGTAGAGCTAGCATTCAAAGGCTAGATGAGTTTTGGTTATTGTCTCTAGTCATTTTCTCTCTCGATTGCGAGAGCTCATGTATTCCTATTGATATCAAAGAAGTCTCATTCACATCATTGTGTTTTTCTTGTCTTCTCTTTCTTCTTTCTCTTGTTCTTTTGCAAATCCCGCGTGACACAGCTCCCGGATTCTCATGTTTGATCCAAGGGTCCTCACAGTTGCAGGAGTTCCCAAACCTAGACCCTAAACACCACATACCCCAAAAACTCCCTTGATTATGGTCGAAACTGTACTTCTTCAACTTAGCATAAAGATTGTATTTTTACAAATGTTGCAGAACTTGATGAACATGGACAACATGTCCTCCTTGAGTTTTTGAGTAAATCAGGATGTGATCTAGGTAGACTGTCATGAATTTGCCTTGGAAATCTCAAAAAATATCATTTGCCTTATGTTGAAAAATTGTTGGCGCATTCGTGAGACGAAAAGGCAAAACTGTGTACTCGAAATGTCCATATTGCGTGTGAAAAGTAGTCTTCCACTCATCTCCCTGGACGAATCTGAACAAGATTATATGCACTCTGAAGATCTAGCTTTGTGAAGTATTTGGCTCCACTAAGGCACTCCAAAAGACTTGGATTAGTGGCAAACTACATCTGTTTCGGATGATGCCCTTGTCCAACCCTTGGTACTCCATGACCAAACGAAGAAAACTATGTTTCTTCTTAACAAAGGGGGTGCATGGACCAGAAGGGGGTCTAGAGTGCTAAATCAACCCATTTTTCAAATTCTCATCGATATATCCTTGGGGAACCCCAAGTTCTAATGGTGCAAAATAATAAATTGGCCCCCATAGTAGTTTCTTCTCTGGCTGCACTTCAATAGGGAAATCATAAGGCAAGTGCCATAGGAGCATACTGGACTTCACCTTGTCAATATCATCTGCAAAATTTAATGTTTTATTGGAAGTTGGAACTCTGATTTTTGTGAGCTTGAAGATGGATTTGCTAATACTGCAAACAGAAACATCTCCTCTGTTCTCCCTCATTGCGTAAACTCCATAAAGAAATAGTGGAAATTCGAGGGGATCCAGTAGGAATGAGGGACTTGGATGCTCTACCTCTTAGGGCTCCTTGATTGCTCACTTTTTCCAATCAATATCCAGATTATGTAAATCAAGCAAAGGCAGATCAAGACACAACGATGCTCGGGACTACTAATCGTACTAGAGGAAATCACATATCCAAATCACAGAGAACCACACAAACTAGCTCAGACTTCTCAAATACATCTCTTGATGCAATAGGGCACCCATCAATGATTGCTACATAAGCTGGACAAGAAAGCTTATTCACGGAGATTTGAAGTGTCAAGGCAAATTCTGATCCGTGAAAGAAGAGTTGGCAGAGCTCAAAATAGGTTAAATTACAAAGACCTACAACCTAGAGGATACCCTACATGCTTTTATATCTATTAGATCCTTAAATGCTTGTAATTTTTTTTTCCATATGATACATAAAATGCTGATAGTTTATGTGGAAACAATAAATCTTGGAAATTGAGTGAGTTGAGATGGGAGGATGCAATATTTAGGTCAACAATGTAATAAAAAAGAAATAAAAAACCTTTAAGATAAGTCAACGACAAGTCATCTACCTTTAGACTTCGTACGACAAGTCATATACCTTTAGGGCTCCTTGATTGCTCGCCTTTTCCAATCAATATATAGATTATGCAGTTCAAACCAAGGCAGAACAAGACACAACGATGCTCGGGACTACTAATCATACTAGAGGGAATCACATATGCCAAATCACAGAGAACCACACAAACTAGCTCAGACTCCTCAATTACATCCCCTAATGCAATGGGGCACCCATCAATGACTGCTACATAAGCTGGACAAGAAAGCTTATTCATGAAGATTTGAAGTGTCAAGGCAAATTCTCGATCCGTGAAACAAGAGTTGGCAGAGCTCAAAATAGGTTAGATTAAAAAGACCTACGGCCTAGAGGATACTCTATATGTTTTTTCTATCTATTATATATTTAAATGGTTGTAAACTTTTTCCATATAATACATAAAATGCTGATAGTTTATAAGGAAACAATAAATCTTGAAAATTGTGTAAATTGAGACGGGAGGATGCAATATTTAGTTCAACAATGTAATAAAAAGGAAAAAAAAACTAGCAGTAGGGTAGGCTTGGGCAAATGTAGCAAGACCTGGAGACATAATAGTATCACCATATAGTCTTCTCATTAGATATATATCCAGCCTTCATGTTAGCAGTCCACCATGTTGTTCATTTACAAGACAACAAGGCAAATTCACAATTCTACCTAATACCACAACTTTCTCAACTCTATCTCCAAGGATGTCCTTTACCACCTTTGCAAAGACCCTCTGTAATATAGTGAATGTCCTTCTGCCCCTCTTTTATGCAGGTCACACAATCCTTCAAATTAGTCACCTTATTACCACTTGTAATAGAGGGATACCTGAGCAAATATGTGAACTGAGCCCTATTCTAACTATCCTCATGAAATCCAAGTTTGATGTTCATTGCAAAAGCTTCATAAAGCTTGTTATGATCTCCCTTCTTTGAAATCTTAGTGAACATTTCTATGCATTTCTTAAAAAAGAATCTTTCCTATAACCTTCCAATTTTCGTTTTGCTGAAGCATTTCCCATAAAATGTTGAAGCTGAGAAATGGGATGGTGAATTCACGATGCTTCCAGATATTCAAGATGTAAAGAGAAATGATATTAATAATAATATACTTTCCAGCGTGAAATACTATATGGGCTGATTATATACATGAACTTCCTTCAAATACAAGGTTAGTTCCATGACCAAGGGTCTCTTCAGAAGTGTTCTGGTTATAGTAATGACCCTCTAGTCTGAGACTCCAGACATAGCGCTCAACATCATGGTATTTGATAGTAAAAGTGACCTTCTTAGCAACCAATAAGTAGAGTAAAACCAATCCAAATTGCAGTATGATCCACCTAGAAAACATTGAGCTTTTTCCTTCCATTGTATTATCGGTTGTTCCAAACAGGAGCATATGAAATCCTACAAGAGTCAAGGATTAACTGTATGCGAGCATAATCGAAGGAAAATTTAAGGAGGAATTTAATTTCAACGGTCGTAGGATTCGAAAATATTGAATCTAATAGTAAGCATTACGTCACTTTATTTTTTACATGATGTGGCAACTCCTTGGATATGCTAGAATTGCAGCAAAGCATGCACTTCAAAAAGGCAAGCCTGCTAAATATAGTCGAGGGAATAAGAGCTAAAAAACCTTCCAATTTTTTCATAATCGACTCTGTCTTTAGACATAGAGGTAGAAAATCCTAGATCCACAACATTAACTAGATTTCACAATTTAATCCAATAATGACGATTTATTACCCTCCCATTCTACCATCAGGAATGTCCACGTGTGATTATTAGTGGAAGGTACCTTAGAACCTTAAAAAGAAGGTCATGTTCACTAATTGTTTCCTCAGTTATGAGTCCACTATGGGCGACTGTCAACATAAGTAATAAATAATATTGGATTGCCATCCCGCATTCAATTAGCCTTCCATGACAACCTCCAAGTGACATATATCATGTGCGATCTGAAATATGTGTTCATCTTGTATGCATCTTTTTAGGGATTGGCGAATTGTGAATTACATTGCCATTATGTTAATCATCCATTCCAAGCTACATTGGATGTTGGTCTACATACAACCAACATGCATGACATGCATGCAAATCTTCACTTTTGTAGATGGATTGAGCATCATCTATCATCCTTGTCTTTATTTGCATATTCAATCCATATATGACAAAAGAAGAAATGAATAAATGGTAGCTGGCTAGGAACCTATTCTCAAATTACTACTTATGGTTATAGGGAAAGGTCTAGTAAAGTGGTGCTTTGAGCGCGTCTTTGATGTGGCCATCTGGTCATTAATGGCAAAGGATTGATGTGCTTAGTGTGCTATGGCTATCGATCGTCAAGTTCATGCTTGTATGGGGCAGTGAAAGTATGGCCATATGCAGGGCCTCGATCGAGCGATCACTCAGGCAACACTATTTTGGTGAAGAAGCCCAAGAGAATTTACACAGTATCAAGAATGTAAGAAGCACAACACAATTATAATAGATAATAATCCTTACAAGTGTTATTTCAACATGGAAAGCATTGTATATGCCAATTCCTATTCTCCAAAAGAATATGAAATAGATTAATGGTTGTCCTATGAATTGCTTCCTTTGTTGCAACGTTGTTTCCGTACGGGTACAGTACCTTTCAAGTACTTGCCATACCAACCCAGAGGTACAGTATGTATGGAATTAAAAACGCATTGTTTTTGTGTCAAAATTTGGTAGATTTCAATAGGAGTATGAAAAGCATTTCATAAGTACGGTATGTATTTTATAATAGGTATCCCGTCGATCCGAGACATCGGATCGACATTCTAGGATGGGGCGAGCATGCATGTATTGCATGCATGCATGCGGCGCATGCCCTTCCTGGTTGGGGTTTCGCTATTTTAGGCGTGGTTCTGCATCAACGTCTCATCGGCGCTTCCTCTTCTCTCAGCAGTACCTTATTCTCTTTGAACCCACCCTCCCCCCCTTCTTTGTTTATTGTATTGTGCACAAATTTCTGTTATCATGTTTTTGGGTGATGCTTTTTTCCACCCCCTGGTTGATGCTATCCTCTGGTATGTTTGTGTTGTCTCGTTTGTTGTGTTGGTGATGTGCAGGTACAGGGGCGAGCGGCATCTGTTTCGACTTCTCCATGCGGGGGTTTTTTGGGAGCGATTTCTATGCCTTACGTTTGTCCAAGCCCCTTGCCGAAGGCTTATCACTAGGGTTTTTCCTCGAAAACCCGAAAGGGCGGGGTTTTTTAATCCCGGTGATAAGCTTTCGGCAGGTACATCAGCCACTCATCTATTAGCATTGTATTTTTTGGGTATAATTGGATTTTCCCTTTATTTTTCGTGGGTAGTTCGCATGTGTGCGGCTACCCACTGTCCACCATTGTAGAAAATCTGCTGAGATGAATGAGAAGCCTATCTATGGCGGTTTGTTGGTTTCATGCGAGCCCCATCCTAGAATTGTAATTATTTAATAGGTATAATAACAACACCTTTTAACATCATGTTTCTTTTTTCAGTACGTTAAAAACTTTGAGCTACATTATGAGGTACGATACGTAAAATACTTATAGCACCATACATGTACGGTAAGTACGTTACACCACTGCTTTGTTGGCACTTTGTCTATATTCTATATTTCTAATAGATGTATTGAGGACCTACCCAAAGCACCAAAAGGTTATCAGCGCGATCATGAGAGCAATGGACCTGAAGATCTATGATGATTGAAAAGTTTCTAGTTGTTGGAAAATTATTGAATATGTACCCCATGTTTGTTAGGCTATGTATAATACGACATAAAAAGATGAATTTCAGGGAGAAAATGGTTTCTTGGCGCTCAACTAGCGCCTGCGGCTAGGGCGGCAAGGGGAGAGGACGCCGCCCTCCTCTTCCTGATTTTGGCACTGCCTCAGTTATTCTTGCAGATCAGTGACAAAATTGGATGCTAGCGGGGTTTTGCCATACTAATTCAGGTGGCTTCTTATCTTCTAAAGATTGTTCCGGATTGCTTGCTTAAAATTGCTAAAGCTGTTGAGCAAGAATATGTAAGTTTCATGGAAATTATAATTTTCTTGTTTAGAGCAAGATCCGAAAGGGCATAGAGCCTATAAGGTAGCAGATTTTTAGCAGAAACATAAAGAGAGCAGTTTTCATGTATGGTTTTCTGGGCAATCTAATTAATGGCGGATCTTCTGAATTGTTGGCTTTTTCCCCTTTCTCTTGCTCTTTCTTGCTAGTGGAAAGATCTATGGATGTTTTCTTGGAAGGAGCCAGGGTAAATTCTTGATTTCAATTTTACAGTTTTGAAACAGGATGTCAAATTTTTTGAGATTGCCGAGCTAGGGATATAATTGTGTCCAGGAAGATGCTTCCATATCAAGACCAGATATTATGAACCAAACTTTAGAGGGAAGTTTTGGTGGCTGGGCTGTGTGTCTAGCTTTGCAGGTTGGCTGACTGGCACATCCCGACAATGCAGCATCTCCTTTTAATTTTGCATTTGGTAGTAAAACTGCAGAATTAGATCATAGTTTGAAGCATTTGGGCTTCTCTGAGCAGTGCGGGAGAATTGGCCAGATTACTCTTCAGCTCTTTTCTCTTCATTTCTAGTTTTGCAAGAGGATTTTTGGAGCATTCAAGATTTGTCTGGAGCTTGTGGAAAATGAGCATTTTGGCTCCTATAGTATTCTGTTTAATTGAGAAGATGTTAATACTGTAGTATTGGTTAGACATGAGAAGAGGTTGAGAGAGGCTCATGTGTACATTTGCGACAGACATGATTCAGATCCAGATGGGATCCTTTGTACTTAAATTATATCTGATCCATGAGGGATCTTTGTATTGTAATTTTTTCTATCTAATCAATACAAAAACTTCGTACCTTCCAAAAAAAAAAAAAAAAAAAAAAAGGCTATGTATAATATCAAGCAGAATCCTAGAATGATATATAAAATAATATTTCACCTGGATGTAAAGAAGTCCTTGTGGCTCTATAATCTATGTAAATAGAAACACGGGGTTTTTTTTGCAAAAATGACCGGAAAATTGATGAAATTTTCTTTATCTAATCGGAAAATTTGAAAGATGGCCGGATTTTTCGAGGCCCAACCCCCCTATTTACGAACCATGGTTACAATCCTACTTGTTTTAAGTAGTATGCCGTGTTCTTCGTATTTTGTATTTGTCCTTTTTTTGAGCATGCCGTATCGTATTCCGTATCCATATTTGGTAACTACGCTTGAAGCCCATTCCTTGACTTGGACCTGGACTTCAGTTTTTTTGTCAAGTCAGGGGACGTACCCTTAAGCAATAGTTGTTGGTCAAACCCTAAAACCCTGTCTCATGGCGGGAATATTATGCCGCCAGTCCCGCCCACCTTCAACTTTGTTATTACATTTTTTTCTGCCCACTTCCAAAACCTTCTGCTCAAATTCTTCAAAACCGATCTGTCCAAATTTATTGCCGGACTTGCACAGAACTACCATACGTGGTTCAATGCCTCAACAAGCACGCTATTCTTCTGAACAAGATTTACAACAGCCGGAGCTATGGCAGTCGCAGAGATCCAAAGGCTTTCAAATTGTCGTGGCAGCCACTAAGAACTGGGGTATTGGGAAAGATGGGCATCTGCCTTGGAAACTGCCTAAAGAACTCAGTTTTTTCAAGAAGATTACTACGACCACAGCCGATCCTGGCAGAAAAAATGCTGTCATCATGGGTCGGAAAACTTGGGAAAGTATTCCTGACAGATTTAGGCCACTGCCAGGAAGGGTGAATGTGGTTTTAAGTCGCAGTGGGAAAGTGGAATCACGTTTATCATCAGATGTGGTAATTAGCAAGGGTTTTGAGGCAGCCATTGAATTGCTTCGAAGCCCGCCCTTGTCTTCTGCGATTGAAACAATCTTTGTGATTGGAGGCGCTGAAGTTTTCCGGTAAGAAGAAAGCCCCTTTGCTTTCTATGCAGTATGTTAGAAATTTTGTCTAACAAGTTACTTTAATGGCATATGCAGTGAAGCCTTGAGTTCCCCTTTATGTGATGCAGTACATTTCACGTTTATCGAGACAGATTTTGACTGTGACACATTCATGCCTCCAATTGATAACGAGGTCTTTCATATCTGGTACGCATCAGCCCCAGCTATGGAGAATGCAACAAGGTATTCCTTCATGACTTTTATTCGGAATGTCTCAACACCTGATGACAACGGAAATCTTGAAATACATGGGGTGCTTCCTAAATTTGTTGTGGAGAAACATGAGGAATTTCAGTATTTGAATCTAGTTCAGGATGTCATTGAGAACGGGAATATAAAAGAGGATCGAACTGGCACTGGTACAATATCGAAGTTTGGATGCCAGGTCTTACTCTTTCTCCTTGGCTGTATTTTGTTTAACACAAGTTCATTGATTATTGACACAAAAATTCATCTTAAGCCTGTTATACCAAAATGCTGCAAATGAAATAACAAATCTGCAGCACCTTCTATTTAACTGTCTTTTGCATGAAGTAGAAGATATGTCAAGAGTAGCCATGCACTTCGACAATTTGGCTCTGCATGCAAGTAAAATGTGATATAATTTGCACGTACTTTCAGACTCTTTATTTTCTAGCTGTACTCATTTTGCCAGTTTCTTAAACAAGCAATTTGGATTTTAGGTAACATTAACTTTTTGTTTGACATGTAGTCCTTGTAATTTCATGCTGACTGTATTCTTATATCTGAATAAAACTTACAGATGCGGTTTAACTTGCGCCATTCCTTTCCCTTACTCACAACTAAGGTATATATCTACTTTCTGATTTCATTTGCTTGTTGCTTTATGAAGGAGCTCTCAACCTTCCTTTTTCAGAGGGTTTTCTGGCGAGGAATAGTGGAAGAGCTACTCTGGTTTATCAGTGGGTCTACAAACGCAAAGGTAATCTATAACAATGACAATCACCTTTTGTCTAGTAATTTATGGGTGGCAAGCATATGTTAATGGGCCGCTTGGTGAAAAAGTGGAAGATGTATCGATAAACAACTCTATTGTTCTAAGACGAAGTTCAACTTTTTATGAGTCTGTCAATATTTTCGAAAATTCTCGGCAAACTGATGAGTTGATGTTTTTACCTGGCGTTTGAAATGCTGACTTAGGATTTTTCTCCTCCAGACTAATTCTTTATCCTCAGCTCCAGATACTGTATTGGGATTATTTGCTCTGATCAATTTATTTAAGTTGGTATTCAAACCCTCAATATAACCTTCAACTGCCCTTCTTTCAATAACATGTGGCACATAAAGGCAGGGCCGTATAAACTCCTCTATATAAGCCACTACAGACATTTCTCGCTGCTAAACGTCTGGACCTGCTGTGATTTGTGAGAATGTGGAACATAATGATGCTTGAAAGCGTTAGCATCCTTTTTAGGCCATTTGCCTTAGCATACCTTTTCCATCATATTAATGCCGAACCCGCAAGCTTAGTGGTAGCAACTGTGCCTTTATCTTTATCTCTCATACCATAGGAATTTCCAAGCTCTTGCATTTTCTTATATCATTCTACAATTTCTTATATCATTCTACAAACTCTTAATTGCAGGTGCTTCAAGAGAAAGGTATACGCATTTGGGATGGGAATGCCTCAAGGGAATATCTAGACAGGTATGCTTCATATGCCTAGAGTTATATACTTCTTATTATTATGTCTTAAGATTACTTTCTGCTTGTAGTGTCTGATTTTTACTTTGTTTTCCAGTATTGGCTTGAAAGACAGAAAAGAAGGAGATTTGGGCCCTGTGTATGGCTTTCAGTGGAGGCATTTTGGTGCAAAGTAATGTTCTTACCGATTGTGTCTTTTTTTCAAGGGTCATAGAGTGGAGTGTGATCCTTGAGCGCTTTTCAGGTATACGGATATGGATACGGATTATACTGGTCAGGGAGTTGATCAGTTAGCTGATGTGATACATAAAATACGGAAGAGTCCAAATGATAGGCGCATTCTTCTTTCCGCATGGAACCCTGCAGATTTACATTTAATGGCACTCCCACCCTGCCACATGTTTGCTCAGGTTGAGATTTTAAAATGGTCATTTCTTTCTGTTGGCTTAAAAGATCCAGAATTAAGAAAGGATCCCTTAGGGTGACCTGTTGCTTGTCCTGGATGCAGTTCTATGTGGCAAATGGCGAGCTTTCTTGTCAGATGTATCAAAGATCCTGTGATTTGGGCCTAGGAGTGCCTTTCAACATTGCTTCATACTCCTTGCTCACGTGCATGATTGCACATGTTTGTGGTATGAATACTTATAGAATTTAACCTGCAGAAGCTCAATGGCTGTCAGCTGATTTTCCTTACCTTCCAGACCTTACACCTGGTGACTTTGTGCATGTTCTTGGTGACGCACACGTTTATAAAAATCATGCAGAACCACTTATGCAGCAATTAAAAAATACACCTAAACCATTTCCAGTAAGAAAGACTCATGGCAGTTTATTATTTAGACGTTTGTTGTTTTACCATCGCTTTTGCTAATTATTAATTGGTGACTGCAGAGACTGAAAATTAATACATCAAACAAAGATATTGATTCCTTCATTGCAAGGGATTTTGAACTGGTTGGTTACAGTAGCCATTCACGGATTGCAATGAAGATGGCAGTATGAGCTACAAGTGGAGGCATAAAAGTATGCAGTTCCCAGATGGTATTTGGATATTAGCATAAGCTGAACAGTGTGATTGGGAATCAGGAACTCTTCATCTGTGGTACAACAGTTCAGCTCTCTATACTGAAGTTGCAACATCACATTAACACAACCCGATGCCCTTCACAGGGGACTCTATCAGAATACAACATACCTCCAATTTCGCGAGTACAGAATTTGGAAGAGGGAAAGTAAAAACTGTTCTACTAGATGCGCAGGATTAGAAATGCATGTTATTCGAACAGTATAAGAGTTTATACTGCTTTTTATCATATGAATGTAGAACATGTATGGAAGTAATGTTACCAATCAGGCATTTTTGGTGTGCCAGAAGATTTTAAGATCCTAATTTGATGCAAAGGAAATTCAATATCCTAACATCATGCACAAGGTGATGTGGACGTGGAGGTAGTAGAAATGTATCATACGTAACTGCAGTTCTGGCCACACCAGTAATGCCATCATGCCACGTGGTATGTTTTGTTTATGGGGGTTCAATCCCTTTTACTGCTCAACTTGCATTTTTTTGTTGGTATTTAGGGTCATGACATATTTCTGTGATGGTTCTAACCATTGAAAAGTGTAGTGCATGTGACATGCCACATGGAGATGGAAGAAACAAGTGCGATATAGATGGTTGGTGAAAAGTGAGATGTCATGAGATAAAGAAGCATGTGTGTAGAGTATCCGGAACAGGTCCACCTGTTCGCAAACTATACCGAGAGTAGCAAAGTCCTTTATGAAAAAGACCTGCACGTGTCTATGTGGGGGTAGGTCAAAAGATAAGGTGTCAGAGTGGATTAACATGTAGTGATAAAAGGTGCAATAAATTTATTAATGTTGGACATACCTGTACAATGGCACTGTGTTACTAGTGAGGGAGTTTAGACAAAATAAAAAAAGATCGCAGAATACATGGTGTTGTGGTATTAATGTAGAGTGCACTTGGTTTCCACATAGAAACCTTCTTTTCCTCCTTGCCAGACTGAACAAGTGACATGTTCAAAAAGGCACAGATACACAGATTGACTCTGACTTCATTGTTCGAAAAGGTAGAAATCTAAAAGATATACAGATTGATTCTGACTTCATTGTTCCAAAAGGCACAGATCTAACAGATACACAGATTGATTCTGACTTCATGCTAGATGGAGTATAGATGCTTGGTATGGAGAATCCTTTTGCAAATGAAACATTCATCTTTTGAAGGAGTAAGCAGCTCATCAAGGACCAAGTTGACAAGGGGAGTTAAGCTTGTCCACTTTTGGAACAAGATCAATAAAAAGACCATGATCAGAATTGACCATGCTAGACACTTGGAAGTAGATGATGTAGAAAAGAGAACTTTAGTGCAAAAGAACACGTGGATTACATCATACAAAGAGATAACAACCATCACACGATCTCAGTCAAGGCAAAACCTGGATTTTCTTGTCCAGACTTTCTCCATTTTGCATCAGGCAGAACATAGTCTGGCCATATAAGCATATGCATTATGTTTATGAGAAGGTGCATGGAGCTGATCTTGAAAAGGACGTATATGGACGCTGATGCACTGCCTTGCAGTCTTGAAGACAACCATGAATGTTCATGGGATGAGCATTGCCGAAAGAGGAGGCGGCTGCAGCAGGACAAGTCTGAGACACCTGAAGGAAAACTTAAGGCCTTGGATAATCCATATAGATCAGAAGCAAATTTGCAACTTGAAAAGTTAGGTCTATGAAGTATAGCCATTTCATTGCAGCTGTCACAAATATGGATTATCTTGTTGCCCATTGAGGTGATCTTTGTAGCCAAATGCATTGCAGACTGTCACCAAGTGGGCTTGTGTTGCTGGCCATTCAGGGGGCGATCCATCACCATTGTTGGTAATGCCCATCACTGTATATTGAAGAGTCGATCAAGATTCCCTGATCACGGCATCACCATCAATGCAGCTACCATCACACTAAAATTGTGCATCGTTGCAGCTTTGTCATCACCATTATGGTGTTGGGACCCCTGTTTTTTGAATGATAATTGTGAGTTGCAGGATGATTTTTGACTTCAATTTCATGTGATTCCTGTTAGAGCATAATTTAGAGCAGATGTTGGCATCATTTTTTCATGCAGTAGGATGAGGATCAAGGAATTAGAGTAGTTTGTTCCTTGAGTTCGTCATTGGTGGAGCCCCCACCTTAAAGAATGGAGATGCTGGAGGGTTGGCCCGACAGGCAAGGGATGCCTGAAGAACTAAAAGTTGTTCAGCACTCATGAAGCTTTTGAAGGAGAGGTGGGATGAGATAGACCACTATCTACCAGGTGTTATGGTCAGGCGTTGTTTGGTCCTGTCTTGAAGCTTAAGCCTTAAATCTATTCCATCTGATTAGCCACAAAGGGGAGTTGCTTTTCCTATGGAATCCGGTTATCCAAGTAATAAATCGTTTTTTCCTATGGAATCCGGTTACCCAATCACTAAATCGATCCGAAATTATTACCTTAAGCTTTTGGGGGCGAGACTGTGGTTCTCTAGTAGTTTGGCATATATGGGGCAAAAAACGTTGGAAATATGTTGGAGCCAACTAGCGGACCTCAAATTTTTAGTTAATTTAGAGTTGGTGTTGTAGATACATATTAATAACTCAAATTTAGATGTTAATTTAGAGTTAATATTATGCAAAATCACATGCGCCCCTCTACATGTCAAGAATGATACATTTTTCAAGTTTCTTGTACTATTTTGATCCACTCACAAGCAATGCATAGAATATCAAGACCTATAATTCATGCTAAAAGAAGCTATAACCATAAGCATGACATCTCAACATCACACAACTCAAATCACAAAACTTCATGATGTAGCTGAGGTGTTTCTTGCCACTGTCTTTCAAGAACACCCTATGCCAATGGAGATATTACTGTAATTTCAATATCTGATGTTGTATGGAGTTGGTTCACACTGATTCCAATAAGTAGCAAAGCAAGAGCATTCCAGTGTTTAGAGAAGCAAGCATGATAAGCATATTATATCACAAAGATGCGTAGGCCCCAAACCATACCCCATGCAGAGTCTTGGAGTGTTTGTCTCCATCTCGATGCAAAGAACGTAGGATTTACGTTATGGGATGCTTCCCTTGCCACAAGTGGCCAGGATTTGGCCGGGCATGCAACCTTGTGGCATCAATAAATAACATGGAAAAAATGATGTGGCACTCCAAGTGGTGACATGGCATGCCAAGCAAGCAAGGTCAAGTTTTGACTAGACCAAGAATAAAAAGATGTACATCTTTGGTCTTTTCAATGGGTGATGTTGGTAAATTTTGGGTGACATGACAAGATGGTGGTGACGTGGACATGATGACTAGGACTTTATGCAAGAAATATGACAACCTTTGGAATTTTTGGTAGAGACGTTTTGGCAGCGGATAGAATAGAGGGATCTTGAAGAACTTAAAGCGCTGACACCCTTCTCCATGTCGAACCAGGCCAGGGCTTTGCGTGGCTGCCTCATCATAGGGGAGAGTCCAGACCCCAGGAGACGAACCTAAGAAAGGCGAAGAAGTCAAGGCGTCGTCTCCGTGTTGACGAGGCAGCCTTTTATGCCAGCACTCCTCGACGAGGCCATATGCCAATGCCCTCTCCTCCCCGAGCTCTGTTCCCCTATCTGACCGTTGAATCCGTCCTTCAAATAACCTTTTTCGAGCAGGTTCAAAAAAATCCAAGATCGCCCGGGATAACTTATCAAACCATGAAGCCTCTTGTGAGCAACCGTGTAGAAACCCAAGTATTTTGTTGTTCGGGCAGTAAAAAGCTCCGGAATAGAGATTCGACTTTGCCATATCGTTTGGAATGGTGAAATTACCCTAGGGACCAAGTTACACGGTCATTTTTGGCAACGAAAGAAGCACGAACCCTCTACATGTTAGTATTCCGCAGCCACCTCTTAGGCCAATTGACTACTGTGATATATTGGAGGAAGGTGTGGATGGTGAACGTGTTGGACATGAGCTACCTTGGCGCTTCTTTGAGAAGGGGTGGTCTTCTGCCTATAAAACTTGGACCCCATGGTAATGTCGGCAGTCTGAGTCTATTGGCAGAGCCAGTTCACAGTTCTGGAGTGGGAGAGTTGGCCGTCCATGGCCAGAGGCCTTCGGGAGAGGACTTTTGGGGCAAGCTGCTTTTGGAAGGTTTTAAGGATCCGTCTTCTGGCGTCAACACCCTCCCTTTAGATGATGACATTATGCAAGATCCTGGACGAATCTGACTAGGATATGGCCTCGAAACGTAAACCTTGTGTGTTGCTAGATTATTGAAGGGTTTACGCTATGGAGGTCGAGTTTTGGTCGGTTGCACTTGGGACATGGTCGAGAAGCTGCAGTTGAAAATGTGAAGCAATAGGAACTAATGGAATGGAGTTTGGATTTATCCTCCTCCCAGTGTGACAATTAGAAGTCAAGAGCGCCTTTTGCTGTAGCAAGATTGTTCGGCAATTAGAAGTCAACTGCAGAAGGTGCTATTGACTTCTAATTGCCACACTGGGAGGAGGATAAATTCAAGCCCCATTCCGTCAGTTCCTATTGCTTCACATTTTCAACTGCAGCTTCTCGACTGGCTGTCCTGACGATGTGATACGGTCTGAGCATGCCTCGTACATCCTATACACTGCATTCTGCAAGTCAAGGGGAGTTCCCAGCTGCCGCAGTCTGTCCCATAACCTGTCCCAGGGCACTGTGTCAAAAGCTTTTGCGAAATCCACGAAACAACAATACAAGTTTTGTCGGTGATTCCTGCTATTCTCAATCAATGTGCGCAGAGTGAAGATATGATCAATGGTGGAATGCCTGGGCCGAAAACCTGCCTGTGTGAGAGCTCGCACATCTGCCTCCTCTGTCCATATCAGTCGCTGCTCAAGGATGCCAGCCAACAGTTTTGCAAAGAGAGAGCTGATCATAATAGTACGATAGTTGGCCGGGCATTGAGGGTCCCCTGCCTTGTATATGGGCGGCACAACTCTACTAGTGGTCCACTGTGGAGGGAAGCCTTCTTGCAATGCTTTGTTGAATAACGCCGTGAGAACAGACACCAGTGGAGGCCCAGCCCATTTCAGAAGTTCTGCCTGCATGCCATCTAAATCTGCTGCCTTCCCATTAGCTAGACGTTGTAGGCCTATGATGACCCCTCTGTGATGACCAGAGCCATGCCTATCTGTGGAGGGACTGGTGTCCGACTTCATTGAAAATATCAGCTTACTGACCCTTTGCTTTTCTGTATAATAGGACCAACTAGTGATGAACATCCAATGTGTTATACACGTTTAAATTTCAAGAGAACAATTATGTTACCTCCCACTTCATTTTTTCCAAAGATTTGTTAAGCAGTTTTATCGAGCATCCACAAAATCCACAAGATGCTCCTATGGTTTGATACTAATAATAGTGATTTATCACAACATTTCAACTTCTAACATGTTTAAATGCAGTACTTTTCCATAGTCAAGGAGGTTTGAATCTATAGCTTGTTCTAAACTCATACCTACAATACTAGCTAGGGATGGAAATTTACAGACTCAGTTAGGGATTAAGTTTTTGAGAGAGATAGCTTTTAAAAACATCAAATTTCATCCAAAAGCGACTCTTGGATGAAATGTTATGACTAAATTGTAATAGTGCTATTTTCTGTGGAATAATCTGACGCTTTTTCTGACGATAAATCTGACACAAGGTGACGAAAAATCTGACGCTTTTTCTGACGTTTTGTGTGACGTAATGCTTTTCTTGATGCTTTTTCTGACGAAAATTCTGATGTTTTTTCTGACATTACATTTCTGACGATTTATTTGATGCATAGCCTGACGCATATTTTTTGACGAATAGTCTGACAATATATCTGACGTAAAGTCGTCAAAAAAAGCGTCAGAAAAGCAAACGTCAGTTTACTCGTCAGCATAAACGTCAGGCAAAAATCTCTCTAGACAGTCTGATGATTTTTCTGACAAAAAATCGCCATTCTCTTGTAGTGATAGGTTGCGTATATCCATCATCTTCTGGAGATATGACCCCAATATCTCCACTGAAGCTGTATGTAGCATCATATAGAGCAGTTGGTCAAGCAAAGTCAACTCATCATAGCGTGAGCTAATGAATCCAAATGCTGGGCAGTGCTGAAGATTGTGGCATTCGTCCTCAATAACTCCCAGCTGGCAACACTGACATAGCCTATCCTCTCGTGCTTCTCCATCTACTCATCTCAATGCGAAGGCAGTGAGCACCTGTGTGAATGGATGCAATGAGTGTTTACAGGTACTCTTGTGGATCTCCCTCAAGCGTGGGATTGATCTGGCTCTTATAGTGTGTAGCTTTTACCTATTCCAAAGCTACAACATCCCAAATCTTGTCAAAGAAGCATGTATTGAGGTACTATATTAAGTGTTTGTGATCCTCTTTAGTTTCTACTTGTATGCACCTGTGCTCCTGCACATTCAAACTGGAGAGCCAATTAGCTCGCTTCTTCTTCTAGCAGGTTTTGAGGCGTTACGGACCCATTCCCATGGCATATACGAGGTGTGGGAGGCGAGTGTTGTCCATATTGACCACCTTTTAAAAGCATATGAGGTGACGATTGCAAAGGTAAGAAACCGGTCTCCTATAGAAGTATCTGATATAGTACCATGGACCTGACTCCAAGTGTCCGGGCTAGGAAAGCCTTTTGAACTCACTCCAAGTCATTCCAGGTGGCAAGTCATACCACCGGTCCCCACACCTCCATCCCATGTAGAAGAACCGGCTCCACCAAGATCTTGAAGAAGTGCGATTGGTATGTCCAATCGTAAAGCTTTGCTTTGTGGCTATTGTTCTGCATTGCAACAGAGCTTTTCAATCTGCTATCACTCGTTGCTGGATAGAAGTGTCCCGAGGAGGATGTGAGCATCATTTTTGTTGTATTATATACATAGCACCATACAATCACTTAAACTAATAAAAACTTTCTACATCCTCTGGCCCACCAACAAACTTTTACATGATATGACATGATGCATGGTTGCTAAAGCCCAAAAATTGTTGAGATGTCAACACTTAAAGAGAATAGAGGCAAGATTTCTGGCATTTTGGTTTGCAGTGCTAAAATTTTATAGATGGTATATATATCTTTAATGTCGAGCTGCCAACACTTGAAAAAGTTAGAGGTAAAAATTCCAGCTTTTTGACTTTTAGTGCTAAATTTTCTATATGGTATATATATCTTTAAGTAAGATCTTGATTGAGTTCTCCTAAATGTTCTATTTTTTTGCCATTGTTTCAAGTTGCAAAATTCTTTGGCAGTAGTTATGGGACATAGGAGATGTTATTTTTGCTTTGGTGTGTTATGGAAGATGTTGTTTTTTTAACATTAAAAAGAAAAAGAAAAAGAAACATTGGTAACTTCATGAATAACATATAAACAATTAATTATAGCACAAATCCCATAACACAACAAAACAAAATTTTTTTATTTTTTTTTCAATATAAAACACAACGAATAAAACGCGACCACGCTAACATCATCTCTCAATGTAAGAAATAAAGAGGCCCAAAACATAAACTACCCAACCTACCTATCTTAGTTTCAATGTCTCCATAAAAGCTTACTGCACTACAATGATGCAGGACAAAGGACATGACCAGAATGATCAGCTGGGTAGAGAGTATGATGAGGAAAAACACAACATTAAATTTCAGAATGCCCTGTATATGATTCCTGCTTCTGTTAGACTTCAAGTGTTCCTCAACCAAATCTCGTTTAATAAAAAAAGGCAAGGGGAGAATCAAGTTTGCCCATCGATAAACCAAGAGCTAGAAATGTAAAGAGAAGCAACTTTCTGGAGCAAGGCACCCAATAACACCTAGCAAAAATGTGTGACCTCCGACAAGTATGAACGCTTACTCGGCAAAGATTGGAGCCCGTTTAATCATAGAATTTTATATGGCAGCTATAACAATGGCTCTAATCACAGAAAAGTTTAATCATTTCATGATCTTCCACATATAGTTTGCAATACTGGGTCTTCTGGCTTGTCAGTTATGGCTAAGCTCTAGAAATAACCACGTCGCTCTTGATCATCTCCTCTTTCTTGTCTGCTACATGAATCTAAAAGAACCCAATTTCTGCCATGCATACACGTGGAAACCCAGATAAAATTAATTTATGGCTAATTCAACACAATCTGCTGGTGAACAATCTGCCTGAGTAAGGCAGCCTGCCCAGCTCATCTGGCCATCCTCCGACATGCAAATGCTTGTCCAACAAGAACTCCTGGCTGCATTTACGTTTGTGAATTTCAAAATAATAAGGCCTTAGAAGGTGAACAAAAAATCTTCTTAAAAAGTTTGCTATATGTTTCAAAATAACAAGCCCTTAAAAAGTTCTTAAAAAGTTTGTTACTTTTGTGGATCTCAAAGTTTGTTAAATATAACCAATAAAATAATAAAAGCCCTTAGAATATTATAAGCTTCTTTATTTCCCTTTTCATTTTTTGCTACATCCTTTTCCCTATATTTATATCAACTCTCAATGCTTCGGCACGCACAAAAAAACCCCTATTTTTAAGTAATCTTTTTTTCCCCAACAAAAAAACTTCTAAAAACCATTTGCCAACGTAATCAAAAGCACTACAATTTTGACTAGAGATGATTCCTTGAAATCAAAAGAATAACGATTATATAACTACTACTACTTGGCCATGCCACATTCAAAAATTTGAATAGGGCTTATTGCAAGGATGCTACACATAATAATATGATATACAATTTAATGATTGTTCTATGGTGTGACTTTAACAAATTGGCCACAACTACCAGCACCAACACGAGGAAGAGAATCACTGAAGCCCACCGTCTGGTTGTCATAGTTGAACTCAATTACCAACTCCTCTTGGGTTAAAGTGCCAAGGGTGGACACACCATTTGTACCAGCATTGATAGCACCCAAGCACACCGTTTGCATGTCATCACCTCCCATAATGAGGAAATTGAATGAATCCATCATATATGTTATGTTTCCATTAAACTTAAGAGCTAGCTTGGGTCCACCCTCTTCAAGGGACATTCCAGGTCTCAACTTGAAACAAAGATCCAAATCGCGAAAGGGGGATTGCGTGCTATTCAAACCTGCACCAGTGGCCATGGCAGTCATTTTATTTGAAGCCAATTGTAAGCGAGGGGTCTACAAGGGCAAGGTAGCGTGTGTTAGTGCTTGGCTGTAATGTATAGACCATCACTAAAAATTGAAGGATCTAGGCTTGCCATGTCAAGAGAAGGTCCAGCACCATCATCTCCACCACCATAAACACCAATTCCAGTGAGTGCAAGGATGGGCAAAACATCCCTGTCCCAACGAAGAGTGGGGATGAAGGTCGGGGGTGCAATGGTTTTGTTGGGACCAAAGGCATATTCTCAGGTTGGCCGACAAAGAATATTCCATTAGGCTTGCCAAGGCAATATCCAAAAACTCTAGGGGCATTGAAGAACTCAAGGTTTGCATGAGACTGGACTACTAAAGAGAGGCGGTAGAGGGGGGCAGGCACGCAAGTCCCTGGGCTTGGTTACTAGAGAGGAGGGGGTGATGTTGGACATGTTTTGAAGGTCGGGCATGGTGGTGCTCACATCAAGAATCATGTCCGCAGAGAAGGAAAACGGCCTCACCAACATTGGTACCACAAACACCTGTGGAGTTACATGCAATACTCCTCTCGCTACAAGTATCTTGCAGATTGAGGCTGAAGCAGTCGTTCTGGGAAAGTATGAGTTGGTTACAACTTGTGTCAATAGTGAGATTAACCTGGCGGACTGTCTGAGGAAATTGAGATTGAGATGAAGTGAAGAACTTGATTGAGGCCACAAGCGAAGCTCGGCGAAGGATCGATCCACCACTCTTGTGATGGGGTAGATTCCAGCCATATGTGGATCTGTGGCAGCTGTTGCGAGGCTGAGCAGGAACATTAGAGTGAGAGCACAGACTTGAGTCGTTGCCATGGCTATGTTGAGCATGTGTGGGTGTGTGTGTGTGCACGCTTGCGGCTTTTAAAGATAAAGAGCAAAAAATGTGCACGCTTTGCTTGTGCCTTGCTACTTGAGTTGTAGACCACCTAATGCTGGCCTGCCTATATATCACAAGAGCCAGCCGTTAGGCCAGCTTTTGGACTTCCACATCAGCCGTTTCCAGCGTTGTTTATTTTCCACGTCATTTTTCTATTTTCCACGTCATTTTCTGTTTTCTAACTGCGCAAAAGCTTCTTGGTTTTCTTGGCCGCCATTTTTCAGACCAGACCGGCCGCTCGGAAGACGCTCTTCGATCTAGCCATTGCATCAGGACCTGCCGGATTAGAAGGTTTGATTGCTTTGATCCTTTACTCGTACAGATCTTTAGAGTTTGCATTTTTTTTTTTCAATCCTAAACCCCAAGCTGTGGCGCTTATTCTGTCAAGGCCTTGCCGGACTACTTACAAGGTTTCAGATTATCCCTTACTCCTAAAATAACGTTTCAGTTTGCCTCTCTTCTTGTATTGTTGAACTCCTTTGCTGTGCAGCAAGCCATTTGCCCCTTTCAATCCGAGGGAAAACAGTGGTTCTTCTCAAACAAGGACAAAACAGGGTGGGTTTCAATATGAATGTTTTTGTAAATTATATTGTGACAAAAAGTAGAACCGCAACACTCTGCACTCAGAATGTATATTCATTTCAAGGATTTTATGCAAGCATATATACAAAGCCTAATCCTGAGCAGTTATATGTGATGCATATGATGCAGGATAACTGTGGGGTTTTCCAGTAGCATGGTCTTTTTTTTCCTTCAATTATATGACCAACCATTGATCGGCCATGTCATGACCACTTAAGGTGCCATGTCAAAGCCATAGCTGACATTATCTTATTGAAGAATGGAAAATGTATGACGATGTTTACCATGATTCTGGTGAGAAGGTATGGAGGTGGTAGTGCTTTTTATTCAATCGTTTCCATGGTTAATAATTGACTTTAGCCGGAATCTTATTAGAGACGGGGGATATGCTATGTGCCTCCTGCATAGGGTGGCAAAATAAACACCCGATATACAAATATACAGTGCCATATATGGTTTTTCCTACAAGGCAAAGTTGACCCCTTTCCACAAAAAGATTTCTTTTCACTAATCCGTTTTATATCACTAATCCAAGCTCGAACATTCAAGGTGGGATGAAATCTTGGACCTCGAGATGGGAGCCCTAAAAATGAAATACCTAGTGTACAAAATTACAAAGCTTGAAATTAATTCCTCCAAATACACAGTGGTCTAAAAAACTAATGCCCATACAGAAAGTACAATACAATGTTCCATTACGTAAAAGAACCAGAAATGCAATAATGCTCCTCGTGAGTCAAACCTAAGTACTAAAGTCGCATTTAATTAAAATGGGTCAGATTCTAACGTTTGGGACTTATGTAGTAAAATGAGACGCGTATAATTTTTTCTTTTTTGCATCGACTCATTAGGGACAATTCACATCATAGAAACACAACCGGTTCTTATGTCTTTCTCATAAAATCCATAGACAAGCAATGGAGAGAGTTCTCAAGAATCCGAAGGGACATGCTTAGCATAACACATAAATAATATTATCTACCCTCATACAATCTCATACAATGCTATAGTGTAGAGGTTGCTCTTGGCTTTGTCCGTTTCCCTCTTGGGGATCTTGTAGGTCTTGTCCTTTGCAATGCGACAAGAAGGGCATAACTATAAGACACACTCCACTAATTCTCTCCTTTGAGGATCAGCAGGATTTGTCCTCCACATTTTCTCCGAGCAGTCAGAATATTGTTTCTTCAAGTTGCCTTTCTTATGCCTCCCAGCGGGCTCCCAATATTAAACCTGGAACCAGGGAAAATTTTAAGGGACCTATAATTTTGTATAAGTATAATGAATTGGCCATTCCTTGTAAAATATACCCCCAAAAGTGTAGCCTGAATTGGCCATTTTTCATATTTTTTCCTAATGTGGCTGCAACCCAATTGGCGATTTTTGAACCAAATATCTAATAATGTGTAGCTCAAATGGCGATTTTTAGCTAGATTCTTATTAACGATAGAGCTAGTTGCCCAAACATAAAAAAAAGTCACTACCCTATATAAATGTGCTAAGTTACATGTTGTATGAATTTGAATTCATACCCCATGTATTTCAATAATGCACAGATTGCTGTTAGGGAGAATCAGAAATCGGATGCCGGAGTCTTCATAAAGAGGATTGAAAAGTGCCTCGACATTTGATTTTCCAAAAGAGCGGGATTATTTTTAGTTCGTAGATATATTTAGGAATAAAAATTTCTAATAATGTTGGCCCCCCATAAGTGACGAATTTATGAGGGGGCCTCTTAATGGATTAACATTTGGCGAACTTAAGGCAGTACAGGATTTGGCCAAGTGGCCTAAATGGCCATTCCATAAGGACATCTAGTTCTCACTTGGGACGAAATTGGCCTCAAAGTCAATACCACTCCAATTAGCAAACATCTAATTGGCCATTCTAATGTCGTAATAGGCAATAAAGTGCTACAAAATGGCGAATCTGTAGGTAGTCCGTAGGTAAGGCATCCTACTCAAGCCGGCCGTCGCATTTTGCCTGAACATGTAATTTGTGGCCAAATGGCCCACCGGGGCCACTAAAATTTTCGCTGCCTGGAACCCAAGACGCAACTCTTCTCCATCAGGCATGGTGGTGGTAACATCAAAGATTGCCATCCCTAACCGTATTGGACAGTTCTCATTGTCAGGCTTGACTAACACAAAGTAGCCTTCCTTGATGTTCTCGAAAGGATCCCACTTAGGAAGGTCAAACCACTCAGCTTTGAAGCTTTGCTTCCCACAAACCACTTGGGGGTGCTTTTTTTATTGACCTACCCAATTTCGCGACGCTCCAGCACCGGCTCAGCACCTATTTTCAGCTTTTTCTCGTGACGTGAAGGACGCCCTTCATCATTTTTGAAGGACGCCCTTCATCATTTTTGCAGGGTGTGCAGGCCTGCGCGCGAAAAGTTTTCGCAGGCAGAATTGATTAGGTGCAGCTAGGGATTTTCGAATCGTGATCATTTTGATTTTGAAGCTTGATTGAAAGTGTAATTGGGTTGGGAAGTTCGGTTCATTCTGCTACTCTTAGGAATTCCAGCATCTAGCTATGGCGCTCAAGTCCGGCGAGGTAAAAATCCCTCTATTTCCATGCTTTTTTCTTTATCTACTGATATTGAACTAAAAAAACACTGTTTGATGTTATCGAACCGCTTTTTTAAGAGGCGAGTATGAATTTCACACAAAAGCAGAGGTTTGTGTAATGAAGGGAAGAAGCCAAAGGATTTGAAGGCGAAGGATGTTTTCGGACCGTGATTTTCTTGAAGTCTGGGCGGTGCCCGCCGGAAAGGAAAGATAAATGTAAAATTTGTTAGGCCCCGGTTCGCCACTTGTCTTTGCATGACTGCTTTGGAAAGGATTTATCGAGAAAAGCAAGCCTACCAACAATGAGGTTAGGGTAACCTTTGCTCGAGCTTTTTGCTTGGAGTAATACCCAACGAGCTTTGTCAAACCATTTGGGCAATTCAAAGTGAACTGGGCTAGTTTTTTGTCAGAAGCTTATCGAACATCCGGCCTTGATTTCTAAGGGAGAGATGTTTGAATAGTGTATTTTTTTGATCACTTGGGCAAGCTTCTTTGAGATGAAGAGAGATGCGGAGGAGTTGCTATTATCAAAACAAGAGTCTTTGTTGAGGAAAGAAGGTGCTATTCTTTGGAGAAGACATAGCTTGCAAAGCTATATATGAAAATATCTGAGGCCAGCGAAGTCCGGAGAAGACCTTGAACTACATTTTCCGAAGAAGTTGATGCTATTGCAAAACTAAAGAATGATGAAGTAGTTATCGCGAGCTTTTGGAGTCAAAAGACTTTCGAAAATAGATTCTAAAGGGGAAGAAGACATTAGATGAGAAATTTCTTTCTTTGAAGGATGAAATAGCATCCTATGAGGAATCAATGGCTAAGTGGCATGCAAAGGCTAAGCATATTTCAGCCATGCAGCAAGATAGTGAAATTACCAAAACTCGGATGGAGTTGGGTATGGGTGTCTATTCTTTGCCTTTGCTAACTAGTGATGTATGTCAGGCATGTGGCCTTTGTTTTCCTCAAGAATATGACCTGTTTGTTAAAATAAACCAATGTGGACATAAATACCATGTCTTTTGCTTTTCAACCGTCTTTGAAAACTATGCTTTGTGTGGTTCCCCTGTTGTGGAGAGGAAGTCCCAAGCAATATTTTGCGAGGCGGGATTCAAAGAATTGATGTTGTGATTGAAGAGGACTCTAACTATGAAGATGAAGAAGAAACCTGAAAATGCAAACGATGATGAAGATAAAAGCAGAAGGATGAAGTTGATAGCAGCACCACTTTGTACAATAAACACGCAAGTCTTTGAATTTAAAAAAAAAAGGATCCAAAAATTAAGAAAAAGGAAGACAAGGGCCAAAGCACAAAGAAAGACTCGAAACACATTTGCAAGTAAGTATTCTTGTTCAATGTATCTTGTAATGTTTTTGTTTTGTGCTAACTTCAATTCTATTTGAGCAGTTATAGATATTGACAAAAGTGAGTCTGTTAAATTTGCTCACATATCTCCCATAAAAGGTACACATTTAGTTTTAGTATTATAACTTCTCTTTAAGTTACATTAATTTTAAATTAATCTTGCAGACAAGAAGACCCCTGGCAGCACTGGACAACCTGCAGACAAGAAGACCCTTGCAAGAAACAAGCACGGACCATGAAGAAAAATGGTAGGTCTAAGCGAAAATAAAGGGGTTTCAAGGCATGAAAAGCGAGAAAGAAACCTCAAACTTAGGATACTCCCTTACGGCTTATTTGGTAAAATGAAATCTGCAATAATGGACACAAGAATTACAAACAATTAGAGCAATTACAACGTAATTACAAAGAGCAATTACAGCAATTACAACAATTGTAACAACATCCAAAGATGTGCAATCAAACTAACACGAGTATCCTCCGGGAAGTGTAATGGATGCATGATCTTGAATCCTTGACCACTCTAATCCTTATAACATGTTTCTTGCATGGAGACACTTTCGTGTGTTATCTCTCCAAAGTCAACTATTAGTTTCCTCTCATCATAAGAGAGTCCGTCAAATCTAGTATTCTTCTTGAACATGGACCATGGTCCACTACCATGCTCTGCGACCAATCTTCTATTTTCGCGAACCGCCCTGACACAATCTTCCTATTTGATTCATTTGCTTGGCAAAAGCGGACTTGTTAGTTTCACCATTATTTGTAAAAGTCATTGCGGCACTTCTTGCTCTCCACACATCTATATTTTTTGAATACTTATGAGCTGCAAAAGACTCCCTCAAATTGTTAATGATTGTTTTCATTGTGCTTAATTCTTTTCTTTGAGAGATCTAGATATCCACTTTCTAGCACCCCTAGAATTTCCACTCTTTCTTCGGATGTAGCATTCTCACACAATTCGTTCACAAGCTTGCCTAATTCTTTTGACAACTTTCTTTTCTTCCAACTGCTGAATGAACCTTTCTTACCTTGGTAGCATCATTTGCAACTTGGACCTAAGTTGCCGATTCGGCATCCACTTCTCTTTTTACGTCTTTGAATCCTCGATTTCGACTGTCTTTTTTGAAAGCGGCTTCATAATTCTCTTGGTTTGCAAACACCGCAATTCTAACTTCTGGTCGAAGCGAAATTTATCAATGCAAATACCTCTATTATAGCAAGTACGTATTATGACGGTCAGATCCAACCTCTCTGACATTGCCAACATCCATAACCCGGCATCCTCATTTGATATTCCACCATATTCTCACCGTAATTTTAGCATGTCGGTTTAGTTTTTATAAACCAAGTAACAAATTTAACTTGCATACTTTCGACATGTTGAAATCATGTTCAAAGTCCATAAATTCAGCACCATTGAATGAATTACATTTCCTTTCGAAAGCATTACATTACATCGGTCGGCAATTTAGAACAAAAAAAATTCAGCAATTTAATAGCGAAGCATTTAACAAGGACTACCTTGTCTTTCATCTTCATGATGGAATTCTTGATCTGAATTTTCGACTTCATATGTAGTTTCTTCATTCCTTGTGAAATCCCTTTGTTTGGATGAAATGTGAGTACCGGCTTCGATTTGTGTAGGTGATTCTTCAAGGTAATTTTTACGCAAATAGTGAACGGCCTCAATCGCTTGGAATTGTTGCCGAACTCTTGCATGCCCGCCAGCATTCCCCGGGCATCAATATGCGCACAATGCTTGGACACAGAAGCAAGGAATTCATCTCTCAACTCAAGAACCATAGTTGTGCTTCAAGAAACGCTGAAACAGCATAATTCTGAAGGTGCAGCATTTGAATTGGGCGGGGAAATCCCAATTCGAATTGGAGATTGCAAACTAAAATTTTGGGATCGATGACTTGGCCAAAAATAGCGAGGAATGATGGATCTTGACTCCGCTCAAGGCTGGCTATGGCGGGTGAAGTGCTTGACCGCGAAGCGTGAAGGGCCGTCGAAAAAAATTTTATGGCGGGTATCAGCACCTTACCAGCACCAATGTCGCGACATGATTTTTTGAGTAGGTAAAAAAAAAAAAAGCACCCTTGGAGCCATTGTTGGGATCTTGTACAACTTTGTTTGACATGCTTGATCCATGTAAACCCTCTCACCCAGTCTCTGGAATTAAACCATATCTCAACTTCCTCCCTCATGGTTGTTTTGTTTCTAAGCATCACATTACTTTCTCCTAGTAATTGATTAGGGAGTCCATGTGATTTTTCTTGAGTGATGAGGTATGCTTTTCCTTTCAAGCATCATCCCAGTGGATTATGTAATTCAGATGCCCTTCACTAATTGGCTAAAGTCTTTTATGTTTTTGAAAGGAGGAAATAGTTTTGGCTCACCTGTAGGAAGAAGAACTTCACCCTTAGACCCCTATTGCCACATTTCGATGCCATACACAGGCATCCAGAACTTATCGTTTGGCCTCCATTTATACTGTATGATTGGTATTCCATCTCTCATTCAAAACTTAAACTGTAGTGGCTTTGAGTGGATTGTCAACTGATCCTTACCCTCCAACATGTATCCCTCGATAAATGATTTCCAATTTGCAACCTCATCGACTAAGAAGGCCATTGGGAAAGGGTCAATGTAGCTTTCGAGCACATTCATGAGTTCAGGGAGACTTGTCACGTTCTCTCTCTTGAGCTTAGTAGAGAAAGTACCGAGGAACATCTATATCATCATGTGTGTGCCCAACCATCATGAACCCCACCTTCACAATCTTGAACTATTGAAAGCGTTTTGACAACGCTTGGGCAAAGGATCTAGCTTTGGCAAGGAAGTCTTGTGTTGGTCCATCTTGTCATAAATCTGATACAAATATCTATCAGGCTGCATCTGAAAAAATGTTCTTTACTGCCAATATAGTTATCTACATGATATTTGGTCCGTCTGGTGATATGCAAATTGCTCCCTAATTGCCATATTTTCTTTTTCTATTATAGTTGATGCAAGTGTATCGTTCAGCTAAATCCATGTGTTGCACTTAAAGAATGGCAATTGTTGCAAGACACACACATCAGAAAAGTGAGTTTTCCATAACCTGCTAAAAGATGATTGAGAAAGAGGCCAATCTCCTTTTGCTTCTAGAATTGCATTGAACTCTTTAAGGCACTCTTTCTGGATGTAATATTGTGGCAACATTCTTTACACCACTCTAAGACCGTGCTCGTTCACTTTGGACTTATGGGGCATAGATTGGGACATGTATTTTACAAAGCTTTCGAAGACTGCAATGGCTCTCAAAGAGTTTGCTCTATATTTCAAAGTGAGTGCATTGCCAAGCTAGAACACTCTGTGCCCTCTTCAGACATGTTCCCAGAATCTGTAAAATGATGTCTTGCTCAAGCCAAGAATCCATCTTAATGCTCTCATACATTTCAAGTGATAAAGTAATATCCTTCTCAAACAAGGACAAAACAGGGTGTGTTTCATTATTAATGTTTTTGTAAATTATATTGTGGCAAAAATTAGAACCGCAACACTCTGCACTCAGAACGTATATTCATTCCCTCGTCAAATGATTTCCAATTTGCAACCTCGTCGACTAAGAAGGCCTGGGTTAGGGTCAATGTAGCTTTCGAGCACATTCATGAGTTCAAGGAGACTTGTCACATTCTCACTCTTGAGCTTAGCAGAGAAAGTACTGAGGAATGCATTTATATCATCATGTGTGTCACAACCATCATGAACCCCACCTTCACAATCTTGAAGACTCCTACTACTGTCAAGTATGACATTGCTCCAATATCCGTCTACTCTTTCCAACGGTTATCCAGCTGAACACAGCTCCTCTGGCAGTTGTTTTTCTTGTATGGAAACTCATTCCAAGTCCTCCTTGTTTCTTTCGATACTTTTGATGTGAGCTTCTTTATCTGCCTTTGGTAAGTAAGTTCTTGATCATCCATCAAGGTATAAAAAACGGGGGCTGACAGACAATACCTCCTCCCTTCTACGGTTCCTCTCTTTATTTCCCCAAGCACTTGAAAATCGAACTCACATGGAAATTCAGATCATCCTTCCAAAGATCAGGCACAAAATGTCTATAGGTGCCAGTGCCATGTCCATGTGTTAAGACATCCGCTAAGCTTACTTTCATTTGAAAAGCATTTTGACAATGCTTGGGCAAAGGATCTAGCTTTGGCAAGGAAGTCTTGTGTTGGTCCATCTTGTCATGAATTTGACACAAATATCTATCAGACTGCATTTGAAAAAATATTCTTTACTGCCAATATAGTTGTTTATATGATATTTGATCCGACTGGTGATATGCAAATTGCTTCCAATTGCCATCCTTTCTTTTTTTATTGTAGTTGATGCAAGTGTATCGTTCATCTAAATCCATGTGTTGCACTTAAAGAAGACACACACATCAGAAAAGTGAGTTGTCTATAACCTAGTGAAAGATGATTGAGAAAGAGGCCAGTCTTTTGTTGCTTCTAGAATTGCATTGAACTCTTTAAGGCACTCTTTCCAGATGTAATATTGTGGCAACACTCTTTACACCACTCTAAGACCATGCTCGTTCACTTTGGACTTATGGGGCATAGATTGGGACATGTATTTTACAAAGCTTTCAAAGGCCGCAATGGCTCTCAAAGAGTTTGCTCTAGATTTCAAAGTGAGTGCATTGCCATGCTAGAACACTTTGTGCCCTCTTCAGACATGTTCCCAGCATCTGTAAAATCAAGCCAAGAATCCATCTTAATGCTCTCATACATACCCTCAGGCCCTTCAAGTGATAAAGTAATATCCTTGTGTATTCATCATAGCAGGAATTTCTACACAAGGAGTAGATGAAATAAATCATGTCTTTTTGAAGTTCTCCTATATGACATATTCAACAAAATTTGGACTTATTCAGATTTAATAGATAGCACTTCAAGAATGCCATTATAAGAATATATGTATTGTTTGATTCTTCTTGATCAATCTTGTTAATTTGGGATTTTCCGGTTTGACAAAAACTTTTTTAGAATTTATTTTAGATTGATTTCCTAAGATTCTTGGAGTTGTGGCAGCCGTAAAAAAAATTTCGATTTTCCAAAAATCATAGAACTCTTTTCTGTAGGACTTTGGGTTTTCGATTTCCACCCTTATCGTGTCGGGAGGGCATACCGGATCGATGCCACGCAGAACGCGCATGCATCTGGATGGCATCCATATGGAGAAGGATAACTTCAGAGGACGGATTTGCAAGCCAGGCGCTTCCCACGTAAGTGTTGCGCTTCACCCTCATTTCTTTTGTTAATTGGTTTCATCTGAATTTGCGAAAGCAGAGCTTGCTTGGGTTAAATTGTTTCTATTTCTACTTCAAACAGCGTGACGTTTTCGTTCTTTCTTCTATTTTTACTTCAACCAGCGTGATTTTTTGTTCTGCTTTGACTTCCGTCAGCATTGATCTCATTAGTTCTAGATTCTTATTTGCTCTCTGCACATGACTTCCCTCATTAGTTCGTCTAGATTTTTATTTTCTTAGAATCGGTTAACTTGGACTGAAAGCCTGGACTTAACAGGGATTCAGTTAACCTGCTTACATGCTCTGTGCACTTGACTTCCCTCATTAGTTTGTCTAGATTTTTATTTGCTTAGAATCGGTTAACATGGAGTGAAAGCTTGGACGTAACAGGGATTCAGTTGACCTGCTTACTTAACAAAGCTTGAACCAGAAATCAGTTAACATACATAGATTTCAAGTGCATTTGAAGGATACTTCCACTTTAGGTAGCTAAAAACATAACCTATCTCAAATAGAGGTATGTTTCACCATTTGTATTAGCATAGCTTCACATAAAGCTTTAGAGTACTTAGCTCCTTCCAAGCTCAGAATGCCAACAAAATGGTGGGCCAATCTTTATGAAATGCTAAAGTGCAGCAAATTTGGGAGCTTCAAGTGTTTAATCTCCTCTTCTTGCATTTAATGATATATTGATATATATCTCTTATCTAGGCAACATAAAAGCAAACTGCTTGCTTTTTATGCTTGAAAACCATTTTTATTTGTTCTTTTTTCTCCATATCTATTCCTTTTGCTTGAAGGTCAATTCACGGAGTTGACCTCATCCATAGATAGATAGATAGATAGATAGATAGTATTTTTACGTCATGCCACATTGGCAACGTCCATGAGGACATATGACGGACCCCCAGAGACTTGAACACAAGATCTCTTAGTTGCTAACCCAATGGACTAGCCAATAAACCGAACAAGGGGGAACACTGAAGAGAATGACTATTTACTGAATAAGGTGGCCACTGAAGAGAATGACTATTTACTGCTCCTGTAGCTATCTACTATTTAACAGATGTTAAAAGCAACTATTACTGCTTCTTATCTTAAGAAAATCAATTATTATGTCTGAAGAAACTTGCTTCTCTTTGCCTTCTCTAACTCAAAAAAGTCATGCATGTAGGAGAAATTGATTTATTTTCATTTATTTACAATATTTTCTTTATTCTTTTATAATATGTTACAGGTAACTAAATACTGCATGTACGTATCAATATTTGACATAAGCCTTTTATAAGCTGGTCGTGCATGCTTCACTTTTATTATGGATCTTCAAGTTTAGTCATGGCAATCACGTGTCTTGAATCCACACTTATCTATGAATAGACCTCAAAAAGATAGGTTGTCAGTCAGGTGTCTAAAATGGATAAATGTTTCTTCATGCATTTGACAGGGCATTAGTCCCAGCTTTTCATGTTTTACGGATTCTTATGACCCAAAAATGTAGCAACCATTAGGTACAGCAAGCGCATGTTGGCATTATTGCAGGACATTGTTGGTGGTAGGTTTATGCAGTTTATGCAGTTTCCGCTTTTCAAATTTACTTTAGATCTTGACATTTTTATGCAGTGGCAGCTGGACATCCTTCACACCAGTTGGAGCGTGCATGGAGAAGCCATAGTCCTTATATTGTCCTGTCTTCTCTCTTTCTCATCCATCAGAACTAATGGGTTGGTGGACATCTCTTTATATCCACAGCAATTTGAGCATCATCTACAAGTTTATAAGAAGGTGACTCCTCTGTCATAAGCTCATCCATACATTTTTTGCCATTTCCACATAGGTGGGACTTCTAAACCTTCCTATTTTTCTGCTCAAAATGCATGTTCTCTCTGTCTAAGGCATATTAAGCTGGGACAACCACCTGCGTCACATCTGAGTAAGTGATTTCATGAAAGCAATAAAGAAACCGTGTCATTTTGTCCATAAGCATATACCATGCACTTTGCCTTGATTATTGGAGAAATGTTTTTTCCCAGGCACATCTAGGCTCCACGTCTACGCGCCAGTTAGATATGCATACCATTTTAATTTTTCTATGTTCTAGATGTGAAGCTCTAATGTGAACATGCCCTCTACATATAGGGTGCATTTGGAATTGTGCTTCAACTGCACTACATGTACTTCCCAAGCTCCCTCTGATGCTGGATGATCTAGAAGTGATTTTCATAAATAAAATCTTTTATGTAATGACAGTTCATTATCTCAAGATAAAATGAATGAGGCATTTGAAGCTAACAGAGTCGATTAAAGGTTGTGGATTGGTTTCTGATATTTGTAGGTGCAAGCTATATGTTGCTATATGTTCTTGCACGTATTGCAAGGTTCTTATATATTTATTTCATTATTTTAGCCTTAGGGTTAGTGCACTGGAAAATAATCAGATATTGTTGCAGGATGATGTCTCAAGGAAGCTTTCATTCTCGACACATCATTCATTGATGGAGGTACTATTCTTACATGCTCACAGTAATGTAACATAAACTGCTTGATAGCCTTCTAGCATCTGAGCGCAATCAACATATTTAACCTTCAAAAATGACAGATAGATATAACTCTGTGAACCTTATGAACAGTATACTGGACCTTCATGTAGAAATGAAAGATAACATGCCTGAAGTACCACGCCATAGCACCATAATGGTTTGCTGTTAGATGGGTATGGAGTATCTGAATGCATTAACCAATAGCTGTACAAATTGCAACGGTATTTGACACTAGAGAAATGAAAATGGTATACGTGTCTACCGAAATGGTATATGCTTCTAGCGAAGAAAATTAAATCGGATCATAGATGGAAAACCTCAGGGACTGTCATGTGAATGTTGTAGTTTCTGCACAAATTTTGTGTTGTTTTTCAACATGATTGCAATTCCTATTCTTGGTTCTATTTTCCGTAGAAATGACGTTCATATCCATTTATGTTAGCAGCTTATCTATTCGACTAATCTGGTAATCTCCTTGGTTTTCCCTTCCCAACTTGATAGTTTGTGCTTTAGGAATTGCCTTCTTAGTTGTTTGAGAAGGGTTTGCACCATAGCCAGCATGGCTTTCAGTCGTTCTTCAAGTATTTTTGAATCCACAAGGTTCGAATATCTCATTTGGCACATTTTACAAGCAACATGCAGGATATGTCCTTTCATATCTCATAACCAACCATTATAGATACAATCATGTGTTTCCTCAAATTCTAGTTTGCTGGATGCCTGAACTTGGTCGTATTTTATTGTAAAACCCTTTGTAAATAGCTGCTCTAATTGCTCTTTGCCCCGGAGCTTCATCATTGCAAATGCAATAGTAATCCGCACCACTCATTTCTATAGTTGGATGCATTGTCTTATTAAAAAATCTTACTATGTAATTACCTCATTTAAGAAATTTTACTTTTAGTGAGTTTGAGCATGCCGAGTGCCATGATGTTTTTAAGTCCTACCTAATTCCTTGACATACTTAGACATAATGGTGGTAACAAGGTGGCAAAAAATACAGAGGATATGAGGATGTGACACAATCAAATAGTTCCTAAACAATAGCATGAGCAAAGCTACAATGCAGGCATCACAATCAGTTACGATTGCTGGAATTTTTACTGTGTCATGCAATATGCAAGGAGATCAAGTCCGTTTTGCTAATGTTATGAACCGTATGACTATGCAGGATATGCAGGCTGTGTCACCATGATAAGCTTGCATGTTACGTAGAACTTCCATAAATTCAGCACAGGTAACTTCTGGCAGTACAGTTCATCTCCAAATTCTACCAAATTGGGTTCAATCATAAGGAAGATATCAGTGGTTAGGAGTTAGAACAACATTGTCGCCATCATAGCGACCAATGGGTACGTCGTGCATTATTCTTTTGTTTTGAAGTATTGTATTTATTGCGCCAATATAATCTAGAGCAGTATGTCCTTGGGCCCTTAATAACAACATTAACAATTAGCGTGTGGAAAGGTCTGCTTTGATCATTTTCAAATATGTTTTTAACTAATGATTAAGTGTTATTTACAGTGTTGTGATTATTTATGCATATCAGATTTAGGGTCATACACAAGCGGACTCATTTTCTCACAATGATTAAGTGCTATTTACAGTATTGTAACTTGTGAGCATATCAGATTTAGGGTTATACACAAGGGGGCTCATTTTCTCAATGGTAATCACTGGCCTCATTAGAATCAGTCCCTTCAATGCTAATGTCATCTTGCAGAAACAATCTGGCTACATACATATTTAACCTACATCTATATGGTGCTTAGTTATTAGTTAATCCAGTATTTTGTGCTGATACACAAGAAAACCAGGAATGCGTCTATTGTAACATTTCGAAGAATTATGCCATGATGCAGAGGACCACTGAAGTCTTCTTCTCAAGTAAGTTTTTCCCATTTGATTTGCTTTCATATTTTGTTCTTCTTTTTCAGGGATTCCTAGCTCTCCATCCACTTTCTAGCTAATGCAAAATTAGATATAATAAAATGCACGCTATTAATATCAGATCCCTCCTTTGTAGTGTTATAGATGGTGATGCTGCTGCTGTACAAGAATTATGTATGCTTTTGGTATTTGTCTCAGCTCAAATCACAATTTTTACCAGATTGTCATATTTTTTGTTTCTATATGTGATAATCTGTATTGTAAATGCTATCCCAATTCGATTGCACCTGTCAAGATAAAAGGGTGCATGCCATGATGCTACATTCTCTCCTTATCTTTTTTCTTCATCAAGACTTCTTGCTAATAGTTTCAGACTTCAATCATTCCATCAAATCAAATCGCTGTGTGGGCTGTTGCTGCATGCATGTTTCGATGAGCTTAAGAGACAACACTATTGGTTAGCAATTATTTCTTTTATCTTCTTTGGTGCTATTCAGGGCTATGTCTCCAATTTTGCCAGTTTTTGTCAATCCAATTTTGTGATTCAAAGTTATGAATCAGAACGCCTGCATGCTAATTTGGCAGGATTGCTATTGTGGATATGACATGAAGGTCGAGAGCAATAGAAAGTTATAGCGGTAACTTGGATTGCTCTCCATACTGGACATCACAATGTCTGAGAGCTTACTTCAAAATAGCATCTATGGAATGAACTACATGGGGAAAGATATAGTGGTAACATTGTTTTGCCTTGCCTTTATAACTGATACAACAATAGGGAAGGTGCAGGGCTGTCGAATAATTTATGCAGGGTTGTCGAATAATTGTAATACAAGAGATGCGGTTGTTTAGACTGTTTCTTATATGCTCAGATATAGTTTCCTTCAGCAGCTTCGATTAGATTCATTAGACTAAGATGTACCTAGGACAATAAAAGATACAGTGCTCATTTTGAAATAGCCAGTTGGCACTTTAAATAATGCATGTCAGCTTGCTAGACATGTTATGAGATGTGAGACCACAATAGTAACCATGTTATTTAGAGTGCATTGCCTCATAATATGATGAGAGTTTGCTTATATAGCCAAGTGATTGGGTAGAGTCCTCCTACCGATCCATATGGGTTGCATATGCATTGCTTCATATATGATTCAATTGATGACACTTTGCTTATATGGCCAAGTTGGTTAGGTAGTCTTTCTACCAATCCATATGGGCACATGTGATATCTAACAAATATTTGGGTCCAAATATTTGGTCTACTTCTTTCAATGTAGAGGTTTAGAGAGCCTTGGGTTGGAGTATTAGACATATGAAAGAAAGCACTGTTGGAGCAATGGAGTGTTATGCCAATATGGAAATTACATTGTCTGTCCGAAGTTTGTTGTAAAGATTTGGAGTAATGAACAAATTTGGAGTAATGAACAAGTTTGAGGCCTGTAGAAGCAACTCATTATATTGTTCCTATACATTTGTAACATCACTTTAAGAACAATCGAGACAATAGTTTTTAATTTGAAGATATGCTTTTGGCATACAGAAGATAAATTGTAATGATCATTTGATGCTATATAAGTGTGTTTAGATGCACTTCAGTGCGTTTAGATTTGCTCTGTGAATAAAAGAACAAATATAAGATTTAGTTCATGTATGTTCAACAATAGATTTGTACAGATAAACAATGTTCAATTCTGTCTCAAATGATAGATATGCAAAGGCCTTAAATGAATGCTACACGATATGCAAAGACCTTAAATTTAGGGGCTCTTTGTGGGATGTCATAATGTCATATTTGTACAATCTAAGTTTAGGCAACTACAATTGGATTCTTAAATCAAACTAGGCAACTACAGTTGGATTCTCACATATCCATTGATAAATGTTGTTCTTTGCACAAAGAGGGCCATACATGGATACTGAGATGCACTCCATCTTTTGAGTTATTGGGCTTGGATGGCCATGCAATATATCTTGAAATTTTCTCCAGGCATATTAGTGAGGAATGTTTGTATGTTGGTTATAACTAAGGAGGATATTCTAATCCTTCTGATTGCATATGTTGGAAGGAATGGAATATGTAAGACCGAATTCATTTTTGTCCCTTTCTCCTTGCAAGCACGTAGGCCATTGCAAGCAAAAGCATTTATGACCATCAGAATAAAGCAAACACACATTGTGAACACATAAGCCATTGCAAGCATACGTACATAGTGGTCCTATTTGAGTTTTAACACCACTTCTGCTTACGTATTGGTCCTTCTATTATCTTAAGAAGTAACCAATTTTTTAAAACCATATTCTACTTAGGTACTATAACTCTAATGCTTCTCATTTTGAAATACCTTAATGCAGAAAACTTTAGGCCAGCTATTGGTGCATCATTTGTTTTTATGGTCATATGCTTAAGGGCATTCAAGTGTATAAGCAATGAAGCCTAATTTGCACGAATGCGAGTATAAACCCTCATCCTGCCATTTTCCTGAACATTGGTTTTGGCTTTTAATTTGATTAGATTAGCTAGGTTATAAGAAATTAGCATAAGCTTCATATTGCATATGTCCAATTTCAGAGCAAGTCAACATAAAACATACATTTATGCTCATGCTTTAGCATCATGTCCAATGTCCAACACCAAAACAGGTCAGTACAAATCAATGAGACTACCTAAAAGTAAATGCACCTCCTATCAAGGTTAGAGATTATCCTTTTATCTACCCATATATTTATACAACCCAAAAAAGTTGCAGGAATCCATAGCACACCTAGAAGAAGAAATAACTAAATCCAAAACACCATCTACAAATGCAACGAATTAAATTTAATTCCTACAACAGAGTAGTATTTATGCCCGGCAACGCCGGGCACCCATTACTAGTTGTTATAATTTTTATAAGTTTTAATTATATACTAGAAACGCGTGCCCGGCGATGCCGGGCATTAGTTGTGGACGTGCGAAATAGGTATATATAATGAAGTCTGTAAGTGGAGTAAAGAATTGTAAATATAATTGTGTTCATATAGCGAATTGTAATTTAGGGAGGTCGAGCATTATCCATGGACGTGTGGAATGGTTAGGAATAATGGAGCATGGAGTGGAATCGAATGGATAAACGATCAAGGAAGGATACCATGAAGTTTAAGCTTTAAGGTTGGTCTAGGATTTCGCGTTTGTGAAAGAGAGCAGATCCAATGCATAGTCAATGCAATTATAGCTCTAAAATCGGAGGAAGTATGGAACACTATTTTGACTAAAATTCATTGGGGGTAGCAATACCACTACCCCTAAGCGGGATAGAGAAATGGTTAGCCCATTAGATGAGCCTTAGAAAATTAAGCATGGGCATTAAACGCATTGTAATTGACTTACAATAGTGAAGGTATAGATGAATTCTAAAATGCTAATGTGATCAAGAGCTTTCACGAACATGTTCATTGCATTAATAGAAGGTGGCATCATACACATAGCAACCACTTCCTTCAACTTATGCCTATAGCTTGTGATTGCAACAAATGTAAGTATTTCTCTAATAACATATAGTGAAGAAGGCCAGCACCAGATGCCCTCATTCAAAATGAATCGAGAGAGGACGAATGCATGGCAGATAATTTTGGGTGGCCAGAATGGATTCTGTAAGGTTTGAAATTGTTCGTAAATATCGAGGGTGAGGTTGTCATGAAAAAAGTAAAGATGATTGTAGTAAATGGCCGTGAAACCAACAATCCTTAGAGAAATTGGCATTGAGATAGGAGAACCAATGATCACATGAATTGTGGATAAGATACATGCTTAGAAAGATATTTGACAACCTTACAGCTTAGACTGTGACGGTGAAAAAGTATACCAAGTGTTGAGACATAATACATGACTTGGATTTGTATTCCTTAAGCTCAATGGGTCTAGAGGATACAACATTAGTGATGATGTGTTATATGTTGTAATGGTTTAAGGTTGTTTGTGAAAATTAGTTGGGGTAAGCTTGTCAAAACCGGGCATATTTATAGATGTGTGCTTTCGTAGATGCCCTACATATTTCATAAACTGTAGTATTTGTAGAATAATCTTGGAGATATAAGTGTTTAAGATTTATAGTATAATCTTGGAGTCCTTTTGCATACATTTATGGCTTTATGGACTTTGTTAACATTGATGTCATTGAGCTGGTTATAAGTGTGCCAGTTTTTATATCCATTAAATATAGTTTGTAAAGAAAAACTACAACACAGCTCCTGCCATGGTTATATTGGAGTTCACCATATAATCGTGTTTGACTGGGATCATGTTAACCTAACTCAACAGTGACAGTGCCCTGTGTAAATGCAAACATCTACCCTAATGGTTTATGTGAACCTAAAGGGCATGTATATAGTGTAACTATTAAAGTTAAACGACCATTGGTTTTATATGGTCAATGGTTGGCTTCACATTTTGGAGCCAACCGAACATTCAAAAAAGAAGGATTTACAGGTGACCCGGATTCTCTGGCATAACCGTCGAAGCTATGAGTTTAATACGCGGTGCAGCTGTGGTACATTGAGACGAGCAGATTGAAGTATTCGGCAAGGATTTTACTGATCTAATTCATCCGTTAGATCGATCTGAAGACCATCGAAATTGCTACAGTATACTGCTTAAGTCCAAATGAACAGTGTCCTTATTTGAATATGTAGCATAATAACAGGGGGTTCTTTTTGTGTTTTTGTACGCTTTTCACAAAGGTTTTCCTAAGATTTCATGGTGTATTCGAATGGATGTACTAATGCGTACATCTAGAGTGCACCATTTCTTAGTCGTTGATTTAGCTTTTTTTTTTTTCAATGGTCCAACATCCAAGGGCTCACAACAAAAGCCCTCTTTTTATTTTAGGGGCTGAACATGCAAGCCTCGTGGATGGCATTTCAGGGCATTCTTGCAAAACATTAATCTTCTTGTGATCAGAGTGGAAACAGATTTTGGAGCGGCCGGATGCTTGCTTCAGCAGTTTGTGCTACATATTCAAAGTTTCTATGCATGGCTTAGTGGGTTCGACTTTAGGGTTCTGATGGCTAGATTAGTAGCTTTAAAGTTTAGGGTTTCGGCCTAACAATGGCTACACGACCGTTTTGGAGCAGAAACAAGTCCGGCAAAGATGCCCCTGAGGATCAGAAACTCCCAGTTCTGTCGATTGCTTTGAAGCATTATGTCTTATAAACCTGGGTTTTGAATGATTTGTTGAATGTGATGGAAATGAGACCGGATGTGATGTTTCAAACACAGAAATTGAGCTGGGGTTTGATCTTGCTGCAAAAGGCGTATTTCTCCTAATGCTTCGGTACAAATGTTGCAAGATGAGGTGTTGCGTACCTGTTTCAAAGTATACATCTGTAGTTGAAATCCGTGTAAGAAATGGTAGCTTACATTTACAAGACCGGATACCCCAACAATGAAGCGTATTGGAGGAGGTTCAATAGAGTTGTCTTGCTTAGATGGATCAGGGCTATCCCGGTTGCTGATTTTTGCATCAGGTACGAGAGTTTGAATTCATATTCTTGCATTGATCTAACCCAAATCATTTTTACATTTGATATGCGTGCAAACTTCTAATATGTCTAATATGTAATTTGCAATGCAACAGAGCTCGGCAGGGCTATGCAAATGGAAACAGGGACCTTATGAATCCGTTTGGATTAGCACCCAATTTGGAGGACATGCAATACCAGTTTCTCAACGGGGCTGGCACATCAAACCCGCTTCTCCTCTTCAATTCAAGTATGACATGGCTTTGCACCTCTGTCTTTGTATTCTTTTGTTTCTGTTCCCTTTTTTTTTGGAAGGCGTTAGGGTGAGATTCATGTCATTTTTTCTTTTGGAACTATACTATGAGAAGGCATTGTTGTTTTGAGATCTGTTGTGAGAGCCATAATCTGATCATCTCTTATTGCATATCCAGCTCCTGTATCTGCTCCAGTACCTGCTCCTGTTCAGCAACAGTCCACATTGCTAAATGAAAATGAACGAGAGTTCTTGTTGAATTTGAATAGGTCAACTTCCCCTTGCTTGCATGCATTTGCAGCTGGACGAGCAGCCGCTTATAAGATGTTTGAAGTCATTCAAAGAATTCCTGAAATAGATGTATGCAAAACGGATGGTGTAACGGTTGAAAATATGAAGGGAAATGTGGAGTTTAGAAATGTCGATTTTACCTATCCAGCACGTCTAGATGTTTAAATTTTCTCCAAGTTTTCACTAAGCATTCCATCAGGCATGACAACTGCATTGGTTGGAGAAAGTGGCAGTGGAAAATCTACAATTATATATTTGTTAGAGAGGTTTTATGATCCCCAAGATGGTGAGATTCTTATTCATAATGTTAATATCAAGAAAATGCAATTGATGGCTAAGACAGCAAATTGCAGTAGTAAGTCAGGAACATGTTCTTTTTGGGGCTTCAGTGAAAGAAACGGCAAGCCAGATGCAACTATGGAGGAAATACAAAGTGCAGCATATCTTGCAAATGCATCAAGATTTATCAATAAGATGCCACAGGTAACATTAGCTACAGAAGTGGAACGTATTAAATATATAAACTAAGTTTCAAATTTACTCAGGGACAATGTTGTCAGGAATTCCTTCTGCCAAAGCCTTTAGTTGTTTCGTGCAGAGAAGGATATACATAATCATGTAAATGTGGTAAACTAATATTACCATAGATGTATGGAAATTGAGGCATATCTTGCTGTTTTTCCTTGTAGAAATAGGCTTTGTATTTGTGCTTCTAGTTCATCCAAGAATTTACTTTTGCTCAGGCACCTTGGATAGCCTTATGAATATGAGTGGTATGTTGTGGTAATTGGCATATAATGATATATAATCATGTAAATGCGGATAAAGGAACATTGCCATAGATGTATGGAAAGAACATCATACGAGTTTTGCATGTTTTACATGTTTTTACGTATGTTTGCTTTTTTTAGGGCCCGAAGGGCCCAATTTTTTTTTTTGTATAACAACCAACACATAACTACCATTAACATTAATTAACACAACCATTGGGTCCAACACATTTAGATTAAAATCCCCCTTAAACCCCCTTTGGTTTGGGTGCATATTCACACGGGGGTGACGTAGGGCAGCGAGAGCCCTTATAATTATATTTTGCACGTACAAAATTAACACCATATAGTATTTTGCCTGAAATCTTATTGTATTTTGCAAATCTTGTTATACAGTATAGCAAATTTTGTACTTGCATACCCCACAAACGAGGAACTTTACGTACGGTGTAGATTAAGGAATAAGGGGTGAATATTTTGCCATTGTCATTTTTACATTTGATAATACAATTCTTGAAGGTGCTTATCTATGAATTGAGTTATTGAATTGTTTGAAGGTTTTTGCTCTAGTAAAGTTATTGTGCTAGAGTATTGTTGTGGATTTAGAATAATTGCATAAATTGTTCTATAGATAAGGCTTGATTCTAACATTTGGTATCAGAGCCATGTCAAGCAGATTTGGTGCAGGCCTTTTAAGCACAGTAGAAGTGTACAAAGGTGGCTCAGGATTTCAGGTTTGGAAAGATGCCATAAAGCACATTTTAGAGGTGGAAGATCTTTGGGATCTTGTCAACCCCTCTGGAGATTCTGGTACTCAAAAGAGCTCTGCCACAAGTGGCAATGTAAGAACTGGTAATGCAGGTGACTCAAATACTAATGTTGCAGCTATAGGAGATACAAGCTCAGATCTCTGCTCGAGTAGAATCAGGAAGAAGCCTGTTTGCAAAGTCTAAGGAGGCACAAGGCATCATTTCCTCAAAGGTCAGTCCCACTATAAGATTAAAACTCAGAAATATGACTGCCAGGGAGATGTGGAATTACATGTTGAAACATTATGAGGAGAAAACATCCTCTCAGATAGATCTGCTTGAAAAGGAGTTGAGAAAGTTAAAAATTAAGGATGAAGATGATGTTCCAGATTTCTTTAATAAATTTGACAACATTGTGGCAGATTTAAATGGGGCAGGAGTGACTCTAACTGATACATATCAAGTTCTTGCCATAGCCAGGGCTGTTTCAGAAAATGAAAACCTTTCTTTGTTCATTAGGAACATAGCCAAAACTCGTGAAGATGCTGAAGGGATTCTAAGAACAGAAGTGGAGCAAAAAAAGGTAATGAGGGATGATGAGGAAGAATCCACTGAGATTCTTTACACAGGAAAAAAGGGCAAGGGCAGAAATGAAAAGGGGACATGTTTTTATTGCCATGAGCAAGGGCATTTTAAAAACAACTGCCCTAAATTGAACAAGGAATTTAATTGTTACAATTGTGGAGGAAGAGGGCACTTGGCAGCCAAATGTCCAACACCTAAGAAGTATTCAAAGGAGAAAGGAAGGGGAGGTACTAGCAGAGGAGGAAGAACTTTCAGGGGTCGAGGTGGCAGACCTGCAGGAGCTTACTTAACCAGAGAACAAGCAAAAGAAAAAGAAGAAATAGAGGAGGAAGATGAGGTACAAAAAGTTTGTGCTTTCATTGGAAATTCAAAGACTAATAAATCTCATGCTCTTGTAGTTGATAGTAGAGCTGAAAGATCAGTTGTTCACACTACTGATCTACTCACGAATGTTGGATCAACTCATTCAAGAAAGGTGCAAGTTGGAAATGGAGCTTTACAAGAAATTGAAGGCAAAGGGTTGCTGCAGCTGTTTGATTTGCATGGAAATATAATTGACATTGAGAATGTACTTTGTGTACCAACTCTTGTCAAAAATCTCATTTCAGTGGGTCAGCTTGTTGATTTAGGTTACCGAGTCACTTTTGACTCAGATGCTTGTAAGATTTCAATTGGAAATGAAATAAAATTTCTTGCAAAAAGGGTTGGAAACCTTTTTCAGTTGAATGATGTGGTTGTTGGCAGCATAAATTTTGTGACAGAATCTGAATTTGCACTTTGGACAATAGATTGGCACATACATATTGCAACAATCTGAAATATTTAGCCAAAAAAGGATGGATTCAATGCAAAGAGCTAAAATCTGAAAAGTCTTTATGTGAAGGCTGTATACTTGGCAAGCTGAATAGGTTGCCTTTTTCAAAATCTAAACATAGGGCAACAAGTGTTCTGGAACTAGTTCACACTGACCTTTGTGGTCCTCTAAATGTAAGAGGAAGGACGAAAAAGAGGTACTTCATATCCTTTATTGATGATTATAGCAGAAAATGTAAATGTTATTGTTTGGCTCGAAAGTCTCAAGCCTTAAATGCTTTCAAACAATATGTCTATGAAACAGAAAGGGAAACTGGAGCTAAATTAAAATGCATTCGATCTGACAGAGGAGGAGAGTATTTATCAAACAAGTTTAAGCAATTCTATATTTCTAATGGCATAAAGAGGCAGCTTACATGTAGGTACAGTCCCCAACAAAATGGGGTTGCAGAAAGAAAAAACCGAACTCTAATGGATGCAGTGAGATCCATGATTAAAAATTGTGGATTACCTAATTATCTCTGGGAAGAGGCTTTCAAGACAGCAGTACAAATCCAAAACAATTTGCCAACATCAAGTCTAAAAGGTAATGTCCGTAACTTGCTTTGGTCAAATTCTATAAAGGATGTAAACTATGATATGTACAAATGCTATGGTTGTTTGGTGTATTTTCACATTCCTATAGAACTAAGGCAGAAACTAGATCGCAAAGGGGAAGCTGGCTATCTAGTTGGATATGATGAAGAAGCAAAAGGATACAGAATTTTTGTGCCAAAGAGTAAAGAGATAATTGTAAGTAGAGATGTTTGTTTTGATGAAAATACCCTGTATAAGGACAGACATGCAAAATCTGCTGCCAGCAAAACAGTTCAAAATGTGGAACAAGAAATAGATAAAATGCAAAACTTGGAACCAGACATATGCTCTAATGTTTGACTCAGACAGTGATTCAGAAAAGGGAGAAACTGAAATTATAGGTGGTGATGAGGAACATGAGGAACAGCCAACAAAAAGCCATGATGAAGAACTAGAACCCGCCTTGATTCAAAGGAAAAGAAAAACACAAGTAGAGAGGTTACTTGAAGAAGCACACATTAACAATGAAGGCTATGGTAGGACAGAAAGAGGAAGGAGTTTGAGACTGGAAAGACAAGGGCAGGAACTAGAACAACAAGACATAGATCAAACTCTAGCCATTATGGATGATGAGGTTGTACCCTCTACTGTAGAAGAAGCTCTGAATTCAGTAGACAAGGAAAATTGGCTGAAAGCCATGTAGGAGGAATTAGAATCCTTTAAGTGTACTCACACTTATGATCTTGTAATTGAACCAAAAGAGAAAAATATTATAGGCAGCAAATGGATTTTTAGAATCAAACATTGTGCAGATGGAACAAAAAAGTACAAAGCAAGGTTAGTAGCTCAGGGGTATACTCAAAAAAGGGGCAGGGATTATGACGAGACATATTCTTCTATTGTAAAATTAACTAGCATTAGATTACTGCTTAGCTTGGCAAATGCTAGAAACTTGGAACTCCATCACATGGATGTAAAGACAGCATTTTTGAATGCAAAAATTGATGGAGATATTTAGATGAGGCAGGCCCCTGGTTTTGTTCAAAAGAATGACATGGTGTGGAAGTTGAACAAAGCAGTTTATGGCTTAAAACAAGCTCCAAGGGAATGGTATTTTTGCATAGACCTTTACTTGAGAGAACAAGGGTTTGAGAAATTGAAAAATGATGGCAACAATTATAGATTCAGAAATGGAGAGAATTATTGCATGATTGCTCTTTATGTTGATGATTGCATTATCATTGCAAATAATACTCATTGTCTAGCTCAATATTGTGCATTTTTTCTTGACTATTTTTGCATGATGTGCTTAAATTGATGAAATGTGTGCATAAATGGAGAACAATATGGGTGTAATGTGGAGAAAATGTAAACAATGTGCAAATATTGTGGATGAAGCATTTATGATGTATTGAAGTTGAACTTATGGACTTGAAGGTGTATAAACGTCTTTTTCAATGGTTAAAGCAGGGGGTGAGGTGGCGCAATCCTAGAAGACATGTAAGTTATTGGAGATCTAATGGTGGAGATTGTTCAAAGATGAAGGGCTGAGATTTGTTGTGTAAGTTTAAGAGGAGGGGCACGTCTCCTCATTCTCTCTCTCTCTCACTCTTGCTCTTGAAGGGATTATTTTGTTGTAGAGTGCATCTTCCATGGAAGAAATAAATAATGAAGAGGAGGAAGAACCTCCAGATTATCTCGATTATTATTTGGTTGTGCAATTGAGGTGTCTTTGATCTCTTGTTCCATTCTTCAAATTCTTCTCTTCAATTCTCGTGTCTTGCTTCAATTCTCGTGTCTTGCTTTTTGAGTAGTTGCTGGTAGAGTGTGGCGCAGCCTGATGCATATATTTTGCATTCTGCTCAGCTTGGGGTTTGGTCCATTCTGGATTACATAAGTGGGGGGCATTGCGAGAATAAAGATTCTATCAAAGATGATATCTTCAAATAAATTGTCACATAGAGATGCAGATCTGAGATGGACCATCTGTGTGGAATAAAGATTAATTTCTGAGGTATGGATCCGGTTTTTGAATGGAGAAGTAATTACTTGCAAAATAATTTTGGATGAAAAGCAGCATGATTGAATGGAATGCCAAATGCTTTGATTCCTGCTTGACTGCTATTTATTTTAAAAAGGAACAATCAAAATACCCAGAAATGCCTTAGTAAAAGCAGAAATAGTATAAATCTCTGTGTATCTTAAAAACACCGTGCTCCTTTGCTATCAGAACTTGTCGTATCTCAACCAGCCCTGTATTATCATTTATCAAGCTTATTCCTTCAAGCAAAGCCAAATCAAAGCCATGCTCACGCCATCTTCTTCCACCACGGACCCTGCAAAACGAAAAGAAAAGAATCTGCCAAGCCCAAATTGCCATAACCTGATCTGTCATGCCTTCTTGCCCTTCTAGTTTCGTTCTTTTATTTCTAACCTTTTTCTTCCATATCCTATGCCATGAATCGTTCTGCCCTGAGAGAAGAAGCTTTTTGCCATTGCTGTGCCTTCTACTATCTACAGTAAAAAAAAATATGACAGAGAAAGGGAAGGAGCAAGCTTCTTCCATCGTTATTTTCCTTCTGCCATAACCCGATCCGCATGGCCGAAACCGAATATGTTTTGCTGCTGGATTCACCGATAGAACTTGATCTGAAGCCGCCGTTCTTTACCCTTGCTCCATCATGCCCTAACGGCCTGCCCGCGCGCACAGTAGAAAGAAGAAGAGGGGCTGTGGAAGAAAAGAAAAACAAAATTGGAGATAGATAAGAAAAATAAAAGCATTTAACTTTAACACATTTGGCAATGGTTAGTTGGATGCATTGCTGGCTGTCAATTACTTAGTCATGAGTTCAAATCTTGAAGATGCATCTCCATGTTCTTTTTTTCAACCAAATACAGAAGACCCCAATACATCGTCATGTGCATTTATTTGAGTTTAAGTTGTATGTTCTCAAAATTTGTGAAGACATAGGTATTTTCTCCGAAGATCGAAGATCAAGAAACACTGGTCCGTATTTTGCTTTTGCAATTGACAGAAGTTTAATATTTAAGTTATTCAATATTTGAAAGCATCAAATTTTTTATTTAAGTGATTATGGATGGCATGATGGATGTGCTGACCTAGAAAGGCAGCAGCATCCCATGACCTATGTAAAATGTGATGAAAAAATTATAAGTGTTGTGAAAGGGATAGAGCGCCATACCAGGCAGTAGAGCGAGGGTGCCACTGACCTGGATGGGACTTGCCACCCTATGACTGATGAAGATGAAATGATGTTAGAAGTTTTTAGTATTTTTTTTTCCTTGGGACTTCTAGGATGTTTTTGAAGACTTGAAGACATTTTGACATTGGATTTTTGTTAAGTTGTGATGCTATTTTGAGGACCAAGTTGAAGACATGAAGATCAAAGAAAAGAATTTTGAAGAATTCATCAGGACGATGAATAATCTTGGGGGGGAATAATGTTGTGCATTTTTTCTTGACTATTTTTGCATGATGTGCTTAAATTGATGAAATGTGTGCATAAATGGAGAACAATATGGGTGTAATGTGGAGAAAATGTAAACAATGTGGAAATATTGTGGATGAAGCATTTATGATGTATTGAAGTTGAACTTATGGACTTGAAGGTGTATAAACGTCTTTTTCAATGGTTAAAGCAGGGGGTGAGGTGGCACAATCCTAGAAGACATGTAAGTTATTGGAGATCTAATGGTGGAGATTGTTCAAAGATGAAGGGCTGAGATTTGTTGTGTAAGTTTAAGAGGAGGGGCACGTCTCCTCATTCTCTCTCTCTCACTCTTGCTCTTGAAGGGATTATTTTGTTGTAGAGTGCATCTTCCATGGAAGAAATAAATAATGAAGAGGAGGAAGAACCTCCAGATTATCTCGATTATTATTTGGTTGTGCAATTGAGGTGTCTTTGATCTCTTGTTCCATTCTTCAAATTCTTCTCTTCAATTCTCGTGTCTTGCTTCAATTCTCGTGTCTTGCTTTTTGAGTAGTTGCTGGTAGAGTGTGGCGCAGCCTGATGCATATATCTTGCATTCTGCTCAACTTGGGGTTTGGTCCATTCTGTTGGATTACATAAGTGGGGGGCATTGCGAGAATAGCAGCATTCTATCAGCATGATATCTTCAAATAAATTGTCACATAGAGATGCAGATCTGAGATGGACCATCTGTGCGGAACAAAGATTAATTTCTGAGGTATGGATCCGGTTTTTGAATGGAGAAGTAATTACTTGCAAAATAATTTTGGATGAAAAGGCTTCTATTTCTTCTATGCCTGGCCAGCATGATTGAATGGAATGCCAAATGCTTTGATTCCTGCTTGACTGCTATTTATTTTAAAAAGGAACAATCAAAATACCCAGAAATGCCTTAGTAAAAGCAGAAATAGTATAAATCTCTGTGTATCTTAAAAACACCGTGCTCCTTTGCTATCAGAACTTGTCGTATCTCAACCAGCCCTGTATTATCATTTATCAAGCTTATTCCTTCAAGCAATTATTTGGTTGTGCAATTGAGGTGTCTTTGATCTCTTGTTCCATTCTTCAAATTCTTCTCTTCAATTCTCGTGTCTTGCTTCAATTCTCGTGTCTTGCTTTTTGAGTAGTTGCTGGTAGAGTGTGGCGCAGCCTGATGCATATATTTTGCATTCTGCTCAGCTTGGGGTTTGGTCCATTCTGTTGGATTACACTCACTGCAAGGAAATTCTCAAAGCCAGATTTCAAATGACAGATTTGGGAGAGTTAAAACAATTTCTTGGCATAGAAGTAAATCGAGATAGGGATAAGAAAATTCTGAAACTGAAACAAAGCAAGCATATTCAGAACATGTTGAAAAGGTTTAACCTGGAAGATGCAAACCCAGTCTCCACACCAATAACTCCAGGCCACAGATTGACTGAAGAAAAAGGAATATCAGAAAAGGAGATAAAGGATATGGAAAAAGTGCCATATAGGGCTTTAGTTGGATGTTTGCTTTATTTATCCAATAACACCAGACCTGACATATCCTATATTGTGAATGTACTTAGCAGAAAATCTCATAATCCAAGTAAAGGTCACTGGCAAGCAGGGAAAAGAGTGCTCAGATATTTGAAAAATACTCAAGACTTTGGCATAACATATGACTCAGATAATCTGGAACTTTCTGCATTTAGTGATGCTGACTGGGGAGGAAGACCTCAGTTCTAGAAAATCAACATCTGGATTTGTAATTTATCTAGGGGGTGGAGCAGTAAATTGGAAAAGCAAAAGGCAAACTGCCATAGCCATGTCAACTGCAGAAGCAGAGTATGCTGCCTCATCTTTGGTTGCAAAAGAAATAACTTGGCTCAGAAGACTTCTGGAAGAATTAGAATGTGTACAAGCAAATCCTACAAGGATATGGACAGACAACCAAAGTTGTATTGCAATAGTCAATCCTGTTGATCACGAGAGGACAAAACATATTGAGCTCAATATTCATTTTATCAGGGATTTAGCTGAGAAAAAGTATATTCAAATGAGTTACATTAAGACAGAAAATCAGGTTGCTGACATTTTTACAAAAGCCTTGGCAGTTGGCAAATTTTGCAAAGACAGAACAAATTTTGAAGGTAAAATGAACTTATGAACTTAAGGTTATCTTTGAAACAAAGGAAGAACAAGTAGCGTAAAATCTCACGTAACATTGTTTTCTGATTGAAAATACTTTGTTTACAGTTAACAGGTTTCAAATAGTGCAGGCATTTTTTTGAAAGATTATTTAATTATATGGTGAAGGAGGAATGTTGGAGTTCACCATATAATCGTGTTTGACTGGGATCATGTTAACCTAACTCAACAGTGACAGTGCCCTGTGTAAATGCAAACATCTACCCTAATGGTTTATATGAACCTAAAGGGCATGTATATAGTGTAACTATTAAAGTTAAACGACCATTGGTTTTATATGGTCAATGGTTGGCTTCACATTTTGGAGCCAACCAAACATTCAAAAAAGAAGGATTTACAGGTGGCCCGGATTCTCTGGCATAACCGTCGAAGTACGAGTTTAATACACGGTGCAGCTGTAGTACATTGAGACGAGCAGATTGAAGTATTCGGCAAGGATTTTACTGATCTAATTCATCCATTAGATCGATCTGAAGACCATCGAAATTGCTACAGTATACTGCTCAAGTCCAAATGAACAGTATGCTTATTTGAATATTTTGCCATTGTCATTTTTACATTTGATAACAATTCTTGAAGGTGCTTATCTATGAATTGAGTTATTGAATTGTTTGAAGGTTTTTGCTCTAGTAAAGTTATTGTGCTAGAGTATTGTTGTGGATTTAGAATAATTGCATAAATTGTTCTATAGATAAGGCTTGATTCTAACAGGTTAATCTTGCCCAGCCGGTTAGCTAAGAAACGCCATAAAAATCGGGTCCGACATAAAGATCAGAGGAGATAAGTTTGCCAGCAAACCAATGTTTATTGCCGAAAATATGCTAAAATAGATTTTTGTTTTTTTTTTCCTGCAAAATTTGACGTCGAAAATGAATGTTGCCGACGACCAAGAAAAAGAGGACACCCGCCCCCAAAATATTTAGATATGACATTTTTTAAAATGCTACTCACCTCATTTTACAAAGTCATTTTTGACAAATCTTATTCCATACATTTTATTCCTCGCAAAAAAAAGCACGCATATTGAATACACCCAATACACTCAATGGATAAGGAGAATACATGCTATAGAACATGGTTGGCCTAGTCTAATGTCATGCTTTAAACATTGGCTTCTATATTGAAATGCTCCTGTTAAAGGTTGAAGACACAAATGTACAAAGGTCAATAATTAATTGAACAAACACAAATGTACAAAGGTCAATAATTAATTGAACAAAAGCTACAATATGCGAAAGCAATCATGCAATAAAGATGCTCACATTTTGTATATGTTCTACAAAATATAAACAATTTTGGTTCAAAAATATGTGACTAAATAAGTTCACTTCAAAAGTAAAATAGGTGGGTAAAGTTCACTTAGACCATACAGGTTTTTAGTAGCTTTTGCACATTTAATACTCTTCATAAGATTCCAGGCGCATGGCACACTCAGTGGACGATAAAAACAATTCTATTCTATTGGAGGTAAGCATGCACTTTTATAATTTCCTAAAGCTCACTCCTAATGTCAACACCTATAACCTATGTTGCATGTATATGACTATAGATACATGGTGTACAATACATTTAAGAAAGGCTAAACAAAAGGTAGGAGAATGAACAAAATTTAGTCAATATCACCTTCTATTTTGAATTATTGCTTTTACTTTATAATATGTTAAGGAAAATGAAAATCATGAAGTCCCTCTACTTCTATCAAAGACATATATAATTATTTCTCCAAAGATTCGATTCTTTTGTGCTTTCTTATTCAAACGACACCTATCCATATTTTCAGGTTCTTTTTCCTGGGTACAGGGATTTTTGGATGTGGATTTCGTTCCTCTGTCTTCACCGGAAAACATGGTGAACGTGAAAACGAAGACTCGTTTAGCAGCAATTTCCCCTTTTGGTTGTCGCCATAGCTTCTCCGCCGTCATGGCGCGATCCAAGAACAGCATTCTCCACGATTTACAGACATTCCTCTCTTAGGTCGTTGGTTTCAGTAAGGAATAAGTAGGGTTCTAGCTTAGAAACTTGTGACAGGGAAGATTGGGCTAGAGAAAAGTCGATACAAAGAAAGCATGGAGGCACGATTTGCTTTCTCCCGATTGGCGGTGGATCCACCGCCATAGCCGACCAGTCGTTCCAAAATCCGGAAATAGAGGTGTCTATTAGAATGAAGAAGAAAAAATGAGCAAATCGGATGCTCTTCATTTCCTCCAATGATGGCTCCCTTGGGTCACGTGATGATGCGGTTTTGTGGTGGTGCCAATGGCTCGCTTCATTCCGTGCCTTCTAAATTCGATAGTTAAAGGGCATCATTTTTAGCAATGTCGTGGATCTGTTTTTTGCTATTTCTAGAGGTTCGTGGGCGAGATTGGGTCGATCGAGAAATGAAAGAGTAGGATGGATCATTCTCGCATCCGCAGGGTGGATCATTCCAAGATCCGCATGCACACAACCAAATAATATGTAGATTATATGGACCGATAGGAAATAGGTCGGTCGGTTGTCTTTGGGATACCAATATGGCCCCAGCTTGCCCTTTTTTTGTTTGGGATAATAGCCCCGAAGGCATACTTTTACCAAAGATCGATTGCACTATTTTTTTTACATTTGCTTACATGGCAAAGCATAAATATTCTAATAACTAGATGCCGCCGATGTTGAGCGGATGCTTGCTCCGATTCACGCTCTTCGGACGGAAAGCAAAATATAATTTTGAAAGCCAGATTTGCTTCATGAGATTGCCATATACCTTTGTTTTTGCACCGCCAAGAGGAGATATATTGAAGGAATCAAGATTTTTACATCTTCTATGCAAAAACGGTGGGCGTGGAGTTTACAAGTCTTGAATGCCTCATTCAATTGTTTTTGCACTTGCCAAGAGGAGATATCTTGAAGGAATCAAGATTTTTACATCTTCTATGCAAAAGCGGTGGCAAGCGGAGTTTCATGTGTCTTGAGTGCCTCATTGAATTTATCTTAAAGAGCATGTTTTTTTTGTTACATACTTATTCTAATTGCCATGACTGGAATTTCTTTCTCATGATTTTGAAGGTTTCTATGATTTGTATAACCTTGCTTATATTCGGAGAAAACCCAAAAGTGTAGCATCACCCCTTATTCCTTAATCTACACCGTACACAAAGTTCCTCGTTTGTGGGGTATGGATGTATAGAATTTGTTATACTGTATAACAATATTTACAAAATACTATAAGATTTCAGGCAATATACTATATAGTGTTGATTTTGTACGTGCAAAACATAATTACAAGGGCTCTCGCTGCCCTACGTCACCCCTCGTGTGAATATGCACCCAAACAAAAGGGGGTTTAAGGGGGAATTTAATTTTAAACATGTTTAATGTAATGGTTTGTGTTAATTAATGTTAATAGTAGTTATGTTGGTTGTTATATTAGAAAAACCAAAAGAAACAAACATAGATAAACTCTGAGGTAAACAAAAAAATAAAAATCAAAATAAAATAAAAGTACAAAATGGATGATGTGTTATTGCAAACCATATATTTTAAATTGCATAATTTATAGGCTCCAAATTTAGACTTTGAGCGTGAGACTCCGAATACCCTACTTTGATTAATGGAGGTACAAAAAATCTTGCTAATCAATGCTTTTCCTCTAAAGGGCCAACATGACTACACAGAAATGATGCTATAAAGTGTAACCTCATCAAGCATCACACCCTCTGCTTGCATCGCGCAAATGGCATCTTTTCCATATCCATGTTGCCCATATGCTGTAATTAATGAATTCCATGAGACCACATTGTGCCATACATATTGATAAGTGCATTGAACCCATTTTCCACGAGAGACAAAACTATGGTATTTGAACATGCATCAAGAATTCCAATGAAGGTTACATGGTTGGGCTGCATACTTTGCATTTGCATTTCAGTAAAGAATTGCAAAACTTCATCCAATTGTCCATGGCTAGCATACCCAAAAATAATACAATTCCAACAATGCTTGCATAAGGAGGCAAGATCTAATTCCTTTGGCAAATTATGAAGCATATATGTGAGAAGGATTTAAACAATACCATATTTTATGATGTATAAGCAAAGTGGAGAAAGAAGTGAAAATAGAGACGTTTAAAGAATACCAGTTTAAAGAATACCAGGAATCTCCAGCACAAATCAGGAATCTCCAGCACAAATCGTATAACAAGGACGAAATCTCCAGCTGAGTTGAATGCCTGTGTTTTATTTGAAGTTGAATGCCCGTGTTTTGTGCGAGCTCCAATAACCAAACATGGCGAGACCAACATGGCATCTTGATTTGCGCCCTTGTTGAGAGAAAAAGACAAGCCGCGATCTTGGCCCCATTGGCATACATTCGTCCGTGGAAACAAGCAAGTATTTGTTCATCATTTTTGCTTTCGCACAAGCACATCTTTGGCTTCCCGTTTCAGTTCCATTTAAACTTGGTCCCATGATTATGGGAGGCATGAACTGCCTTGTTTGTCGACATGAGGACCTCATTGATCATGCCAAGGACAACAAACCGGACTTTTCTTGTATGTAAGGCGAGCCCCGGACACAATACTTCAAACTATTTCGCCCAACAAGCAATTTCTAACGCCGCATCCCAATGCCAAAATAATGCATTCCGAGGTCGGGGAAAGGTTCATGGGTTTCAAACTAAAGCCATTACCGTGTTCCTGAATAAATTAGAGCATCAAAGCTTTTTTTTCTTGAACTGATTGATCCCATGTATCGTTTCTGGAACGGGCATTTATTTTGAAACCAAAAAATGTGATCCTTGGCCCATGTAAACCCAAGCCCTCAGATTACATACTACATCGCCTAACACATCGATTCTCGTGATAAATCACGCATGCATGAACCAGCCAGACAAGGCTATGGAAAGCTTCAGTTCAATGTCCGGTATCCCAAATCTAGTACGGCAATATATTGTTATACTACACTTTTCAAGCTCTTTCTGCAACCGGAGCAACAAAAGGACTTCCGGATTTGCCTCCTATCCTTAAGGCGGCAAATGCCGAGATATCAAACAAAAAAAGAAAGCCATCAAAGAGGGGGGACTAATCTTGGACTAAAGAGGCGAAGTTGCAAAGAAAACCCATCAATTCTTTTCAAGAGAAGGAAAGCTGAAGAATGAGAAAGGATCCGATCTGGGGTCAAAATTGGTCGGAAAAACTCACCATTGACGAGCTAGTTTGTCTAGGTCCGCCAAACAAAGAGCGAGAACCTACAGGCGACCTGAGGCCTGCCCTTTGCGGCTCCTGCCCTTCTAGAGAAAACATAGAAGCAAAATCATGGACAATGGAAACCCTAAAATACCATGTTCGATGCTTGCATGTTCAATTTAGGATAGTTTGTGAAATTATAGAGATGTAACCATTGAAAAAGGCCACTAAAACTATGCTGATAGTATGCGCACTCTAGATGTACCAATTAGTACGTCTCATAGAATACCATCATCAAATCATATAAAAACCTTAGGGAAACAAGTATAAAAATACAAAAAGAAACCCCCTGTTATTTTGCTACATATTGACTATGAAGGAATATGTTCATGTTTTTATATGCTAATTTCGTTCATGGTGGGTTGCTGATTGATGCAATTTATGTCTTGTTGGACAAGTTTTTGAGTTACTAGGTAGGTATATTTTATAAAGATTCTGCTTATATAGAATTAACTGCATTTACCACATGATGATGTTACCCCAAATGTTTTTGAGCTAGGATAGAGGTCATTTATAGGGTTGCAATGCAAGGGATTTTTTCAGGATGATGTTGTTTCTGTTTTGTTACAGAGAGCACTTTTATTGCTTCTGTTTAGTTGTTGTCGTTGTTTTATAAAGTGACTTGTGCTTTTTTTCCAAGGTTACCAACTTATGTCGGGATGTTTTTGGGTGGTGTCACAGCTGCTGACTGTGCAGTTCACCATTGGAAGTAACACGTTTGGTCTTGCACCCAAGCTGGTAGTGATTGTTTATTGTTTCCTGGCTGCCTTGGGCTTAAGTATATGATATGATAATTCTTTTGTGCTCTACTACATTCTGCAAGTTGGTGGAGGAAAACATGCTTAATGTGTGAGCGGTTTCATTGGTCTGGATTCATTGTTCATAGGTTGCAGAAGAAGAAGATGGTATTGACCTCCAAATTACTGGGGTTATTTGTTTGGAATTTTTGGGCCTTGAAATGTGAGGCATGTGACTGTCACTGTACCATATCTATGAATGACGGATGAGGAAAAGGTTAGTTTTTGATACAGCTGAAACTCTCATTCAAGATTAGATGTTTCAAGAAACCTGAAGGTCCTTTGCATTTCATAAGCCATTCTGGAAGCTTCATGTCCTATCTCGTTACGAATGTGTCTATACCTCCTAATTGTTTCACCTAATCTTCCAGGTTTCCACCATGGAAGCTTACCTCTGGGCAAACAATTTGTTTGTAGATTATGCACAGGTAGTACGTGGACTCCGTTATGTTGTAATTCATCTTAATGTATTGGAGATTGAGAAGCAAATCCTAACAGCGAAATCCTATTCTTCAAACTTGGAGCATGACCTAACAAAAGTGGAGGCAGTGTGTTGGCGGACCAAAGCAGTATGTCTATCGTTTAATATTCTATATAGCAGAGAGTTGATGATTCAAAAATGGAGGCAGTGTGTTGGCGGACCAAAGCAGTATGTCTATCGTTTAATATTCTATATAGCAGAGAGTTGATGATTCAAAAATAGGACTGTTTACAATAATTTATCCTAGCTGATGGCAACCATGACGGATTTTTGGAAGACCACTGTCCTCCCTTGCAAAATGCGCTAGCATGGTAGATACCTGGATCGATGCAGATGAGTTCTTTGATGGAAATGCAGTTAAGTTAAGTTAGTTGGTGGGCAAATATATTGCAAGGGGTTAAGCTTTGACGGAGTAAATTTAGAAATGGAGAAATAAGAAGTCAAATTTATGAAGCTCTTGCACAGAGCTCTTAAATCGGTGCCAACACAGAACTCTGCATCTCAGAAGAGCAGAGCAAAGGGGAAAAGATCATTATCTGAAGCAGAAACGAGCAAATCAGTGCAAAAGATTGAGGAAGAGGAAGGAAAAACAGCGGCTTTGTTAATGGGTCCTTTATTTTTGTCTTTAACGAAATTTCGTTCTGATCTGCTGAAGCATGGTAGCGGCAAGGCTGGTGATAGTGGCGCTCTTACTTCCCTTTGGATACTATTGGGTTCTGTGGACATGGCCGGTTCTTTGGGTCAAATGGTGTGGCTCTGGAGTGGATCCCTCACACAAAATGGCCCAGGTTTCAATCGTCCTTAAAATCTTGCAGCTGTATGGACTGATCTCATTTCTTAAACATGCCCACTATGAATCCTGGCAAGATATTGTGGTTTTTTCTCTGGTTCTCACTGCGAATATTTAAAATTTATAGATAGGTTGCCTTTCAATCCTAATATATGTAGCCTTGTGCCACACAGCATGCTTCAGTTCAGCTTGAACCTTGCAATGCCTGAGAAACGCACATTTCAGTGTGTATAATGACCAGAGAGCCCATGCCCCCTCCATTTAATCAGTGCCTTATCCAAGTAGAGGGAAGTATCCTTGCAGCTTGCTTGCTTGACAATAGGAGTTGTTGGTATAGCATTATGCAGACAATTGAGTTTTTTAGATATAGTATTTCAAAGAAGGGTTTATCAGCTCTTGGGCGAGGATGGAGTCTATTATGGGGTTCGTTTTGGGAGAAATGTCCCTTGGGTCGAGAAATTCCCTTTTGGATACTTGAGTGACCCACAATATGTGGGCTATTGAGTCTCTTGGGTTGCTTATGCTGGGTGCCATGGAAGTTTATTGCTTGGTGGTGTGCTGGTTACTTAGTTATGATTCTTGTGGAAAAGAAGGAAGATCCTTCTACCCGATGTAGAAGTTTATAGTTTAATCAGGGGTGCTTCTGAGGGATCCTTGAAGGGCATTTTGGGTTACACTGAAGATGATGTATCAACAGATTTTGTTGGTGATGCCAGATTATCTGTAGTTTGGTAGAGATATTTGTTGCAACTTTTGTTTAAAATTTTATTTATGTGTTTCAGGTCAAGCATCTTTCATGCAAAAGCAGGCATATCACTTAGTAAAGAAACAAAGATTGAGAAGATATCACATGCGGTTTATAGTGCGTATTCAAGCACAGAGGTATGGATTATACATGTTTTTCCCGAGTAATTTTGCAGGTTTGCAATTGTAAAAAGATTCATTTGCAGTTGTACAAAGATTCAATTTTATTGTGCATAATCCTCGAGATTCATTTGCAATTGTACATAGATTCATTCCTATTGTTCATAATCCTTAGAAAATGTTTGTGTCTTTTGATTCGTTTTATTGTTCAACAGGCATTAACAAACGCTGATAAGTAAAAATTTTCTCTAGTGTGTTGTCTCCAAAATCGTCCCCTTCTTCTAACAAGCCCCTCTTTTATGAGGCACTAAACCCTTTGATTAAGGGCTCAAATGGAACTCTCTGGCCAAACCATAAACTATCTATCTATCTATCTATCTATCTATCTATCTATCTATCTATCTATCTATCTATAAACTTGGCACCTATTCGATCCCTAGTTTGATATATTGTTATTTGCTTCTAACTTTCTTTGTATAAACAATGAATGTGTTCATTGGCGAAGTTGGCTTCCTTTTTTCTAAGCAAGCATTGCGTTGTCAAACGTTGGACTTCAACAGTGGGTCCAACTACACAGGTTTGAACTAAAGAAATGTTCGCGGCGGCCTTGGCCGCCGCGATAAATTTCTTGTTTCATTAATTGGTTTTACCTTATATAATATGGATATGGAAAATGAAAATCATGAAGTCCCTCTACTTCTATTTCATTAATTGGTTTTTACCTTATATATTATGGATATGGAAAATAAAAATCATGCACTCCCTCTAGTTCTACTTCATTAAACAATCTGACATGGCAAATCACATGGTGTCTGACAATTTTCCAAAGTTGAATTATAAGAGTTAAAAAAAAGACAATTAGCATAAGCCAAACACTTAAATGCTTTATTGTTACAATAGCTCTTTCCTTTTAGCTGAAATATTGCAAACATCAATCATTTAGATTTAAAACCTTACATTGATATGTCATAAGTGCATTTCCATTTTGCAAGCTATATAAGTTTGAATCAATAAGATTATTTGGAATGAAATGATTGGCATGAATACTTTGGGCATAGGAAGCTCTTCTTATATTCAGGTAAATAACAGCATAAAATATGGCATATGATGAGACATGATAATGTCGTGCTAAATCTTCTCCCGACATATGCATTCCAGCTGTCCTACCTAGCTAAATGGCATGTTCTCCTAAAGCAGATTTGCATATGCTGCTTTTCTTTTCCAATCTAACAACACCAAAAGATGTGTGTCAAAGCAATTGCAGACTTCCTGCTTATGGCAATTTATTTTCAGAACAAATGGCATCAACGGCACTTAAGTGCAACTTCATAGAAGTTGTTGCACATTAAATAAGGTATCCTCAAATGTATGCTTTTCTACCACAACAGTGGCACTATTCTTCCAAAACATTATATTGAAAATATCATCCAAGTTACAAAACTATGAGAAGCATATTTTTTAGAAAATTCTTGAACATTGGAAGTACATGTCTCAAACCTTTGTATTTAAAGTGGATATGTGCCAGCTGATATTTCTCTGAAAAGCAAGACTTACTAAGATAGAGATAACTTGCATGGAAAGGTGCAGATCAAGTATATCAAGACATCCTAACGAATCCATTTGCTCTCATGCCAAAGAATACAGAAACTCATGATTGCAAACCTTTCTTTCTTCAAGCTAAATATGTGGGCACCAATTGCATTGTAAAAGTTCTCTCCAAAAAAGATCTTGCATTTTCGTTGCCCATGGACTCCTATCACAAAGGAGCCATACCAGCATAAAAGATAAGACATTATATTTGATGAAATGTTAAAAAAAAAGCCAGCATGATTGCAATCCACAACAAGAAGTAATTACATCTAAAGCCTACAGGAGTAGCAACAGAAAGGCTTCAAAAAAAGATGGCATGACACTTTAGTTACATGAGAGTTCACATTATCCAGCAAAACATGTTGCATAAGAAATTAGGAGATTGTTGTGCAATTGATAGAAGATAGTTTTGAAAAACCTATTTACATTCCACATAGTCATACCCATAGTCATCCATGCTGCTTTGCCTAAACAATAAGAAGAAAAGGAGCACAAAAGTAAACATTAAAGAAAATACACTTTTTGGAAAAAAAAACTTACTTTCAGAAAGTAGAACAGTAATATGGAAGCTCGTTTTAAATAAGTGAACACTCCCATTTAGGACAAAGAAACCAGAACATGGATAACCTCTGTGAGCACACTGCAATCAAACAATACCGAAAATAAAGATTTTTAAGGCTTAAATCTGGCAAATATAGACTGACATACGCATCAAACATAGCGTGATCGGTGGAACACCATAATAGTCTGCCCTTGTCCATATTTCCTTGATATTAGTTCTGACTCAGAAAAGATCCAAGAACGTTCTAGAGGAATAATATTACACCAAATGCAGTTGATAATGAAGCTTATGATGTACAGTGGATACAGCCAGAATACCTGCAGAACAACCATAATTTATTATCCATGCAGATCATAAGAAAATGAACTGTGTGGATAGGTCCTGTTCAGACTATGATAGCCATATATGCTTTCTAAAGACTTGAAAATGCATTGAAGCAATTGCTAAAATGAAATTTGATTTTCCAAGCTTATAACAAACGCATTTTCCAAGCATTTCTGTTAGAAGCAGAATGCTCTTCACATTGTAAGAGATATAATGGCTACATATCAGAATAAAATAGAATCAGGCATATACCTTTAGAAACGAAGATAAGGAAGCAGACTCCTTTCGAAGATGGAAGAATATGATACGCGAGGCACTACAAACGCACGGAGCCAAAAATGTGTTCATGTTGAATGCTTCCAAAATCAACCTATAGGCAGTGTCTATTAACAAAATAAGCCACCCATAAGTGTAACGTTCCTAACCGACATGCCCTTAACCAACTGGGCAAAACTGTCTAGACGTTTATGAGTAGTCGCTTCTACCCATTTATGCCGGTGTCTCGGGAACGCCCCACAGGCACATTCAAGGTTCGAATACTCGAGCGGTCTACCATGGGCCCATGACGGGCCTGGCCAGTTAACCTCTCGGTAACTGGAGATCCCATCGATCTCTACCGTTGGATTTACTTAACCTTTGCAACTCAAGAAATTGATACAAGCATACTTAGGTAAAGAATTTAATCTTTATACATGCTCTAAGGTCCCAAAAATTCTATACTTGCCATTGCTTGGCAAAAATCCCACACAACAACCAAAGTTTACAAATAATTATAGTTTAAGCCATATTAATCAAATATATTGTCTAGCAATCCACACACTTCTACTCTCGCCTTTCCGAAGCTTGGCTATTTTCTGGAGCATCTGGGGCATCTCGCACCTCTGCTTACACCATTAACCACGGGGTTAGTCACACGGACTAAGTGGGGATCGGGGATTTAGAATATATCAAGCATCAATTACCACAAGCATTAACTTAGAACAATAACTTAGCCTTACCAGTAACCTCTTTTGCGCAATCCAAGTTACTAGTCCAACCAGCATAATCACAATGCATAATTATACTAAGCACAACCATTGCAACTTGATTCCAACATTAAAAAAACACATATACACTAGCCAACAACTATAGCATCAACATTGCAACCAATATCCCTGCTGGTGCGAGCAAGGTCAACTTTCGGTGATCGGGCCGGTGACATAGAGAGGCGGGGTAACCGCGTGTGTACACACCCATCCACATTTGCGTCCGGCATTGGAGGACCACTTTTGTGCATGGCGTTGTACCATCACCGGTACCAGCGCCCGATGTTCGAGATAATACCATTTACATAGCAGCGCGTGCAAAACCGGGTGAGTCTAGACCATCGCACCTAGACTCCGGCCCCAGAGGTCTATATCAAAGAATTTCACCATAGAGAATTACATACAATTCACCATCATGCCCCCATGCCTTAACAAGCTTACATCCAGTAATTCCATAATATACACTTCATATAGCAAGAGAAAGCCCAACCATAACTTCAATTAATTATAATAACCTCAATCATGCAATATCAAGCTATCACCATTAAATAAAGATAAAAATGTCTACACCTTAACAAGATTTACTAACTCAAGGTGAATATCTACATTTAAAACTTTAACAATGTTTAACCTATAGCATTTGAATATCGTTATGCTTCCATCACCAACTTCCTCCGTACATAACATATACATAACATATGTGCTTTGTATTTTGCCCCTCTTTAAACTAATTCCAAAGGTTTTTAATATTTAGCTAGATAACTTGTTAGATTACACCATATCGTAATTATAGATAACTTGCAACCATTAGCATAACCCCTTATTAACTTAGGCCTTAATTTTATGTAATATATCTCGAGCCAAACTCCTTGCTCCAACTAACCCTTACTATTGTAATTTTTTAACTTAAAACCTTAGCTTTTTAAACTTTAACCTTATTTTTAACATTTTACTTTTTATTGCTACCTTACTAACAATTAATCAATTGTTAACATCTTTACTTTTTATTTAAACCTAAACCTAACGTGATAACAGCACGAACTCGGCCTGCAGCTCCAAGTTCCGGCCTCCAGGCCATCGATTCCTTGCCAAAACGTCCTGGCCACTTCTGATTTTGCTGCCACAGGTGTTTCTTAGCAATTTCGGCCAGTTTGTGGCCCTAATCCGGCGGTTTTGGATTAATTTGTTGGCACCGAAATCATGACTTTTGCAACCAGATCCTACTCCAATCTTGCTGTTTCTGCATTATTCCTCCATTTCGGCCATTGTAAGGCCCAAATCGGCCCATTTCAGGGCGATTCACATGCTTTTACAGCATGCCCAAATCTGCCAGATCATGCCTTTCTTAGATCAATCTGCCATCCCAGGTTCCAAATCGGCCCTTTACAGGTTTGTTCCTTAACTTCTTCTTTAAGCATTCAGACACCAACAAAAATCTCATGCTTTTCTGCATACTGTCATCTCTTTGGCATCTCTTCACTCTTTTAAAATTATTCTGCTCAATTCCCATTTCCTATGATGTTTCCGCTCATTTCTATATGGATTGAATCTAATAAATCATATCCAAGTTCAAGAACTTCCCTAATTCAAAGACATAGAATGGCTTCAATTAAAGAGTTCATAAACATGCAGTCTTACTATCCCAGCTCAAGATAAGACATGGGTAAATTCCAAACTTATGTAACAAGAACAACCATCACTCTACTCAAATCACAACTTAATCAAGCACCAAAACCCCAGGTGTAAGTCTTGATCCCCACCTGGAATCCCGCTTGTTGCTTTTTCTGCGCTCCAACACGCTCCCAGAGCTCTGCACGCGATTCGCTCCTTCAGCAATCCCTCTGGAATCAATCTTTTCCCAATGCTTTTCTCTGTACTTATATTTATTTTTAACCACAGTATTTCGTCCGCATAATCTCTACATATACGACGTATTTCTCTGCATGCATGATATTTTGATTAATATTCCTTTGCATCTTTTAAATAAAATAATCCACAATTTACCTCAAAATCCTAGGTTCGTTACAATAAGTGAAGCAACGCATTTGCAAGATCCAAAATCGAAATGCAAGAAAGGGGCTTTCACGGATGTATGATAAAGGATTGCATGCATGCTCCAAGTAACTTTCAGATTGTTGGATGACCACAGTAACCAAGTAAAACGAACGAAAAGGAGCAGTCACGGATGCACACGTTTTCTTTGCATTTGCTCCTGCAAGAACCAGAAATGAAATGCAAAAATTACCTTGGATGAGTGCTTCTGCAAGATGAAATCCGTTTTTTTATTTTAAATCAACAGGCTGCCACGTGCTTGCTTGCTTGCGGCTCTGAAAATGAAGAACAAAAATTGGGAGCGACCTAACCTGTGAGTTAAACAAAAGCTCGATGAAGAAACTTGCTCAACGCCTTATAAAAACTCGTTGGAACTGTTGTTAAAACTGCTTGGCGCTTCCAAAGCGGTTCTGGCACAGATTCTGATATTAGAATAGGGTCAGATTACAGAATCGAGAGAAGGAAAAGTTTAGAATAAAGAAATGTATAAAAACTAAAGCAAGAACCTGCCGAATGCAAAAACTCTGCTCCAAGCTGCCTGCCGAATGCAAATCCTTTGCTCCAAGCTCCCTGCCAAATGCCAAAACTTTGCTCCAATCTCCCTGCCGAATGCAAACCTCTCCAACTCTATTGCTCCAAGATCCCTGCCGCATGCAAACGCCCTCTCCTTTTCTACCAAAAACCCTAAGCAAGGAAACCGTCTGCTATGAAACCCACCTGCCATCATCAATCAAACCGAGATCCACCGCTCCCGAAAAGTTAGCTGATGCTGCCGTTGAGAAAATTTTGTTACGAATAGAAGGTAAAGGGGGAAAGATAGCCGGAAAAACAGACTTTGGCCTGAAAAGAGACGGCTCGCATAAACATAAGCTTTGCTTCTTAAGGAGAGCAGCAAACCCTTGAATGGTCCGCCGTCTCGAGTGATGCTGCTCCTCTGATCACAATTGGCATACAACCCATTCCCAGTTTGAAGATACAAAATCCATTTCCTTCTGTACGAAATCCATTTCCCTCTGTTTCAAATGTTTCAAATATGAGATGGCTTATGCACGATTGAAAAATTCCCGCTTGCCGGAGAGGGAATGCCGCATGCGGCGTAATATGCGGCGTTCTGGGCACAAAATTCAAAGCCCTCACTTTTTAAAAAAGAAGATGTTTATCTTTCAATTAAATCTATTAAGCTTGATTTCCAAACTATTTTTCATTTGAATCTATTTAGAATTAGACATTTCAAGAATATAAAAATTTCAATTTCTAGTGATTTAACAGATTCAAAATTTAGCAATCATGATAATTAAATAAAATCTGATGGTTTGATAAGCAAATGACTTAAAACTATTATTAGAATTTCACAATTTATAAACTTTCACACTTTTAAAAATACTTTAAGAAAAGTTTTAGGTTGAAATTAATTAATGATATAAAGTTATTGGTTTAATAATAACTATTGATTAATTTATTATTAATGAAATAAAATATATTGACATTTAATCAATAATTATAAACTATTCATTTTTTATTAAATATAAATGTAATCATTTAATTAATTTTAATTTAAAACTTTCTTTAAATATTTTGAAAAGAATAGCATTTTAATTATACAGAGTTATCTTAGATGAAAATAATTTCTAAATAGATGAAACCGAGAATTAGTTTAGAAAACAACTTTAAACTTTAGTAAGTATTATATTTTTTTATCTAAAGATAAACAGAACAAATTATTAAAATCAATAAGAGCTAAAAATACATATAATATTATCATGGCATCCTTGAAGTACATTTATTAGATTTGAATAAGTCTAAATTTTCTTAGATATGTCATAGCAAATGTATAGTTTACCTCATTTTCGTCTTCTACTTCTTTCACCTCTTGAGCTTTTTCTTGTGCTAGATTGACTGTGGTTGGTCTCCTTCCTCCTCGATCTCTATTCCCTTGATTGCTTCCTCCTCTGGAATATTTCCCTTTTCCTCTCACATAATCTTTTGGGGAGGAGCCTGGCATTCACGTTTAAAAAAAAAAAAAGCGATTAGAGTTGAGCGATTAGGAGCGATTGGTAGCGATTAGGAACAACACACACATACCCGAACATGGATGCCGATTCTCAGCATAACGAAAGGTAAGCGCTGGCATTTTTTTTAGCAAGCATTAAATGTCTTTCTTTTAGCAAGAAGATCTTGGTCATGAATCTGTGGAAGACTAGTTCTTCAAATAATCATGAATTCTTTGAAACTACAGCCCGATCCGATCTTTGAATTCTTTGAATCCGTTCGGACGGTCGGCGCCCGATCTATTCTTTGAATTCTAGGGTGTTTCTGACTGATAATGGAATAGACTAAGGCATCTTTGTGCTTGAGCAGTCTCAAAGTATATTGCCGCAAGGCTTTTTTTATGGCTTGGTTTGTTCTAAACAAGAAATAGCTTACCTTAATCCAATTTGTACTTAACTTCTGATCTGAGTAACTCCACTAAGTATTAATGGGTCCATCCATTCAGCAGAAAATTGAAGCAGTTATTTACACGCTTAGGATACGAGCTGATAATGCTGGGAAAAGCACTTCATTTTTTATGTGGAGCTTTTGTTGACATGCATATTGAAAGAGGAATTCTTATCAAGGGATATGAAAGCGAGCCTGCAAATCCAGAATCCGACTGCTGCCACTATGACATATTTAACAAAATTTGGACTTATTCAAGTTTAATAGAGAGCACTTCAAAAATGCCATTATAAGAATATATGTATTGTTTGATTCTTCTTGATTGTTATAATTTTTATAAGTTCTAATCATATAAGTTTTTATCTTTAAATTAAAACTATAATGGTTATCAAAGAATAAAGCTGATTTCTAAACTAATTTTTATTTGAATCTATCTAAAATTAGACATTTCAAGGACATAAAAATTTCAATTTTTAGTGATCTAACAGATTCAAAATTTGGCAATCGTGATAATTTCAAATAAAATCTGATGGTTTGATAAGCGATTTTCACAATTTACAAAATTTTACACTTTTAAAAATACTTTAACAAAAGTTTTAGATTGAAATTAATTAAATGATATATAAAATTATTGGTTTCATAAAAATTATTGAATAATTTATTATTGATGAAATAAAATATATTGACAATTAATGAATAACTAGCTATTTATTAAACATAAATGTAATCATTTAATGAATTACAGTTCTTCCTCTGACAGTTCTTCCTCCTACACAAGCTCCACAAGAGCACAAGCTCCCGCTCCTGCACAAGCTCCCGCTCATCTAAGATAGCTCTGTATAATTAAAATGTTATTTTTTTCAAAATATTATAGAAAGTTTGAGATTGAAATTCATTAAATGATTACATTTATGTTAAATAAAAAAAACTTAATAGCTTATTATTGATTAATTGTCAACATATTTAATTTCATCAATAATAAATTATTCAATAATTATTATGAAACCAGTAACTTAATATCATTTAATTAATTTCAATCTAAAACTTTTGTTAAAGTATTTTTAAAAGTGTAAAATTTAGTAAATTGTGAAAATCGCTTATCAAATCTTCAGATTTTATTTAAAATTATCGTGATTGCCAAATTTTGAATCTGTTAGATTACTGAAAATTGAAATTTTTATGTCCTTGAAATGTCTAATTTTAGATAGATTCAAATAAAGATTAGTTTAGAAATCAATTTTATTCTTTGATAACCATTATAGTTTTAATTTAAAGATAAACTTATATAATTAAAACTTATAAAAATTATAACAATCAAGAAGAATCAAACAATACATATATTCTTATAACGACGTTTTTGAAGTGCTCTCTATTAAACTTGAATAAGTCCAAATTTTGTTAAATATGTCATAGTATGTACTGGGATCTTATTTCAACAAGGTCATCCACGCTATACTAAATCTGTGCAATCGAGATTGCAACTCTCTTGTCCTCTGACTGCTTCTGGGTGTTCTTTGATTGTTGTCCTACTTTTCATCCTTCGCAGTTGCCTCTCACTTCTAGCCCTCTTTGATGCCTTTGGTTGCCTTTTGAAACAAGTAGCGCCTCTTCCTTATAATCAACGGATGCTCATCCATCACCAAGTCTTCCACATGACCTTGGTGGGGCTTTAAGGTATCTTCTTGAGTTGGGGCTTTCAGGTCCTTCCCATCTTTGTGAAAAATATGTCTACTTGGTCATCTTAGTTGAACCTGAGACTCGAGCAGCCCAAAGCATACAATGCAATTGAAGGGAATTGGTTCATATTATAATTTTATGATGCAGTTCACTTAGGAAGGATTGTTCTGGTTAACACAAGTGCTACAGGGAAAAACACTATAGAAGTATTTGGTGGTACTCTGACAGGTTGTCTGTGCATGAACAAGGGCTTAATGCCAAGCCTGTTTATGAAGTGAAGATGAAACTGTGGAAATAACCTATGTTTAACCTATGTCTATGTGGTTATTCTGAGGTGAAGACTTGGTTATTCTGAGGTGAAGACTTAATGGTTCAAAATAACCTAAGGTTAATGGTTTAACATGCATATAAATAAAACCTAGGTTTCAATGGTCGAAGACAGTTAAATATTACGGTCAAATGAGATCGAGCCATGTCCAACTTTTGAATATAGAACTGTGCAAAACCGACGCTGAGATCGGTGCCGATTCCTTAAGAATTGGTGCCAGATTATAAATACAAGTAGAAAGATCAGATCGGCAGTTGAGCAAGTTATTTGGTGTAAGCGGATTCATTCCATATGAATGCCTGTGGTCTCGGGTGTAAATAAACTTGTATTGCCTATAAGTTATTGGCAATAGTCCATTGTCTTTTGTTTGCATTAAGTCCATTGGGTTAAATGTCATTTTACAAAGTATAAACCATAGGCTTTGTTTAAGTGATCTTAGAAGATTCTTTAGACATTTCTCAATTTGATCCTATCAGTGGTATCAGAGCCAGGTTACTTGAAATGTCTAGCAGGTTTGGAGCTGCACTTCTCAATGGAATCAAGGTTTATGAAGGGGGCCCTGGATTTCAAATCTGGAAAGAACAAATGAAAAATGTTATTGAGAATGAAAATCTGTGGGAATTACTAGATGAAACTAGCTCTAGTAATACTAATGGTACAGTGAGTTTGGTTGCAGGAAGAAGGGAGAGTAGTGCTTCTGATGAAGCATCTGCAGAAGAAGGATTAAATGCAACTGCAACAAGTAGTATTGGTGGTGGTCTTGTTGGTGTTGACAAGGCAAAACTGAAGGAAGCGTATGCAATACTTACCAGTAAGGTAGGGGCATCCATTTTGTTGAAGGTTAGAGGCAAAACTCCAGGTGAAATTTGGAAATACCTTCTCAAACATTATGAAGAAAAGAGTTCTTCTCAAATTGACATTCTAGATAAAGAGTTAAGGAAGCTAAGACTTAGAGAAGAGGATGATTTGACTAGTTTCTTCTCAAAGTTTGATAATATAGTGGCAGATCTAGAAGGTGCAGGTGTGATCATGACAGATCAACAAAAACTTCTACATGTGGCCAGGGCAGTTGGAGAGAACAAGCAATTAGCCACATTAATCAGAAATGTAGCCAGGAGCAGGGAAGTTGCTGAGGAGATGATAAGGACCGAATTTGAACAAAACAAAATTCTAACAGATGATGTTGATAAAAATGTTGAAGTTCTTTATGCAGGTCGACCTAAGTATAAAGGGAGCAACACAAAACAAGCAAAACAAAGAGGGAATATTGGTCCTTGCTATCACTGCAAAGCACATGGTCACTTGAAGGCTAATTGCCCTAAACTCAAAGATGTTGAATGCTATAACTGTGGTGACAAAGGTCATTTTGCAAACAGGTGTTCTAGCAGCAAAGGAAGGAGAGGCAAGCCAAATAAAGGGAAACAAGCAAAAGGTGGTGGAAGACAGGAACCAAGGGTAAATCTGACCCAAGAAATTGAAGAAGGGAGTAGTGAAGATGATGAGGACGCTGAGATAAGCAATATTTCTGTTGAAAATTCTAGGAAGCAATCTAATGATGCAAATGATATGTTGATATTAAGAGAAAACAGTAACAGGGTCTGCCACACTTCTTAAGGATGAAAAACATGAGAAAGGAGGCTACATCAGATTAGGGAATGGAGGCTTACAAAAGATTCAACTTTCTGGAACTTTAGAATTGTTTGATCTTCAAGGAAAAGCAGTTATCTTAAAAGATGTGTTGTGTGTACCTACATTAGTGAGGAATTTGATTTCCATCAGCCAGCTTGTGGACATGGGATATGCTGTCATATTTGACAGAAAGAAATGTACTATTTTGATGCATAATGAAGTCAAATTTCTGGGAAAGAGAGTAGGAAACCTTTTTGGTTTGGAAAATAATCAAGTGCCATGTGTAAATGCAATTATAGACTCTGATATAAATATTTGGCATCAAAGATTATGTCATACAAGTAACAAAAATATTCTGGCCATGGCAAAACAGGGATTAATCGAGCACTGCCAATTAGAAAATGAAAACAAATTGTGCTATGGTTGTATGGTTGGCAAACATACCAGATTACCATTCAAAAAATCCAATAAGAGAGCTAAGAGAATTCTGGAGTTGGTGCATACAGACTTATGTGGACCTCTTAATGTAAGAGGCATAACAGGAAAAAAATACTTTATTACTTTCATAGATGATTACAGTCGAAAGGCCAAGGTAAAGTGTTTGAGAACAAAGGATGAAGCCTTTGAGGCTTTCAAAAATTATATTGCAGAAGTAGAGCTTGGAACAGGGAACAAAGTGAAGTGTGTAAGATCAGATAGGGGAGGAGAATACTTGTCAACAAGATTTAAAGCTTTTTGCAAAGCAAGGGGAATAAAAAGGCAATTGACATGCTCTCACTCTCCACAACAAAATGGTGTGGCAGAAAGGAAAAATAGGACAATATTAAATGCAGTGAGAGCAATGATTAAACATACAGGACTGCCAAACTTCTTATGGGAAGAGGCAGTAAGAACTGCAGTTGAGGTACAAAATTTGCTCCCATCAGCAAGTATTAATGGATCTCTTCCAGAACTACTTTGGTCTGGTAATAAGCCAAGTTATGGCAAACTAAAAAGCTATGGATGCTTAGGGTTTGTGCATATTCCTAAAGAACAAAGGAAGAAACTTGATGATAGAGCTTTAATAGCCTATCTGGTTGGATATGATGAGCACTCTAAAGCTTATAGGCTGTTTTATCCTGCAAGAAGAAAAGTAGTGATGAGCAGGGATGTTGTCTTTGATGAAAGACAACATTATAAAGACACTAAATCAGCTGATGTGACAGTCAAACAGAAGGAATTGTCTCAAGATATACAGTCATATGACAAATTAACCAGCATTTATGATGATGATCTTGAAACTAATACATCAGTTTTGCAGGATAACAGAGTTGCAGATGTGCAGATAGAACAACCACCTGAGGAAGAAGAACTCATTGCACAAGAAGAACAAGCAACTAAAGCCAAAGTTCAAGTTGGAAGAAGAACCAATGCTCAAATATTACAAGACGAGGCAACAGAGGTTAGTACTGATTTATTTGGTAGAGATCCCTCAGGTAAAAGCAGGAGATTGAAACATAATGCAGCAGAGATAAATATCATTGAGATTTTAGCAATGATAGATTTTGAAGCCCCCAAATCATTCAAGGAAGCAGTGGAAAGTTCAGATGCAAGTAATTGGGTTAAGGCAATGGAAGAAGAACTTGATGCCTTCAGGAGAACTGAAACCTTTGATTTAGTGGACCTTCCTAATGGTAGAAATGCTGTAGGATGCAAATGGATATTTAAAATTAAGCAGAGTACTGAAGGAGACAAGATAAAGCACAAAGCAAGATTTGTAGCTCAAGGTTTTTCCCAAAAACCAGGGATTGATTATGATGATACCTTTTCCCCTATAGTAAAGATGACAAGCATAAGAATGCTGTTAGCAATGGCAAATGCTCAAGATTTAGAGGTACATCACATGGATGTCACCACCGCTTTCCTTAATGCAAAACTAGAAGAGGATATTTATATGAAACAACCTCCTGGATTTGAACAAGGGAAAAACAAGGTGTGGAAACTAAAAAGAGATGTTTATGGTCTGAAACAATCACCTAGGAAATGGTATTTGTGCATGGATTCCTATCTGAGGGAGCAGGGTTTCACTAAACTCAAAGATGATGGAAATATATATTTGTTTAAAGAAGGAGCAGAATTCTGTTACATAGCCTTATATGTGGATGACAATGTTATGATCAGTAGTAACTTGGAAGTATTGCAAAAGTGCAAAGACATATTGAAAAGCAGATTCAAAATGAGTGATCTGGGGGAACTTAAAAGGTTTTTAGGGATCGAAGTTCATAGAGACAGAAGCAATAAAGTTATGACTCTTTCACAGGGACTAAATATTATGGGAATACTCAAAAGATTCAACATGGAAAATTGTAAGGAGGTAAAAACCCCAATGGTACCAAGAAACAAAGTATCAAAGGATCAATGTCCTCAAACAGATAAAGAGAAAGATGAAGTTCAAGATTTGCCTTACAGGGAATTAATTGGATGTCTCCTTTACTTGGCAAATAGCACCAGACCTGATATTTCATATGCTGTTAATATATTGAGTAGATATTGCAACAATTTTGGTATAATGCATTGGCAAGCTGCCAAAAGGGTGATCAGGTATTTGAAGAGGACAGTAAATCATGGTATCATGTTTAATTCTAATAATCTTAGACTTGAATCCTTTTGTGATTCAGACTGGGGAGGGGATCCAGATGAAAGAAAATCCACTTCAGGATTTATCTTAATGCTAGGTGGTGGCCCTATATCATGGAAATGTAAGAAACAAAGTGCTACTGCACTTTCATCTGCTGAAGCAGAATATTCTGCTACAACTCTTGCTGCTAAAGAAATGATTTGGAGCAGAAGACTGTTGAATGAGATTGGAATGCAGCAAGAAGATCCTTTAATATTATTCTCTGATAGCACGAGTTGTATTGCTATGACCAAAAATCCCATCTTACATGAAAGGACAAAGCATATTGAACTGGAGGCACATTTTATCAGGGATTTGGTAAGTAAGAATATTATACAGGTTGAATATGTTCAAACAGATAAGATATACTCACTAAGCCATTAGCAGAACCAAAGTTCAAATATTTGAGGAGCTTGATCAATTGCAAAAATTATAATATGAAGGGAGAGTGAAGGGAATTGGTTCATATTATAATTTTATGATGCAGTTCACTTAGGAAGGATTGTTCTGGTTAATACAAATGCTACAGGGAAAAACACTATAGAAGTATTTGGTGGAACTCTGACAGGTTGTCTGTGCATGAACAAGGGCTTAATGCCAAGCCTGTTTATGAAGTGAAGATGAAACTGTGGAAATAACCTATGTTTAACCTATGTCTATGTGGTTATTGTGAGGTGAAGACTTGGTTATTCTGAGGTGAAGACTTAATGGTTCAAAATAAGCTAAGGTTAATGGTTTAACATGCATATAAATAAAACCTAGGTTTCAATGGTCGAAGACAGTTAAATATTACGGTCAAATGAGATCGAGCCATGTCCAACTTTTGAATATAGAACTGTGCGAAACCGACGCTGAGATCGGTGCCGATTCCTTAAGAATTGGTGCCAGATTATAAATACAAGTAGAAGGATCAGATCGGCAGTTGAGCAAGTTATTTGGTGTAAGCGGATTCATTCCATATGAATGCCTGTGGTCTCGGGTATAAATAAACTTGTATTGCCTATAAGTTATTGGCAATAGTCCATTGTCTTTTGTTTGCATTAAGTCCATTGGGTTAAATGTCATTTTACAAAGTATAAACCATAGGCTTTGTTTAAGTGATCTTAGAAGATTCTTTAGAGATTTCTCAATTTGATCCTATCAGCAATCACTGGAGGTCCCTTGGGACATGATGGTATCAACTTAGATATGCAGCCTTCCAATGCCAACATCTAGATGGTCATCCCCAAGCCTTTGACTATTACCACTATCAGATGGATCTACCGCGGTTATGATACCCTCTACAAAGATTGTTCCCGTGCATGGATGCATCAAAAAAGCATCCATCTTTCTCCATTGGAGTCTAGGGCATTGTCTCACGCTTGCCTTGCTTTTCTCGATTTCAATTGAAGCCATTTCCTATATGAAAAAAAATTCCTAATCTATATTAAAAATGCCATTAAAAAACAATCAACAATTCAAGAAAACATTGCATTAATATTCCACATTTAGCAAAATTTATTGCACTAATATTTAATATTGAACTTAAAACCATTGCACCAATATTTAACATTTAACAAAGTCCATTGCATTTAACATTTCCAAAAATAAAAAGTCAATGCACTAAAATAAACGTTTTAGCCAGTATTTAGGCCACTTTACTCCTCCTTTCTTCGAACTCTGTTCTGTGACTTTGTCTGACTCTCTTAGAAGATCGATCGAGGCGATCATCACCGAAAATGCAAGCTGGTTCATGTCATATAACGTTGGCTTGCTCTACGAATTGTGACACATCAAACGCTGAAGTCCTTACTCAAACCTTCTCCTCGAAAGGTCGATACAACTTGAGAAGAAAGTGAGGATTCTTTAGTAAGTTTTTTGCGCTATAACGTTTGATTTTTGTTTTTGGAATCTGTGTTCTTACTTCCATGTGGTTTTGACACTATTTAGAGGATCTTAAAGTCTCCTGATACTATTTCCAGCCCGATAAACCCCTATTCTTGATTTGGAAGTTCCTATTAGAGAATAAACCAGCTATGGAACTGGCTTCTTCTTCCTCCCAATCTGCCAGGTATGTTCTTAAGAGCCTTTATTGATTTTTATTTCCTGTTTAGGATTACTATTTTTAGATAGGTCAAGTTGAGGAACTCTATTCAGATGGGCCATGGTTATTGTTTTTATTTACTCAGAGCCCTGAATAAGAAAAAGAAATTTAACTGTCGCCTAGGAATCTCTCACAAAGATACAAAAGAGAAAAAGGATTGTAGGTCATGGCTCTTTTCTAAAGAAACCAGAATCGGTTGCATTGGATTGCTCTATAAACATACCAGAGAAATTAGAAGATTGCAATATCAAACCTAGTAACCCAAATTACATCATGCCTTGCAAGATTTGCATCATGATATCACTAGGAGGCTCAGTCTAGTTTGAGTCATTCCTGGCTCGCGAGTTGAGAACGCGTCAGCCTGGGTTGTATTCTCGACTCGCGAGTTCAGAACTATTCTCGACTCGTGAGACGAGAAAGCTTCCACTGACACCTAGACTAGATCCCTCCCCCCCACGCTCCCTTGTGTAGATTTGTCCAGTCTCCCGGTTTATTTTTGACTCGCGAGTTGAGAATGCCACCATTCAGACTGAATCCCTTCACTCCAAGACTGAAAGAGTAGAGGGGCTCAATCTTGATAGTCGCATTCTTGACTCGCGAGTCGAGAATGCCAACTTGATACTACATTCTCAACTCACGAGTCGAGATATGCCTCAATCCACACTAATCTCTATAGCAATCCCGACTGGTTAGTTGACCTGCGAGTCGAAGGTGCTTCTACCCAGACTGGATCCCTCTCCTTCGAGATTCGAAGGGAAGGGGCCTAGTCTAAGTGGAGACATCTGCGATTTGCGACTCGAGGCTGCATTCTCGACTCGTGAGACGAGATATGCCTCAATCCACACTAACCTCTCTAACAATCCCGACCTGCTAGTCGAGATTGCCTAGTCTAGGTGGAGGCATCTACGATTTTTGACTCGAGGCTGCATTCTCGACTCGTGAGTCGAGATATGCCTCAATCCACACTAACCCTTATAGCAATCCCAACTGGCTAGTCGGGATTACCCATTCTCGACTCATGAGTCGAAGATGCCTCTACCTAGACTGGATTCCTCTCATTCGAATCCGCGAAGGGGAGGGTCTAGTCTGAGTGGAGGCATCCACAATTTTTGACTCGAGGCTGCATTCTCGACTCCGAGTTGAGATATGCCTCAATTCATACTAACCCCTCTAGCAATCCCGAATGGCTAGTTGGGACTGCCTATTCTCGACTCGCGAGTGAAGGTGCCTCTACCCAAACTGGATCCCTCTCCATCAAATTCTTGAAGGGGCCTAGTTTGAGTGGAGGCATCTATGATTTGCAAGTCGAGACTGCATTCTCGACACGTGCATCGGGATATACCTCCTTCTAGAAATCGAACTCTGTTCTCTATCTAAAAAATCTAACCATGCTCTTTATCTACGAAATTGAACTCTCCCCTCTATCTAAAAAGTGAACTCTGCCCTCTATCTAAGAAATCGAACTCTACCCGCCATCTAAGAAATCAAACTCTTCCCTTTATCTAAGCAATCGAACTCTCCCCTCTATCTTTCGTATGGTAAGCTAGAAATAAAAAATCAAATCTGGCCTCTGTCTAACTAACAAGACCTGCAGCTATTGGACATTCTCTTCATTTGCTTTCTTCCTTCCTGAGCATCTCTCAACATAGAAAGTTTCTTGATCCAGAAACATGCTCAACAAGGAAACAGGAAATCAAATGAGCCCTCGAAAAATTCTACATATTCAACATTTCCAATAGGTCTACCATTTGGCAATCTAACACATTCTAGGAAACAAGTATTCTAGCATTCATATCTAAGCACATCATTAAAACAATGGAAAACACTTTATCTCTTCTCGCAAATATTCTCTGGGCGATTGTATCATAGATTCTGATGCCTCTCCAAGGGTTTTTGCTTCCTCCTTCGGCCTCATCAACGGGGCTTCTCGCTGAATAACTTTTATCAAGGCAATTTTTGTATATCTTGTCTCCATGACGATGCAATAATGAGGTCCGTGTCCTCGAGCTCATCTCCCATAGGCATCAATCAAATCAATTACACATACCAAAAGCATCAGTTAGTTTGAGTCATAGATTCATGCAAACGCAGGAGTTTACAGGGTCTGGTGTCGTCATGAGCGGCTGAGAGAAAAGTGTCTGATGCTTCAGCTACTAGTGCATGATAAAATTGCCTGTTGAACCAAAATGAATATGATATTAGAATAAACGTTTGAGCAGGCTGAGGATGGCCGTGTGTAACGGGCCTGTCGTGTTAACCCTCCAGGTAACTTAAAATACTCAAATAACCATTGGAATACTGTAGCAAATTTTTACTTTAGATATGGTATTGACTTAGTTACTGTAGCATTGTTGACCTGATGAGATACAACCAAATCAGAGCTAATCGATCACCAAATTTCTTCTTTTGTTTGTTTCTGGCCAACTCATTAGCAGAGTCGTCCTCCCTGCAATCAAATAGTATGATCTTCGACGGTCTAGGCATCGGAATTGGCCGACTTGCCGAGATCCCATTCATATGGGATTTTCCTCCTTAAGTTTGGGCCAGCTCAACTATTGAAAATAGAATAAGGTTCAGAATAAACCATTGAACCTAAGAATAAATCATGAACCCTTTAAAATTTCTTAGGGTTCCGTGATTACAATGTATCTTCTATACAATTGTATGTACAACCTATGTATATAACATTTGTGACAAAAATTTTGTGATGATCCAACCCTATAATTCCAACAGATTGGCTAGATCTCATGTTTCATAGAATCATGGATGAACTTGAGTGCCTTTGCAAAAATCCAGATACTGCAGACTCAGCTATACAAGCTCATTTCCAAGCCATTATAATTATTCAACATTACCTCCCTATTCCAAATCTCAATGCCATCTCAAACATGAGTCTAAGGCCTCTTCTTCGATCTCGCAGTCAAGATCCCTCCAGAATCGGTGCCTTGTGGGACCTTCACTCAACACGGTCTCCTACTTGGCAGCCCATTAATTTGCTACCAAATCTTTAGTCTCCCTCGTCTCCTCAACAACGTCCTCAAATGTCTGCTACCACCACTTCAGTCATTCCCAGATCTTCCTTTTCACATTCCCTTCCGCCCAGTCGTTCTGCACATCAAGAACACTCACGCTCGTCTGCTACACAAATGTGCCACACCTCCACCCTCACATCACGCCAGGTACTTTACGAATATTAGGAAAATGTGACAAGTTGCACTTTTCAGCTTCAAAACTCGCAAGAAAAGACTCATGACTGAAACGTGAACTCCAACAAGTTCAAACTCAAAAATGCTAAATTGGAGTCAAGGCTTCAGAGTCATCACGATGATTTTTTGTATCTTAAGGCTACTAAAAAATGATAGATAGATAGATAGATAGATAGATAGATAGATAGATAGATAGATAGATAGATAGATAGATAGATAGATAGATAGATAGATAGATAGATAGATAGATGGTATTTTAATGTCCAAGGGGGATAGAGCAGTATTGTTTTTGCCGAGCAATACCGCTCAAATTTCCATGCATTGGAATTTAGACTATAGGAAAAAATCGACTAGATAAATATTGAACTAGACATTTTTATTTTCAATATAAATTCTTTGCTAAATATTTAATATAGAGAGAAGAGCTTAGATCATGATGGTGCAATATGTACAACAACTTTATGATTACAAAAACAAGTTATGGATGAAGTTATGGGTGAACTTTCTCGCCTTAACGATTAAAAAAGAAATTTATGGGTAAAATCTTATCGCCACGAATACTATGGAACTGGGGTTATGTAGCAGACCTAGCCACTATACATATTCATTTGAATATATCTATCCGACTTATATATTTTCTCATAGAGGGCTGCCTGACCGCTGAGGCATCCCTATGATAATTGGAGCAGCCCTCTGATAATTGAGGCAACCCTCTGATAATTGGAGCAATCTTAGTCATCCAAATCTAAAAGTCAAAATCCAATGACTAAAATTCAATCAAATATTCGCCTCCTAGCTCTCCAAATCTAGAAGTCAAAATCCAACGACCAAAATTCAATCAAGCACTTCCCAACAGATCTTGGCCATTCAACAACTTCTAGAGTATTTTAGGTCAATTTCTAAATCATTTCATCCTCATCTTAATTTTTTTTTTGTACAGAAGTAGAAATTGAACCCCTGCCCTATAGAATTGAACCCCTCTAGACCCCCCATGCCAACCGCTAAGGGATAAGCATCGATCATATTACATATTGTTTTTTTTATATCCTTAAGTCTATTGCTTCCTAGAAAGCTCTAAATGTTCTAGATAGTTCTAGAGTGTTTTAACTAAATATTCTAGAATGTTCTAGAAGTTCTAGAATGTTCTAGAAAGTTTTAGAATGAGCTTTGACTGATCATCTAGCATGGATACGCACCTCAAGCTAAAATAGAATTTGCTAAGAATAGTAAAATTTGAAAAGTTTTTAAAATAGTAACTTTTTGCTGGAATCTATGGGAATCTAATGGAATGTCATAAAATCTAAGGGAATGTTCTAGAAAGTTCGAGCATGAGACCCGACTGGTCAACTAGCATGGATAAGTACCTCAACCTAAAATGGAAGTTGATGAGAATAGTAAATTTTGAAAACTTCCTAAAAGTAGTAACTTTTTGCTAGAATCTAAGAGAATCTAATGGAATGTCATAAAATCTAAGGGATCTAGAAAGTTCTAGAATGAGCTTTGATTGATCAACTCAACCTAAAATAAAAGTTGCTAAGAATAATAAATTTTGAAAAGTTCCTAAAAATAGTAATGAGCACCCAACCTAAAGCAGAAGTTGCTAAGAATAAAAACTTTTGAAAAATACCTAAAAATAGTAAGTTTTCGCTGGAATCTAAGGGAATCTCATATAGTCTAACGAAATCTAAGGGAGAATCTTCATAAACTCTTAGAGCCCCTAAAAATAGTAACTTTTTGCTGGAATCTAAAGGAATCTAAGGGAATCTAATGGAATGTCAAAAAATCTAAGGGAATGTTCTAAAAAGTTCAAGAATGAGCTTTGATTAGTCAACTAGCATGGATAACTCAACCTAAAGTAGAAGTTGCTAAGAATAGTAAATTTTAAAAAGTTTCTAAAAATAGTAACTTTTTGCTGGAATCTAAGGGAATTGAATCGACTGTCATAAAAAGTAAGGGAATGTCCTAAAAAGTTCTAGAATGAGCTTTGATTGGTCAACTACAATGCATAAGCACTTCAACCTAAAATAGAAGTTGCTAAGAATAGTAAATTTTGAGAAGTTCCTAAAAATAGTAACTTTTTGCTGGAATTTAAGGGAATTTAATAGAATGTTATAAAATCTAAAGGATTATTCTAGAAAGTTCTATAATGAGCTTTGACTAGTAAACCTCATAAAGCCCAGGGGAATCTTAGGGAATCTCATAAAATCTAATAGAATGTAAGGTAATCTTAGAGAATCTAAGGGTATCTTCATTGAATTTAAGGGAATCTAAGGGAATTTATCACAAAATCTAAGAGGGTCTGAGAGATGGAATCTCATAAAATTAAAGAGAATCTAAGTTCTAGAATGAGAGTAATTTTTGAAAAGTCCCTAAATTGTAATTTTTGACTGGAATCTAAAGGAATCTCATAATGTCTAAAGAAATCTAAGGGAGAATCTTCATAACTCTTAGGAAACTGGAACATGCACAAACTAGGACATGCACCGTAGGATCGATTAAAAAACTTGTCTATATATATTCTCATAGAGGGCCACTGAATATCACTATCACTATCACTATCACTATCACTATCACTATCATCATCACTATCATTATCACTATCACTATATATATGTTTACAAGGCTCGCGTTTGCTTATACAATTTGTGATCCTGGCCGTCGAAGGCCCAGATTGCCCGGTGGAGATTGACATGTTTGGAGCGATCTCGACCGTCAGTTGAGATGAGGTGGACGATCCAGATTGAATGGTTTTAATTGACAAATTTGGGTGCACCTAGACCATCAATTAAGCCAAGGTGAACGATCCTACAATCGACATTGATTTCGATTTTGATCGTCGATCTGGTAGATCCACCACGTAACGAGATCTCGACCATTAATCAGGATCAAGATCGTAAGTTCACGTTGCATGCTCGGACCTTAAGGAGAGGCTTTTAAAAGTTTTTATGTTATTGGATGGATTTGAACCCTGGCCATTGCCCCTCAAGCCCTGCATTCTAAGCATTAGACCAGGCATTATTTCATTGAAAATTGACGTCTATCACTATATATATATCTTTATATTAGGCTCGCGTTTGCTTATACAATTTGCGGTCCTAGTCGTCGAAGGCCCAGATGGACGGCCCAGATTGCCCGGTGGAGATTGACATATTTGAGGCGATCTCGACCGTTGGTTGAGATAAGGTGGACAATCCAGATTGAATGATTGTAATTGACGAATTTGGGTGTATCTAGACCATCATTTAAGATGAGATGAACGATCCTACAGTCCACATTGATTTCGATCTCGATCGTCGATCTGGTAGATCTGCCATGTGACGAGATCTCGGCCATTAATCGAACACATTGATTCGCCTGTCCGTCCCTATTTGGGCACTAATTATTGCACAAACAACCAACAAAATAAACTTAGAACCTTTTTTTACACCAAAGGAAAAGCCCATCTGGTATCTTGTAGAGAGGTATCGAAAGAGAAAATATCTGAGAAGTACATGAACATTCATAATACCAATCAACATTGAAGAAGAACAATAGGTCCTAGACTGAGGAGCGGATGTGTAAATTGATATGATCTTAGATTACATTTCGACTTAAATCTTATGCAAACAATCATGTTTTACTTAGGATTACAGTATGTGGAGCTAGCATTGATCTAGTAAGACATGTAAGCAGCCTCTATTACATTTACCATACTTTTATTGCAAGCAACAGAAAGTGTTGAAGACCTCTGTTTGAAACAGGTACGCATTCGGAAGCATACTTCTGTTGAAGACTTCTGTATGCAGCAGAAAGTCTAGAAGCAAGCAGCATGTTGGAAGACCTCTGAAACAAAAATGTCAAAAATGCCGGAAGCAGATGATGCATCTGAAGGATTTACCTGGATTTTCTTCGTACTTTCATAGCCTAATACTCCTTTGCTGATAAGTAATGTAATATGCTTTAAGCTCCGGCTACAAGGCCGAAGGAAAAAAAAAAAAAAAAAAAGGCCCTGCTTGTGGCATCCAAAACAGGAGTTACCTAGACATTTGACGTTTTTTTGTAGCCTAAACTTCTATGCCCGTTGGGGGATACGGAGATGGAACACAGATAGATGAGAGCATATCAGTGGTTCTGTTCTCAGGGGATCAAGCAAGCAAGGTGCAGTGCAATTCGGTAGTGCATCCGCTCTGGGCGCAGAGGGTCACGAGCCCAAACCCTGCCACCCCGAGTCAAGTCAACAAAACAAAGATCCTCTGAGAGATGCTACATGTGCATGATCACTGGCATCAGCGACATAAATCCTAATAGATGGCCAACTTCCATGTTTCTGCTGAATTTACAGATCTATGCTGGTAATAAAATCAAGTACCTTGCAGAGAGGTAATGCCTTGCATCAACCGGATCTTCATGTCACATACTCTCTCAACCGCCTGAATAAGCTCTATATCTAATCACACAAATGAACATATAGAAAGAAAAAACAGACAAATACAAAACATAAAATCACAAAACTAAATGAGCTTCTTGTTCTCAAAGCACAAACCTCAAATACCTTCCAGAAAGTGAACACAATGGGTAGCAACGCAATAGACCGAGGGAAGGTGATTAAGAAAGTTTTATCTAGCAAAACTCATCACCAAACTCAGATGTAGGACAACTCTAGCCTAAGAACCTTGATATCTGAAGAATATCAGGAGGAGAAGGAGCCGGCTTCTCCTGTCCTCGCTATGATTCGTGGCTTAAATTGTTTAACTGGAAAAAACTAGGCCCATGTTATGGTCGGATAGAAAACTTTGCTGGGAAAATCAATACTTGCCAGAAAACACTTTTTCAGATGCCAAATGTAACACCTGAAAAGGGCACACTGGCGTTACCACCCACTCCAAAAAACATTTTAAGTAAGTAGATGCTCTATTTTATCTTAATTAGGTTATTACTCTTAAGTAACATAACTTATTCTAATGAATCAATGCTTGGTCTAGTGGTCTAGTGCTTGGTCTATTTTAAAATATAACTTATTTTAATGAATTGATGCTTGGTCTAGTGGTTAAAATGGGGGGCTTGGGGACAATAATCAGGGTTTAAATCCCCCACACAACATAAAATTTTTAGAAGCCTCTCCTTAAGGGCCGAGCATTCAACATGAGCCGCGGGATCTTGAATCCAATCAAGGGCCGAGATCTCGCCACATGGCTAAGATTAAAGGAGCCATCGGATCTTGGATCGACGATCAGGATCAATAGCAACCGGGACCGTAGGATCTATTACATCTAATTTCCAAAACGATATGCACGGTAAACATATCCCAAAGCAACGTGAGCCGTAGGATCTCAGACCAACGATAACCTGGACTGTAGGATCTATTACATATAATTCCTAAAGCCATGTGCACCGTAGGATATGTCCCAAGGCAACGTGAACCGTAGGATCTCACAATGACGGTCGGATCGCACCGGTCCTTATAAGAACATATATATGTTAGATAGATATATATTGTAGACGATTCAAACATGTGATATAAAGTACCATATTGTTGGGGAGGGATCGGGGGTTTAATTTAATGGTTCAATTTCGTAATATGTTTGATGCCCCTTGCAATGGTTCGATGTGCTATCAAAGTATATATATTATTAGTAGGCTGTAGTATTTTGGGCCATTCTGACCGTGAAAGGCGCCATGTATGCACCCTGGACGGCTCAGATGCAGTAACGCGTGTTGATTTTTATGACCGTCCACTTGGCCAAGGAGGTGGACGATCCTATGGTCCACATTGATTTCGATCCTGATCGTCGATCTGTGAGATCTGCCACATGGCGCGATCTTAGTCGTTGGTTTACATATATGCCACGTGATGCAATCTCGGCCCTTAATTGGATCCAAGATCCTACGGTCGGGGAGCCGGCTCCTCCTGTCCTCGCTATCATTCGTGGCTTAAATTGTTTAACTGGAAAAAACTAGGCCCATGTTATGGTCGGGGAGAAAACTTTGCCGGGAAAATCAATATTTGCCGGAAAACACTTTTTCAGATGCCAAATGTAACACCCGGAAAGGGCACACTAGCGTTACCACCCACTCCAAAAAATATTTTAAGTAAGTAGACGTTCTATTTTATCTTAATTAAGGTCATTACTCTTAAGTAACAGAACTTATTCTAATGAATCAATGCTTGGTCTAGTGGTCTGGTGCTTGGTTTATTTTAGAATATAACTTATTTAATGAATCAATGCTTGCTCTAATGGTTAAAATGGGGGGCTTCGGGGCAATAACCAGGGTTCAAAACCCCTACACAACATAAAACTTTTAGAAGCCTCTCCTTAAGGGCCGAGGATTCAACATGAGCCGCAGGATCTTGAATCCGATCAAGGGCCGAGATCTTGCCACGTGGCAAAGATTAAAGGAGCCATGGGATCTTGGATCGACGATCATGTTCAATAGCAACCTGGACCGTAGGATCTATTACATCTAATTCGCAAAATCATGTGCACCGTAAGATATATCCCAAAGCAACATGAGCCGTAGGATCTCGGACCAACGATGACCTGGACTGTAGGATCTATTACATATAATTCCTAAAGCCATGTGCACCGTAGGATATGTCTAAAGGCAACGTGAACCATAGGATCTCGCATTGACGGTCGGTTCGCATCGGTCCTTATAAGAACATATATATGTTAGATAGGTATATATTATAGATGATTCAAACATGTGATATAGTTAAAGTACCATATTGTGAACACAAGATCAAATGACAACACTGCAGGCAGACTATCACAAATAAATGTATGTTGGCACTATCACCCCGCCACCATATTATCATAACAAACCAAAACATGTTTGATGGCATCATCACCCCGCCAGCACCCTAGAACTACACAACCAAAACCAAACTAGTTTAAATGGTTGTTGATCCGACTACGCTCAAAAAAAGCTTCAAAACAAAGAACAGGAAAAATGGCTTTTGCCTGCACGGTAGCTGCACAAATTGGCTTTTGACGAAGGCCCTACACAAATTGGCTTTGGCGAAGGCCCTAAACAAGTTGCCTTTGGCCTTGCATCTTTCCCAGATTTTCGGTAGAAATCATCCTCTGCATGTCGAAAGTAAGTCCCACCACGAGGACCTGCAATCAAACTAAGAATAGATATGCGAACAAACGAATGCCAACAACCATAAGCAGTGCCATACCAAGAGCAGGATGCCATCGCTGGAGTTGGGGCACCATTGCGAATCATGTAGCGGGACAACATTGCAAACAATAGCCCGAGCAGGGTAGCATTGCAAACTGGAGATGCCATTGCCATAGCCAGAGCATCCAAAATTAACCCTCACTAAAACTTTACATTACAATAATAGCATTTTTGTTGCAATTCTGACGTGTCAGGCACGTCTCTACTCTGATGCATGTCGGCACACCTTCCACGCCAGAATTGCAACAAAAATGCAATTCTTGTATACAAAAATTCCCCCAACAAGTGCATTCACCTGCTCAACTCTAGATTTGGAATACCAAACATATTTCAGATGACAAACTCTAGCCTCCAAATACTATAAGGATTTAGGCAACAAAGGACAATTTGACTTGTATGGCGCCTAAAAATGAACCTCCCTTGACTTTACATTGGGATATCATCGTGAAGCAAATTAGATGCTCATTATTGGCTTCCAAATCGTGCTTGATGATCTAATTGTCCCTTCTAGACACTATTAGTCTATGCCCTTGAACAAATTGCTCAAGTAGGTGATCACTTGAAAGGTATAGTCATGAACTATGTGTTTTCCCAATATTGCATTGCATATGTTGGCCTTGTTACTAAGATTATTAAGACTAGACAACCATAATGAATGTTCATCGGCAATTCCACAGACCTTTGTAAAAGATATATTGTATTGGGAAAATGCTTCTTATACTAACCACTTTTCAGCTTTCACTTATTGCCACATTTTTATAAAAGTTGTCATAGTCATCTAGAACCCATTTTCTACTCTAAAAGTTGCATGACCCTAAAAGAGTTCCAAGCAAAAAGTCTTCACCTTGAAAGAATTCCAAGACTCGTACATCACATATACATCTTTTATTTATCATGGCATGAGTAAACTTCAAACTATGCAATTATATTCAAAGGTCTCCATACTCTAGTGAAAGCTCATGTCAAGGACATCCTTGCCCATTATTAAATTCGTATATATCGTTTCATGCGTATTGTTAATGGTGATTAACTTCGTATGTACATTAACATTAGGGATGATTAGCATCGTATGTATCATTAATGGTGATGGCTTTGTATATACATTGACATTGGATTATGGGCCTTGCCCCATTTCACCAATTCATCTTGTGATAAGCTTCATATGTATCCTTTATGGCGTTCATATGTATCGTCAATGGCAATATCTCTCCATGTGTATCATTGATGGTGGTTAGCTTCGTATGGATCATTAATGTATCTCTCCCTCCACGTCCTTCAATAACAAATCCATATCCTTCAATAACAAATTCATTGGGATGCATTTGAGGTTTGGTTTTGTGTGTCCACGTCCTTCACTAACAATTCCAATGGCACATATTTGAGGTTTTAATTTTGTGCAGCATGGAGTAATTACCTCTAACAAGAAGTCTAAGACCTTGCCAACATGTCAAAGGCACGAACCACAATTTGGTATAATTCTTTCTTATTTTCTTGTAAATTTAGTCGAGGAAGATGGATAGTTGTTTTAAATATCATTTATGTCACCTTGTTCTTGTTCCTATATGCTATGCATATGGCCCTTCCACAATGTTCTCTTACACATAAATAAACAAACGTTGTTCCTATATGCTATGCATATGGCCCTTCCACAATGTTCTTTCACATAAATATAAACGTCCTTGTTAGGACAAAAATAACTTCTTGTGGTATAGTTTTTTATACTTCCGTTCCCCTTCCGACGGCCCTGATCTCCCCTCCCGCATGCGAGATTTATCCCCCGCCGTCCATCCCACGCTCCTTTGCTCTCGAGAATTTTTTCTTCCTCCCTATATCTGATAATCTGACTGATTGTTTTTCCGGCGGTGAAAAACTTTTTGGTTTTTTTGCGTATGAATAAGGGAAGGTTACATTTTCACGGAAGCATCATACTCTTTGATGGTGCAATGCGTCAAGACTCGTGTCCAGCCCGACGTTGCTGCATTAGTTGGTAAAAGAGGAAATGTTGGAAAATATCACATTACCAGCTGCAGCAAGAAAAATGGGTACAAAATTATCAAATGCAAAGAATTACAATCTGCTTTGGACCAAAGCAAAAAAGTCAAAGGGCTTAGTTTATTTGAAGAGAGGAAGACGTTCCCCTAAATAATTGATTGCTATTCTACAACTATAAACAAGAAGAATAAGGCTCATGTGAAAAGTTCGCTGCCAAGCGTGACAATTGTTGTTCCTCCTGTGGCCAATCCTCTCTCTTTTTCCATGATTTGTTCAAGTTCATTCACTACTCCATTTAATGTTGGCCTTTTGTCTGCATTGGAGTCTATGCACTGAAAGACCACAGCCAACATCCGGTGCATCCCTTCAGAATACCCAGACTGTATACCACTATCCACAATCATTTGTAAGCTTCCTGCTGCATGCATTAAATGGGCCTGCACATTCAAGAAATAGTGTCATCTTACATGCAGGCAGATCCATATTGAAGAGCGCAGTCATATCTACTAAATGTTCTTAAAGAAAGTATAACCAAGGTGAATGGCAGTTGAATAGCAATTAGGAAAGTTTGGAAGTTACCCATTCAATAAGATTGCCCTTCGGTGGTGCGTACGCTTCACTGATTGCTTCCCTCCCACTTATGAGCTCCAACAAAAAGACTCCAAAGCTGTATATGTCACTCCTTTTAGATGGCCTTTTGGTGTGATGGTATCTAAGATAACATAATGCAACGTCACCACCGTCATAAATTACTCCAATATGCAGGCATACTGTGGACTATATATTACTTGCTCAGGATCAACATAACCTATTGTGCCAACATCACTGGAGGAACCTAGACTTTTCCCAGCTTGTAAAAGCCCTGATAATCCAAAGTCTGTAACCTTTGCAACAAAATTCTCATCAAGAAGAACATTGCTGGACTTGAAATCCGCATGTGCAACCAGTGCTGTCTCCTCGTGTAAATATTGTAAGCCTGCATCAAAATAAATCATCAAATTTCCATATTGGTAAAAACAATAGTAGTTTCAAATATTTAAATGCACCTTTTCCAGCACCAACAGCAATAGAAAGTCTTTGTTTAAAGTCAAGACTTCCCCGGGGATTTCCATCTTTGTCTGCCAACATATAACATGGCCAACATATAACATGTTGTAGTTATAACAAATTGTAAATAGGACAATAACCAAATCAATATAGTAGCCATGCATACCGTATAAAAGGCTGCAGACATTTCCATTAGGAAGATAATCATATATCAGCATCTGAAGCTGACGATCGTTATCTTGACAACAACCAAGGAGACTAACAAGATGTCTGTGGCGCATCTGACAAAGCTGTTCGGCCTGTCCAATGTGAACATGCCATGCTGAGAAACTTTGAGGTAGTAAACTTGGAATTATGAATTTAAAGAACATATTAAAGAAACAGCTGGTGTAGAGTATAAAGGAAGTGCCTATAAAACCAATTAAATAACAACTCATTTAACTCCTTCAATATTACATATTAGCCAAACCTAGTTGCGATGATAATGAAATCACCTGCCCAATGTGTAGGCAGCAAAATGTTTACTCAGCATACAACAAGAAAAGACACTTGCAAATACGAAACTCAAAGGATGGTTACCTGGATAAGGAATTCATGACAGGGCATGCTACTCCTTTTCTTAATTGCAACTATTGTTCCATCTTCAAGAAGACCTTTATATACCATGCCAAACTTTCCTTCACCAATTAGATTGCTTGTACTAAAACCCTTGGTTGCATGGTCTAACTCTCCAAAGGAGAAAAATCTACCCCTTTGTACCTCTGGAATAATAGGCACACCACCTAGCGCTGTAGGGCTCTCTGCTCCCTTTGCCCAATCAACTATATGAGATGTTTAGTTAGCTTAATTTGCCAACATTGACAAAGCGCGACAGAAAATCATTCACTAAGAATGCTTTACCTTGCGCAGATGGGTCTGATGAACCAGTATCAGATGTATTACTTGGCCAGTTCTTTGCACGTAAGAGACACAATGAGACTAAGGCGATGGCCATGGCAACTAAAACTGCAGCACCCACAACACCCCCTGCTATAGCTGCCACATGTGTTTTTGACTTATGAGCTTGGGCCTTTGGAAACTCTTCCCCAGGGTCAAACACCAAGGCTGGTGCCAATGAGGATGTGCATGAAGTTAAATTATATTCTCCATTACGAGAACAAAGATCTGGATTTCCTGTAGCCCTGCAGCATACATAGACCATTAATTATATAAATTTCCCAGACAGATCTGCCTGTACCGGCTTCATAGCATCCTCTTCCAAACACATACTTGATCTTAATATGTCGTGATGGGGTTTCAGAAAATGGAAGAAGGCCAGAGAGTTTATTGTCTGCCAAGAATCTGCGAATTGACAGTACATAATTTAATAAGAATAGAAACATATGAGAAATTGATCAACGCACTAGGCTTGAATACTGACAGCTCATTTAACTTGGATAATAATAACAGGGTTGATGGAATTCGTCCTGTGAATAAGTTTTTGGATAACCGACTGTACGCAATTACCCGAGTAATGAATCAAACAGATTGTTAAGAATGACACTCTTTGTCCAGCAAAATCTTTTTCAGGCCAAGTGCCAACTTACAGTGAAATCAAATTCTTTATATTGCCCAATTCAGATGGTATGTTTCCCTCCAAATGGTTATCATCAAGCCATCTGCAAGGCACCAATGAAAAGTCTGATTGAGACTCGTGAAGAGGATCCAATCCATCAGATGCTATACGTCAAGGAGCATATATTAACAGGATTGAAGAGAAGATTATCAACAGAAAACACTAAGACTCACAGGTAATTCAGGCTTGTCAAATTTCCAAGTGCAGGTGACAGTAATCCATGGAGTTGTAAGCTTGATAGCTTCCTGCAAGAGAAGAAGCTTATAAATAACATGAGACCTGTTGTAATTCTGAATCAACCACTTATAGGACTTACAGAGACGTAACAGCAGAGTTCACTTTGTTGCCTGTGCATTTTACACCCCTCCATTTTGAACGACATGGATCTCCCACCCAGCTATTAAGACTTGGAGGTCCACCGATGGCAGTTTTGAATGCAAGAAGAGCTTGGGCTGTAGACAACCAAAATGGAGAATAAATGGTAGGCAGCAGGGCAGTTCTAACTAAAGAAGGAATAGAAAGAATGTTGAACGTATGTACCCATAATGCAGGCAAACATACCATGAGAAGATCATTAACAAAATGATCCATAAACATTGAAGATCGCAAGAACATTAACCTTCCTTATATGGCATTCCTAGGGATTGATGGAGCATGAAATCAAGCACCATCAAGAATTTGTTTCTCTGACATGTTTACTGATTCTTTGTTTTGGTCAATGTTATCAAGGTGAGCACCCCAACAATTGAGCCATGGCTAATGTGAATGCTAGTGATTTAAAAAAATGAGTAGGTTTTAGATTTGTTAACACTGGAAGTGTTCATCGAAACAAGATCATTTATCATATTCGAGCTGTAAATGAAGCAAAGAAGAATGCTAGTACCTGCAGCTGGCTGAGAATGTACTGGCAATAGTCTCCAAAATAAGAGCTGCACAAAAACAAGAAACAAGCTCCTACTAGTCCCCCAATGCAGCATCATTGATCCGTAGAGCAGCACCTCCACGCATGGCTGCACAGGGTTTCCGCTGTTCAAACTTCCGGCGGCCCTTTGCTAGATCCTCTCTGCTATTCTAATGTTTTTTTTTCTGTCTAACAAGAGATTCCATGAATGGGCAGGGACTAAACTCAGGGTTGAGGAGAAAAAACAGAGCCAAGATGCCAAACTCGTGTGAAATGACGCATTCGATTTGTAGGCAAGGCCAAATGAATGGAAACAAGAAAAGGAACGTTTAGCGGCTCTGAGAAGACCCAGAAGCAATATTGAAGAGATAGCGACAAGGGCTGCATGTTTTAATGCCTTAGCTTCTTCAGCTTGGCTCTGTGCATATTATGGGTCGTAGTTAGCCTCGATCTCCGGACCTTTTTTGCCTCGATAGATAGCATGTATGATGCTGCTTTTGACTCTCTGTGCTGGCCGGCACAGAGAAAAAGGGGGACAAAAAAAAATAAACAAAACAGGAAAGAAAAATGAGGAGCTTGGCAGAGGCCAGTACTTAGTTTATTGCATCCACCCCGTCGAACAGCCAACTGCGTTGCTCTGCTTCACACTTTTGCCCTGCTGTGCATTTAGGGCAGAAATCTGAGCAAATTTGCTTGAATCCCTGTAATGCCAGTAGATCTTTTGAACTAGACATGTGTAGCCAGTGCATTTTTGAAGCAAACCCGTTCAAATCGAACTGGCTACAACTGAGAAAGGTAAAGAAAGGTCAAGCCTTGAGGAATGGCAGAGTTTTCATGGTGGGTTTTTTGGCTCAATGAAGGCTGTTTTCCTTTGTCAGAAGATGAAAAGCTTAGGATTAGATCCTTGAAGAGGGAGTAAAGAAGACGTGAGTTGGATGGATTGGCCCATCAATTGAGCTGTTAAGATGTTCACGTTACGACCAGAAAGAGACAGGGGTGCTTGCCTAGCCATAGCCGTCCACAAAATTAAGTGCCCACAGATTTTATATGTAAAATCCTACCATTAATTTCCACCCCATATGGGTATTTTATATGTAGAATCCTACCTATAATTTTTCCACTTCCCCATTTAGCAGTACCCATTATGTTTTCTAGTACTAGATATTTGTAGTGGTAGTAATGTAGACGTTATGAAGGGGATAACATGCTAGTTGAGCCACTTCTAACAAACAAAAACTACAGTTACCCCCCAAGTCCAGCAAGCCACAACTATGGCACGTAGATTCTCTCAGCGGCTTCTGTCAAAAGAATGGCATGCAGTGAGAATAGGTTCTTGTTTAGGAGTACCTTGTTGCTTTGGCTCTGAAGCTTAAGGCCAAGAACTCTGGCCCCATGAGCCATTGGATGCCCTATCTCCAAGGCCGCACCTTGTAACTACCCGGTTCTCCGAACAAGTTTGGTTGCTCAGGAGCACAAACAATGGCTGGGTGTTGTCCTATTCTATTGCTATAGTGATTTTCTTTGTCCTACGTGTTGCTTTGTCTAGTGGTCTCGACAAGAAAAATAGATCAAGGCATAAGATCCAACAACGGTTTTCAACAAATTGGCTTCCATGGACCACTTTTATGTCACTCTCATTGTAATATACTCTGCCAATTTTATTTGCTCTACTTGTCATTTTCAACTTGCAATCAAGACGGGTCTAACTTATCATCTCTAAGACACAATGGCAAATCACACTAGATAGATAGATAGATAGATAGATAGATAGATAGATAGATAGATAGATAGATAGATAGATAGATAGATAGATAGATAGATAGATAGATAGATAGATAGATAGATAGATAGATAGATAGATAGATAGATAGATAGATAGATAGATAGATAGATAGATAGATAGATAGATAGATAGATAGATAGATAGATAGATAGATAGATAGATCTTAAAAAACCCTAGCTTCATTGGATTTACGTCTTTCAAGATTAATCCATTGAGTCTTGTTTCTATTCAGCTATAGGATATGAGATCCATTCTTTTTTTGTCTAGTCCATAAATGCTTATTTTCTTTAAAACGTCATATAAATAACTTCATTTAAGCGAATACTCAAAAAAAAATATATGCTTCAAGCAGAGAATGTGGAACTTGTTCATGAAGTACAATGTCTTCTTGATTGTATCTTGATAGCCTTTGTAAGACTTGATTATATAGGGAGACTAGCTTATCTCAATCAAGTGTTGTTTCATTTCGAGAATGGAAAATTGCTAACTTCGTCAAAATAGTAGCAATAATAGTGCTTGAAAATATTTGTTGTTGAACTTGTAATGATAATATTTCCAGAGCACACTGGGATTTCGTATAAAAAAGAGTAGCGTTTTTTTTTGTTTTTTTATTTTGGTGGTAAAGGGCGTTAATTTAGCCATCACATCGAAGAACATTAGATAAATCCCATTCTACGTCACATGGAGCCAATACACTACCTTGTTGCGATGCCTTATGCTAGAAGTTGTATCACATGGAGCCAATCTACTATCTAGCTACGATACCTTATGCTAGGAGTTGTATCACATAGAGCCAATCCACTACCTAGTCGCGATAACTTATGCTAGGAGTTGCTTGGATGTGATTACCTAGCCGCGATACCTTATACAAGGAGATGCATCACATGGAGCCAATCCACTGGTTAGCCGCAATACCTGATGCTAGGAGTTGTTTCAATGTGATTATTTAGTGATCCATAGTCATCATAATACCAGAGTTCTACTTTAAACTGTGAGATTTTGCATTGCATTGTGCTATTTCAATTCTTTTCTCTTTTCATTTTAATTTTCACCAAACTATTTCATGGACTCAAATCTATGGCACCTCACGGACTTAAGTCTAAGGCACTTCATCATTTTGAATGGTCCAATCACGGACACGAGTCCATTGTTCTATGATGATAAATAATATGGATTGGCAATATGAGATGTTGTGGATTACTCTAGTCCCTCTTCTGTTATAAATAATATTTATTATAAATTATTATGAATAGTTATAGATCCTTCTTTTACATGTTCCATTTGATTTTGGCATTCTTTAAAAATGTTGAGGCGTTTGGATATACCAACCAATCAAATATGCAGTAGGTGTAGTAAATGAGCAATCCATAACGCATTAGTAGGTAACAAATGGACTAGAAGAGAGGTTCTCAACACATCTAACATGTGCCTGATGATACCTCCACCACAGAAATATTAGAAGCTTGAACCACATTGTGACAATCAGACCGGTAAAACACACATCAACAAGAGGTAGTTCTTTTGTAACCGAGACTGTCGAGCTTTTAAAGTATCCAAAATTGTAGCTAAATCTTCTTTGCTCTCAGATAAAACCTGCAAAGCTATTGGGACATGATCCTTTCTAGACGCCCCAATTATATCCTTACACATCCAGCCACTAAATCGTTGAAATGACACTTTTGTTATAGAATCAGATGATTGCCAAGCACCAATGCTAACTGAAGTATGAGAAGCTACATTAGAAGTAGAGGTCAAACCTAACTGTGGAGACTCACCGCTAGAACTCTGACCTGCAACAGGAACACCTTGCAAAGGCAGAACTTGAAGAATTATAGGACTCTCCTTAACCAAATAGAATAGAACAAACTTCTACATGGCTTCAAAAGAACCATTGAATTATAAGAGCACTTGCCATTTCCTGTCTGATTTCAGGGGAATCATGTGCCGATAAGATAGAACTAGCCTTCCATTGATTCATGGCCCGCTTTGATGCTTCTATAGATTTCTATCCAATCTCTCATAAGAAGGTCAAAACTAAATAGACCAAGTCCAGTCCCTCAATGCAAACTGAACCCTACAAAAATAACACTGATGGAATTGAACAAGCTTCCAATGAGCTAAAGAACGCAGAAAACGGAGTCCAGATGCAAGAGTTATACTAGAAAATCTAATGGCCATCCTCAAGAAGAGCTCCCTAATGAGCGGTTGGTCGGACTTGAATCCATGACCTCGAAGCAATAAATTTTAAGGTTCCCATTACTAGACCGATGTTGGCCATATTTGAACCTATGACTTCAAGCGTGGTGGTTTAAGGTCCTACCAGTAGAGCATGCCCCGAAGGGCAAAGATGAATAACTTTGCTTGAAGATCACTGAGGATACCTTTTGCACTGCAATTAAGTGAGTAGTAAGTTAAGTTTATTAACTTCTTAGTTAGACTTATAGAAGTTCCTTGTGCGTATGACTACCATAAAATACAACGGTATGTACGTCAACTCAAAAAAAAAAAACAATTTTGACAAATACATGTGCCATACCAATAAAGTACGTATTGTACCTATAGGGTACCTACAACGTACGTACCATATGCCTATGATAAAAAAAAAAAAAAAAAAAAAAAAAGAAAAAAAAACTTATTTATTGCACAAAATGAATAAGTCCGTACAGTACGTATAAGTATGGCGCCTTAAGTTCGAAAAAAGGTGATGTACGAGTACGTCACCTACACTAAACATAAGGAAAAGTAATTAAATTCTTTCACATAAAAAAGTAATTTTTTTTTTTTTTTTGTTAATTTAAGACAAATGTCTGCATTATATTAGTGCTAACTTATTGCGAATGATAATGCATTCGCATATGCCTTGGTAAGTTAATCTAACTTAATGCTAACGGCAACTGCTTTGCACAATGCTTTTTTTATCCCTTTTTTTTCTAACTTCTAGAATCCAGTTTAGTTAGGTTAACCATCTATTAACTATTAGAATGCATTTATTTGGATGCCAATTTGGTCATCGCTTACAATATCAAATGAATTTCGGTTGTAAAGTAAAAAGCACTGATTATTAAGTAAAATGGGCTCTATATTCTAAAATCTATGTCAATGATTGCCTGCCATTAGCAGCCATTTTATTGCAAGAATCTCAATTATTCTAACGGCCTTTGGCTTTGATGTTTCTCCATTGACTTGATTTGTTGACTTTGACTTTTTTACATTGACTTGTCAGAAGCCAAAGCCAAGCTTTTGCTCATACTGGCATCCAAATTGGGCAGGCAGTGTAGAAACATCATTCAAATTGGGCAAGCGCCCAATTTCAAAGTGCCAGAAAATCATTCAAATTGGGCGAGATAATTAGCATCTAATTTGGGGTGGGCAAAAAAGTCATCGCCCTTGGGCGCTTTTGTCATGGTTTTCTCGAAGTTCCCAAAATGTTGTTATCTTCCAACACATGAAAGCTAAAGATGTTTTTCTATTTGAAATAATCTCTCGTTTTTCTTTTGATTTTCTCTTTACTTTCTTTCATATTGTTTGATTCTTTTGTGTACGTTGCAATCATATTCATTTTTTTTCCTTAGCCCATATAAGTTATAAAATCAAGAAAAAACAATATAAATAACCTTGTGCAAGACAAGTGGTTCTTCGAACTCCAAAATGATGATGAGACTTCCTCATTTGATCTAGCGCATGACTGAAGACAAGTTCAAGAGATATATTTGCAGCCATTAAGTTACTCAATAGTAGATAGGTAGGGATCAACTTGATCTTATTGCTAAGGATACAATTTCAACAAGTGCTATCCTTTGTTTTATACATTGTTTGTCAAAGCTTAACCAGACAATAGTAAGGTCAGTGGCGGAAACATTGCAAGAGAGGCTTCACTCATGGATAAAGAAGTTTTCGGTGTTCATCGAGTCAGTGGCTTAAAAGACATCAATTAATGCTATTGTTAGCATCTTTTCTGGACTAAGTGTGTTCCAGATATATGCACCAGTTCGTTCAACATATTCACATAGCCAGTTGACGCAAAGAAAATTTTCAAAGTCCGAAGAGGATGAATATGTTAAAGTTTTATCGTCTGGATCCTCATCTACGTCATCAAGTTTTTTTGAATCAAATTAAGATCCTATAATAGGGAATGAATATTCTTAGCAATAAAAAAAGCAGCATTTTGTCTTCATTTCCTCTAGCAACATTTTTGTCTTCATTTCAATCAAGTGTGAGCATTCATTTCGATGCATTGCCCACCTTACAAGCATGCAAAAAGAAATAATGGACTAATGCATTTGGCAAGAAAAGAAATGCTTGCTAAGACTAAAATCCATTACATTAGGCATCCTTGGGACCAAATTTTGATATTTGATAATGTTTTCAAAATGCATTCAATAGACAAAAATTTTTAGCAATCTATTAAGGTATAAACATAACCTTCTTTTAATATGTTCCATGATGTTCTTTCTAGTTCTAATTGTCGTAATTGTGTGAGCATTGGGCAAGTCAATCTCAAGTGCTCTATTTTTTACCTTGAGGATTCTTATGCGAGGTAGACAAATGTGTTTCTAGTATATTGAATATGTTAATATATGAGTCTCTGTTTAGGGCCTGAATTCGGGATTGTCTGCAAGACAGACCTCTATGAGGACCCTTGAATCAAATAGACAAATTCTTAGTATAGGGTGTCACATGGGATTTTGCAAGGAGATAAGAACAGAAAGAACAAAACACAAAAGCAAAGGAAACTGTATGCCAAGATAAGAATCCTTTGAATATCATAAAGCGTACATGAGATCTCGCGAGAAGCTGAGACAAGAAAACTGAAACAAGACGATACTACGTCTCATTTAAAACTTGAGATCTAACTCTACTGATATATATAGTACAGACATCTGACAGAGTCTTGGTGATCTCGGTCATCAACTCTTGGATCATATGCTTGATTTGAGGGAATCTTTTCGTCATTAATGCCGCGAATCCCGCTAAGTTAAGGCCGTACTTGTCTGGCCTTGACCTCTTCTTTGATGGGGGCATGGGTTTCTATGTGGGCTTCTGCTGGGGCGTGGGCCTGCTACCTGACGCTTGACCTTGACCCTTGCCTTTGACCTGTGTTGTGCTCAGAAATAGTCCAGTGCTGGTGAGAACTAATACTCCCCCCACCAAAGAACATTTGGAGGAGAGAATAGCGGTTACCGTTTCAGGAGGCAGAAAATTGGTCACTTTATCGAAATTATCTTGCCGACTATGAGGACGAGCCTTGGAGTGATATTTTGGGATGAGATCCTGGCAATCTTTCAAGGCATCCGAAGTGTTTATTGCAATAAACGGTGAAACGTCCAACAGAAAACCAGACTGCACCATGTCTTCAAAAGCACGGTGAGCCTCTGCTGGAACCAACTAGCGTTCAATCATTAAGCAAGTTTGGAGACCAAAAGCACAGGCACTGGTATTGGGATTGCAATAATAAACTGGACGAGTACGAGCCAAGGCGTAGATAAGAAGACACTTCAAAGCAGCACAAAAACATGCTTGCCTATGAACAGACGGATCGGGGGACATGGCAGCTCTGTCCAAAAATTGAGTAAGTTCCCAGACGGCATTTGTTGTGGTTTTCCAACCTCGTTCATTAAGGATGTAGATCCAATTTCTGTTATGATCCAAGGTTTCTCCTTCCTGCCAGACATTCCAACGCACAAAGCGTGGATCCCAAAAGAGATCTGTAGAGATATGGACGGGGTTCCAATTAGCATGAACAGCCAAAGCCTTGGTCCAGAAAGATGAGCGCCAATCAGAAGTGAGAAACTGACGGCGCAGAGGTGCTCTTAGTGACTCATAAGGAGTGTGGTGCTGGGGAGCAAGCTGCATCATGGGCTGCTGAGCTTGAGTGTAAAATTCTTGAAGTAAATCAGGATCCAGGGCCTGACACCAGCGTTCCCATTATATTGATCGGGAGAGGCGTATTGATAGGGGGAGAAGCCCAATCCACGGGAATGGTCTGACTGACCAGATAGGTACGAAGACTGTTGAAGGAGCCTAAGTGCTATAAGTAAAATGAGGCGAACTCAATCCCCAATTCCTCATATATGTTCTTTCGGACCTGCTGCAAGGTTTCCGCTATCCAGAGAGGCAAGTGGCCAGCAAGCTCGGGCATGTACTCTGAAGAGCATTAACCCAGGATGGATCTTGAAGATATTTGTTATCTTGCTGTAATAGCCATCTTGCATCGATGTCCACTTGAAAAGCACTAGGTAGACCATCAGTAAACTTATCTTGGGTGTCCATCAGATAGAAATCATGCATTACATAAGCCATTGGTTGTGCAAGGCAAAGAACAAAGAAATCCTTATCATCACAAGTCATGAGCTGAAAGGTAAGCATAGCACAAAGAAGGCCTTTGTCTTCTATAGAAAGATCCGGCCAGAAAGTGAGCAAATCCTTGCTGGTGAGGGTCTCATGAATATCTCCATTAGCATTGAACCAATGGAGCAGAAAAAGATGTCGTTGGGACTTTACATAATCCAAATAGCTCGTGGATTTTGGAAAATCACCAGGAATACGGAAAGCTAAGGTTATGTAAGTCTCGTGCTATTGATGGGCTTCGTCTGCAGACTGAATTGTCGGTTTCAACTAATTTTCCAGATCATGTATTTTGTTGTCTTTCTTTGTAAGGAGACGGAGTTGATACGCGTGAGAAGACGTAAGACCTTGAGTGGAGACTTATAGCTGGAGACTAGCAATCTCAGCGCCATCCACAATCTTCTGTTTTTGTATGTCACTGAGCTGGGCTTGCAATTCTGTGATCTGAGTTTGAACCGCAGCTAACTAGCCTTCCAAAACAGTAATATGGACCTCACCCTGCATGGTGGCATGCTATTGACGGGTGAATTCATTTTGCAACCCGGTATAGAGGGCTTGAGTATCAACAAGAACCTTGTCTTTGACGGTGAGCTGAGCCAGAAGCTGTTCGAAATTTGCCTGGAGCTGTGCTTGCTATTCTCCCAAAGTAACGTGTGTCTTCTGTTCCTTAAGGAGAGCAGCCCGTGTCTCCAACAAGGCACTATGTTTACTCTGAAGGCTTTCATCCAAAGCCTGGTCTGAGCGTGGGCAGCCTATAGGTCATGCTGCAAAGCATATGTGGAATCCATATATGCTTTAATACCATTCATGAGGTGATCTTGAAGCATATAGCTTGCCACGTTCTATTCATATTCATAGAGAAGGGGGTGGAACAATATACGTAGATGCTTGGGAAGCTTGTTGAGATGTGAATGCTTCAGCATGTGTGAACTGAGAGGAGGAGACATTTATGACCTTGGGAGAAAAGGGGGAAAAAAGGGCCGAGCATCTGTGTGAGGTTGCTGTCTCGGAGAAGGTGGGGCCTATGTGCGTGGGCACGAGGTCTCTTCTTGAAGTTTCTGGATATGTGGAATGATAGAATGTGTTCGACTGGAAGCTTGTGAGGTGGCTTCAAAGGGGCATTTGGAGAGTCGACTAGGGTCTGGAAGGCATTATTGAATAATTGCCTGGAAATGTGCCCCCATAGCCAAATCAAGACCTGAACTCGGAGCTTGGCAAATATGGTCTAGTTTTTGGAGAAGATGTTGGAATAAAATTTGAGGCCAATCAACAAAACTGATGGAGTAAATGGCGAGACTATGATCCGGAGCAGGGTTATGTGATCTTGTGGGCCTGCATTGCGCCAAACCCAGAGTAGCGGGATGATTAGAGTAGGATTTTGTTGTTCAGAGTAAGGGCGATGTCCATGCAACTAAGTAAGGGCTAAGCCTTCTATTCAATTGATGTCACAAATCTTCTTTAAAATGTTGATCAGAGTCTTGTTGGTACTTTTTGTAAGACCATTTCCTTGTACAGGAAATGGAGTGCTCTTTCGATGCTGGATATACAGGTAGTGCATGAGTTCCTTGATCATATAATTGACAAATTAGTCCGTCATTCACTAATTCCATGGGACAGCCAAAACGTTTCATGTCGTATGTGTAGAGTACCCGCATCGTGCTGGACGGACTTCTTGAAGAAATTATTGACGGCGTGAGCGTAACTTGTCAGGAGAGAGCGTGGGATCCTCAGAGGATAATGACCAGGAAGAAGATATTATTGGTAGTCATGAAACCAGTGTGGCGTGGCCATAACCAAAAAGAGTTGGCCATCCGAAAAAGTATCTGAAACTCCAGAGGACGGGTCATCTGTGTGGATGCACGAAAGATAATCAGGCACCACATGTGACTTTTCTGCCTTGTGAATGATTTCAATGGGGGCAAACTCCTGGAGAAGGAGGACCCAGCATGCAATGCGCCCCGTGGGCATGGATTTATTGATCAAATAAAGCAGAGCTTGATGATCCACCAAGAACTTGATTTTGCTATCTAGCAGATAATGAAGGAACCGTTGCACACAAAAAATGAGTCCAAGCGCTTCTTGTTCCGTGGCAAAATAATTCTTCTCCGCAGGATTGAGTTTCCTGCTCGCATAACGAATCGGTTTGTCAAGCTGAGAGTCGTATTCTTGAGAGAGAACGTCACCAATAGCAAAAACGGAAACATCGACATGAACATGAAATGGTTTGTCCCATTGAGGTGGGACAAGAACAGTGAGTAAGCAAAACTTTCAATTTTTGAAAGGCTGCATCCGCCTGGGGATTCTAAGCACAAGTGAATTCATCACCCATAATTTTATGGATGGGATCATCATGGCAACTATATTCTTAGAATGAAAGTAGTATAATAGTTGAATTTCCCAAGAAAGGAGCGTGTCTCCTTAATGTTGATAGGTGTTGGAGCCTTAACAACACATCTGATCTTGGCAGGGTCCGTGATAATGCCTTCTTTACTGGCAACGTGGCCTAGAAGAACACCTGAAGTGACGCAGATAGTACACTTCTCGGGATTCAAACTGATACCTGATTCATCACATTTTTGAAAAACAAGCTTAACTTTGGTGAGATGCTCATCCATGGTGCTATAAGCAGAAAAGTCATCTTGAAAAACTTGCAGAAAAGCATCATCTTTCATGTAATCCTGAAAAACAGAAAGCATAATGCGTTGAAAAGTGGAAGGTGAGTTTGACAAAACAAAGGGCACCACTTTATAGGCAAAAATACTTCACGGTCTGGTGAAGGTTATTTTCAACTGATCGTTGCAGCGAATGGAAATTTGATTGTAGCCTGAGAAGCCATCTATGAAGGAGTACATCTCATGGTCTGCTACTTCTTCTAGAACTTGATCCGTGAAGGATAGGGGGAAATGATCACATTCCGTGGCCATGTTAAGTTTTCTGTAATCCACACAAACACGAATTTTTCCATTATGCTTAAGGACAATAACAATGGGGCTCATCCACTGAGAATGTTTGACCTCACAAATAAGTTCAGTAACCAAAAGTTTGTCAATTTCGGCCTTGATGCGATCACGATAGTCAGGGTTGAGCCTGTACTGTCATTGCTAGATGGGGCATGCATCAGGTTTGGTAGGAATTGTGAGTTCGCCCAACTCCGTTTTGATACCCTATAAATCTTTATAACTCCACACAAAGATATGTTTGAATTTTTTGAAGAGACTGAGTGCGCAAGCTTTATATGGTTTGGGAAGATTGGCAGCCAACCGGATAGGTTGGTTATCTCCTAAATCAATGATTTCCACTTCCGGAGTTTGAATGTGCAGAATAACATCTGTATCGATGATGGTATGAGCAGGGGGTTGTAATATAACTGGTGGTTTGGTGTTCTGAGTGAAAAATAATAAGGGTTGTTGATCTTTTCAAGCAAGGGTTGCTTCATGACAGCAGCAACATCAACATGTCGTGAGGGGTGTCAACATCCTGAAGGATGTCAACACGTTGAATCCTATTGCAAGGCACAAGACAATGATTGAGCAAGGCTGCGACAACATCATCTTGATCAAAACTCATATCCTTTCAAGGATAGACATATTCAGGATGAGCGGATAATGGCAAGCCAGCTTCCGGAGGTTGGACGTGATAAGTGTTTTGGAGGTCATCAGAGTCACTATCAGAGAGCAATGATTCAGCATGTTTAACCGAAATGAGTTTTTCAGTTATCGAGATCCATGACGGCATTCAATTGGTCATCAGTAATAACAAGTTGATCAGTGGCCCAGTAATGGATGCTTTTAGCTTGGCAGAGAAAAGGCCGACCAACCAGCATTTCATGATCATCATGATCTTCCACAGTTTTCCACACACCAAATTCCAATGGGAATTTGAGATCACCGATGTTGTTTTGCAGAATAGGAGTGACACCTTGAGGGCGCATGATGTGACCATTGGCTAGCTTGATATCATAAGAAGCATGATATAGTTGAGTGATGCCGAGTTGTTTCCTGAGTTTGTCTATAATGAGGTTGATGGCACTACCCCCATCAATCTGGACATGAATGATTTGCTGATTTCTAATAGTTGCATGAACCATGGGTGTGGAAGTGGCGATAATGCCAAGGAGAACCGTGGGTACAGGCAATTGTTCTCGGAGGGCATGACATAACTTCAGAATTGTGGAGAGACTAAGGGGAATCTTGATCTTGACGAGCTCTTCTTGTAGCTCCAAGGGAATATTTGCCAAAGAATCTGCAGGATCCAAGGGCGCTGATTGCGTGGGCGTTGAGGCCAACACTTCCTTGAGGAGCTCTACTTCAACAGCAATGTTAGGATAGGCCTGAGTGCGTGAAGTAGGGGTGGATGTGGAGGGCGGCTCCTTACATTGTTGAGTGCATGTTGTAGCGTGAACATTTGCCAGCGTGCATCCTCAGTAGCTTATATGAACTTGAAAATACTTTGATGGACCTTGGGCATAACATGAGGCATGAGTTTGTCTAGATCTGGGGCAAAATGCACCTGCTTGTGTTGGTCGTGAGGGACAGTGTCCACAGCAAAATCAGGCTACGTGTCCTATGGCATGAGCATCAAAGATCGAGTGCCAAGGTGTTGTCTTGATACCAGACCAACCCAGTTGGATTTTTGCACAGGAGGATTGAGAGCTTGATAGATCTCTTCTTGGGCCTGATGGTCCAACACAGCCAGTGGAGGAGCTTGTTAGTTCTGTTGTTGTTGAGAAGCACGAGGAGATTTTTATAAAGTGGGGGATGGGCCTTGTTTCCCATTGGCCACACAAAGTTGATAGGCATTAAAACGCACTGAGACAGTTTGGTTAGTGCCCGAGAGTTGGACCTAAACTCGGGGGAGTTGGGGGCACGCCATGGTGGTGTGGCCCCATTCCTGGTAGTGATAGCAATGAGCTTTCGTAGGATCAAAGGGAGTATGCGAGCTTTGCCCTCTGGATTGCTGAAGTCGCTGAGATTGTTGATATTGCTGAGGCGTGGTCTGGACCTGAAAGACCATTTTTTGTCGAAAAGGTGTGGGATGAGAGCGCGTGCATTCTTCAGTGGTGTGGTTGCACATATTGCAACATCAAGCAATAATGCTTGAAAAACTTATCCAACAAATATTCATTGTGCATATCATGTCCACACTAATGATGTAATGTAGAATGGGAAGAGGAAGTTGATTCTGGTGTGAGCAGGGGAGGCTGTCTACTACCAGTAGTCAGGGGCGCCGAAAGGACAGCCTGGCTTCTGCCAGCTGCCGGGGGCGCCGTTTAGGCACGACTGGCCGCTGGCAGTAGTCAATCAGCCTTGTTCACATCAGAATCAACGACCTCGACTATTTCATAGCGTCAAAGTTTCTGGCTGCTGGAGTTGCTTGGCATTTTTTATGTCAAGATTTCAGCTATGGCTGCTAGAGTCGCTTGGCATTTTTGAGGTCAAGGTTTTAGCTATAACTACGGGAGTTGCTTGACTGTCAAGGTTTCAGTCATGGTTGCTGCCGAAGTTGCTTGAAGTTCCACCGTTTTTTGCCTTCAGCCATGTTCCTCGACTACACAAGCACAGGTAATTGGTTGTAACAGGTCAGACTAGAATCACTACATGGGATCGTCATTGTTCAACGACATCGAGGCATCGTTCAACGACGTCGTTCAACTACGTCGCAATAACGACGTTATTAACGACATCGAGACGTCGTTTAACGATGCCTCGACATCGTTGAACAACGACGATCCTCGGTAGTGAATGCTTCAACAATTTACCATTCTTGGATAGAATGGTCACTGTGGCGGGATAGGATTGAATCAGACCTAAGAATGCTGACCAACTTACCTTGACGTATAATAGTGTTCTAGTAGAAGATTTCTCATCTATAGTGGTACCTAGTTTGGCCTACAATGAAGGTACTAGTTCAACCTATAATGAAGAAGAAATTGATTTGCATTCATCTATATCTTGCCATTTCAGTTATCTTTCGGTACTTCATTTTTATTATTTCACTTGAATAGATCTTCTTCACTTGAAAAATAAGCACCAAATCCATGGATAAGAGTACAAAAGAACAATAGGGCTAGATCATAGAAAATATTGACATTAGAAAGAGAAAACATTTTCCACACGTGCGGAAGTGAAGCTTTAAAAAAATGCAAAAAACACGCGTATTTTCCCCTAACTTTTCCAGCCAACATTCCGGCAACAAAAATAGACGACTTGTTGGAGCCGTTTTTGGCCCGTTAGGGTTTTCTTCTTTACTACCCACGATCTCAATGGATTTCTGGCCAGATTTGGTATAATAGTAAGCCAATATTCCATTTACATCCATAAAATCTTAACTACAACATGATTCATGGCAGGAATCAGAAGATACATGCCTGCAGTTCTCATCCAGTTCACATCCCGTTCCCTTTCTTTTCCCTCACATTTTTCTCAAGAGTTCTTGCTGCCTGTGCATTCTTCACTCTATGATTAGAAGTAAAGCGATTCAATGGCAGTATTTTGAGGTTATAGAAGAGAAGTCTCATGGAGTGTTCTAGGTTTAATGCAAGGAATGTGGTCAAGAATTCCAGGGACCCGATTGAGGGACCATCTTCTTGGAAATTCAAACTCTGCTGTTTGCTCCGTGCAAGGGCGTTTCAAAGGAGAATTTGAAGAGCTTGCAGGTTGAAGTAAATAGCTAGTCTATTAAAAGGTACAAGAAGAAAATGCATGCGGCCTCTGTTGCCGAATTTCTTCAATGAGTTGTAATTCTCAAGCTGGTTGCAGCTCTATAGCATTGCCTTAAACCAATACCATTAAAGCTTCATTCTGCAAAAGTGAGGAAGTTATGGTGGATAGAGCAGTTGCAAATTTTTTCTATACTGAAGGCATCCCATTTAATACAGCTAGATCTCCTTTCTTTTCTGAAAGGTGTCTACTATTGGCAAATATGGAAATAGTGTGGATGCTGAGTTAATAGATGTAAGGAAGAGCTTTGAACGTGTTGGTTGTTCCATAGTGAGTGATGGATGGACTGACAAAAAAGAAAGGCCTTTGATCAACATTCTTATTTGCAGTTCTGCAAGTATAGTATTTCATTCTTCCAAAGATGCCTTAGGCAAAGAAAAAACAGGAGCTTATATCGCTCAATTGCTTGAATCTGTTGGACCAGAGAATGCTGTCCAAGTGATCACTGATAATGCTGCAAATTGCAAGGCAGCTGGAGACATTATCATGGCCAACTATCCTAACATTTGCTGGAGCTCATGTGCTGCTCATTGCATGAATTTGATGCTTCATGGCATTGGAAAAATCCCAATAGTAAAGGCAACTGTGCAGCAATCAAGAGACATCATCACTTTCATCAAGAATCATGGCATGCCTCTTGCTTTGTTTTGCACTTATTGCAAGGTGAATAAATGCAATAAATTGTCAAAGCCTGTTGATACACATTTTGCTACAGAGATCTTGTCCATGAGGAGCGTTTTGCGTGCAAAATTTGCACTAAAGCAAACTGTAATCAGCAATGAGTGGGAAAGCTAGATTTCTCAACAGAAGCGCCAAGTAAAAGAATCTAGAGCAATAATTTGCAGGTACATTATAGGGAGTGAAAGTGAGGAATTCTGGAACAATTTGTCCATGATTACAAGGGTTATAAATCCACTTCTCAAAGTGCTGTGCCTTGTAGATGGTAAAGAACCATGTGTAGGTGAGGTGTATGAAACCTTGGACTGTGCTAAAGAGGAGATGTACAGGAAAGCAAAGACCTCCAAGATGGATGATGAGACCATTCAGCTTTTTTGGCAATGTGTTGATGAAAGATGGCTTCACCATCCAATCTATGTTGCTGCATGCATATTGAATCCAAAGTTTCATGGGCAAGGCCACAAAAGAGATCCAAAACTTATGGAGCATTTCTATAAATGCGTGGAAATGCTGATACCAGAGGAGGGGATGCAAGCTCAAGTTCGTCAAGAGTATCGTCACTATATGGCAGATAAAGGGTTATATTCTTTGGCAGCAGCTAGAGATGACAGAGATAAGGTTGCTACAGCAAAATTATGGTGCATCAACTTCAAATCTTCAACATTGGGCAATTCGCATTTTGAGCCAGGTATGTAGTGCATCTGCATGCGAGCATTCTTGGGGTATATTTGGGATCCATCATAACAAAAAGAGAAATTAGCTAAGTGTATTAAGCCTGAATGATCTGGTGTATGTTCACACTATTTAGACTATTGGAGTTACCAGCAGCTGATAAGACCTTGATTGATTGGGAAGAAGCTGGGGCAATTGAAATTGAAGATGCCCAAGAGATTACAGTGGCAGAAATCCCTAATGAGGATTGTGAAGTTGTTTCTCATACTCTAATTTTGTGATAGATAAACAATGTCTATGTCAAGAGTTTCTATGCCTACGTATGTCTAAACTTTTGGAATTTCTGTCTCAATATTAGACAAGAGTTTCTATGTCTAAGTTTTTGAAAATTTTGTCTCAAAATTTATGTCACAATGTATAGACCTCTATGACCTCCATGGGATAGAATGAAATATCATATCTTTTTTCCGGTATGAAATTCTGGCAACGTTTTTTTATGTTTTTCATTCTAAGGGTGCTTTCCCATGGATCCTCGGTCACGCCAAGCACGAGGGGCAGACTTTTTCTTGAGGTTCAGATAAGTTTCTTGAGGTTCAGATAAGGGCATGCAGGTTCCCGTGGGCACCTCAACCTCAAAGACTCGGGTTTTGATCTGAATCAGAAGTAATCACCAAGCATTTGGCGCCCAACCTCAAAGACTCGGGTTTTTGACCTGAATCAGAAGTAATCACCAAGCATTTCTTAACGCTCAGGTTTTTGACCTGGACCCAGATTTCGAGGTCGGCAATCTCATGGGAAAGCACCCTAACCCAAGAAGAAAACGTTTTTTCCACGTTTTTGAAGGGCTCAAATAAAAATCATTTGTGACCTAGCAATAGGGCCCCACAAGGTAGCGAGAATCTTAGAAATACTTATTCCCATACGATACTTTTTTGCTGGAAAAAAAGGCCCACACTGACATCAGAGAGATTTGCCAGAAGTGAAGATGGCCAAGAAAACATCCACTTCCGCGTTTGATCAACCAAGGGAGGTATAAGCTCCGAGCAAATATTACATCCATTCAAGTCTCATATTCCCATGGCATATTCGTTATGCCAATATTTCATGCCTCATGTGCAATGCAACGTGTAAATACCATTTAAGCAACGCACAATTGCTTTTGACCAATCTGTGGAACATATTTTTCATTCACGCCAATACGTAGAAATAATATGACTTGTACGAAATAAAATCTAGACTCTCTTCAGCTAAATACCACTTCCTTTACTTGGTCACATCAAAATGGTGCTCAAACTTGTATATTCCCACTGACAACGATGCTTTCTCATCGTATTCTGCAAATTCTTCTTCAGATAAATCAATGTCCGTAAACTTTGTGCCACTCAGCTGCAAACAAAAACAGCCAAAAAAGTAAATTGAATTTCAGTGGAAGCTATGTAAAATCCCTTAATTTTCTCCAGAAAAACAATAGATGCAGCCAATGCAGCATCTCCCTTCAAAAATTTCATACAGAAAATGGCGCACTCTAATCCTACCCTTGCTTGAACCTTTCCCCATGGTTTGTCTCTCATGAATCCCTTTTACATCCACCAAATTTAAGTAGTGATGCTAGTTTTGCTTGAAAAAGCTAATTTGTCCAAACATAGCTGTTGCATTGGATAACAAATACGAATATTGTACAAAGCACTGTGAATGATAGGATAATTACCCCTTCAGCCATCCAAGGTTCGCCAGGAGAGAATTCAACAGGTTCAATGCCCCTGCAATCAAAGCGTGCCAAAGAAACAAATTTTCCTGCTTCACTATCTTCAAGTGTGTATGGCTTTCCAAACCCTTCCATCAGCGAGATAGTTCCAACCCTACTGCACATCTTGCACTGAGAGAATGTAATATGACTTAAAATCATGTGTAAGACAGAAATCATGTGTAAGACAGACGTAAAAAAGGACATCCAAGCCTATGTCATACATGGTGGCTTGTAATAAGGAACAACATAAAACAAAATTAGATTGCATGATGATAGAGGCAAGAGAACTAGCAGTACTAAATATATAAAAAGCTGGAATTAGCATTTGGAGTCTATCTTGCAGGACTTCAAAGCGATTCCATCCAGATCCTCACCCTCTCAACTATGTAAATAAAGTATAACCATATATCCCAGCTTAAACTCATGAAGCAGAATTTAGGCTATTTGCTGTCTTGACGAAATACAATCAAACTTTTTGCATTTCTCATAACAGCTGCAAAAGAACCTGCTATCTGGTTCTAAGGAGCAGTAGTGAACCAACTTCTTAAAGAGACACATTTAGTTCCTTAACGCTATTCTTTTGCTTTCATGGAAGCTTGTCTCTGTTCTCGTGCATCAAAAGAAATGATATAAAAGTTTGATTCATCGATGAAGGTCATTCAAACTATAGCTTCAAACTATGTTACAATCCCAACCTGATTAGATTGCACAGGGATGAACTGTCTTGTTCCCTTGTGCCTTCCAACGATCATATCATAATAAACAAGGTTTGAGGCTATTGTACCATTATTAGCTTTTTCCTTTACAATGCTATATGAACCTGACAATATTCTACAGAGGTTTACTGATGGAGGTAATGACCGAATGAATAAGCTGAAGTGCATGAAACACATACTCGCATCAGCAAACACTATGTCAACTGAACTTGGAAACCTCAAGAGGGAGAATCTTCTTTTCAAATTTATGCTCCTGTGAATTTCCTGAAAGTTGCATCCTTATTGCATTTTACTTTCTCAAGATCCATTGCAAAAGTAATCTGTTATGTTCTACCAGAATACACAACTTCTTTTTAGAATGCTAAATTTAAAGCTAAACAAATTTCCAATATATGGAATATGTGCTTCAGATGCATTTGTTTAAGTACTTCTTTCCCTTTTGAAATGCATCTAAGGACTTCTTATAGATCCTGGCTCTTTTTATAGTTAAGCATTACAAGGCGGCTTCCTTTTATTCAAATATTTCTGATAATATGATATACAACCAGAAACAAAATAACAGACTTTAAACGGGCACCTTCTGAACAAGGTGAGCTTTGCCTCGACTTTTCGGCATGTCATACTCCTCAGACGGTGTCACACTTGAATGCTTTTCACTGATCAGACCACAATTTCCACATTTTACCTGTCCAAATTCTACATAATTACAGCAAAGAAGCGGAAAAGGGGAATAGAGCAAAAGCCTGAGACTAGCAACAGACCTTGAAGGTGTAGGTGTGGTCTGCTCCACCCTGCGGCGTTAAATTGGTGAGGTTCTCCAGTTCGAACTTTACCTTCAGCTCGAGTAGCACCATAGCTTCGGGAGTAATTCAACATTTTCTACGCCAAACCCACTACTAGTTCTATGTCTTACCCTAAATTTTGTTAGAAATTATCTATTTACCTTTATTAAGGGCTGTGTTTTCGGATACGGAACCAAAGTTTAAAATGTTGCCATTAAGTTTACCCAATTCGTTTGGTATTGCAGGAGGGCCTTCTGGCAATGGTTGGGACTATGATTCTTGGCACTATGATTCTTTGTATTAATTATGATTTGCCACGTTTGAAAATAGGTTGTTTATATTTTAGAGGTAAAAAATTTCTTTTGGACATTGGTGGTGTGTAATGCGGTTTTTCTTGGCATGGTTGGAAAAAAAGGAAGGAGCATAATTTCATGGCGTGGATAAGAACTCCACGGTGGTTTCTATTTGAGCCCCGGTTTTCGAAGAAGGCAGGCACCAAGCCAAGTGTACATACAACATGTTAGGCTTGGTCGCCAAATTCGGCATGAAATATGCCCTATGCAAATCTCTCCACAATGATTTGGCCGTGGGTTTGTAGTTGTGAAGGAAGAATTTGTGTCAGGGGGGCTTTGGCTTGAGGGAGGAAATATTGTTATGGGCATGATTTGTGTGATCTTCTTGGAGTTGAGAGTGAAGCTTTGTAGTGTCGGAGAGCCTTCTCGTGCAAATCGCCGATTCTTATCGATTGTTCAAACTGGTTGCTTTCGGATTTTGTTGTCGTGGTTGTTGTTTTTTTTTTTTTTAGTTTCTTGACAAGTCGGTGTTGGCCGCATGGCCGGGAGGTTCGATTCCTCGAGGCTTCGTTTTTTGGCCGGTTACATTGGTTAAAATCGTTATAGGTTCGGCTCTTAAGTGGCTTTTTTTTTTGAATCGACAAATGGGGGTCATGTCTTTGAAGTTTGTTTGGTGTCAAAGCTCAAATTTCACTTGTTTTAATTCGCAATAAATTTGTGCAGGTTGGGTTTTGGGGGAGGTTGAAGAGCCTCTTGAGGCACCAGCCCTCCGATAAAAATGCCATGGTGCTTTCAATAGAGGCCTCTTACACGCTTCAAATCTTCGGCTGTGAATTTTAATATAGTATGTATTTTGATCCATTGCTTCTTGTGGCAGCCTGTCTAGAACATGCATGGTCTACGAACCTTTTCTTTTATTTGTTTTTTCATGCCCTACAACCATGAGTTCGATCGAGACCTTAGGAAATGGCACGACATTTTTTCTCCAAAAAGATACTAACCGCCGATCTGGCATCATACCCAGGATATGCTCCACATCCACGGCTGGCATTCAACCTCACAAGAATAACCCATTAAGTCCAATACTTGGTTGTTTTACACAATAATGCCATAAAGTGGCCCACAAGGATCAAACCGTCCAGTTTGCAATGGTTTGGAAACCACATCAGCTTGGATATTTTGGGTTTTTGTGGAGTGAAACCATTGTGTATTTGGAAGCAAGGGTTAGGTCATTTTTGTACAGTTGGTATTTCAATTGGATGCGTGGCGAGTTTTTTTGGCAAGAGAGGCACAAGTTGGGCTAATCGTGGCATGCAGTCCTGGATGTTTTGAGCTTCTATTTAGAGCAGCTCCATGTGATGGTAGATCACACATGGCCAGCTCCATAACCTCAGGGCAACGAATTTTAAGTCCAATGATACAACCAATTGGTAAAATGATGTTCTCATTAAGTTCTTTGAAAACTTTGAGTACAAATTGGTTCCCCTTTCTAGGGGTAGAAAATTCTAAAAAGCTTGAAAAATAAAAATGTTCCAAAACTAGAAACAGAGCATGACGAAGAATCAACCCTTTTAATTTGGGATTTTTTCGGTCCGACTAGAAAGTTTTGTGGAATTGTTTTTAACATGATTTCCTAAGATTATGAGGGGGTTTATCTGCCGACAAATCTTCCTGATTCTCCAAAAATCAAGAACTGTTTTTATTGGTATGATTTTGTGCCTTTTGTTTATTTGAGCCAATCCATCTTCTTTGGCAATCTTTCTGATCAGCCCATTCCGATTCATCCTTAAACCGGCGAAGATGGCGATTTAAGGCCCAAAAATCCTGCGTTCCGGCAGCTCCAGAGTCTCTGTTTTTGGGCTTTTTGCTGACGATCGAACACATTCTCTCGGCCATTCGGATGGCCCATTTGCGCTTGAGATTCGTAATTTTGGCTTTGTTCTGACAGTGGAGGCCAGAAAGGGGGGCCATTTTTTTAGGTATGAAATGCTTTTCCAATATAGCGGTTGTTTGAGGCAGCTTGCCGTCAAGCCTTTGTGATTCTTTCTTGCAAGACAACTCGAAATTTGGCAGCAATATTCTAAGAGAGCTCCGTATGATTTTTGGCATTTACTTATGTATATCCATGTTTTCTGTTGCAAGCTTACTCAAAACCCTACAATAGGATTGATATGTTCTGCATGAATTATGCTTCGAGTCTTTTTAGTCATTGCTCTCATGATTTATTCTATGACATTCTGATCATAGTGTTCTGGGCTGTCGTCCTTAACTGGAATGGAGCAAAGATGTTTGAAGGTATGTTACAATGCCATATGCAATTCTTGATGCTTAAAATGAGAATAGGCACTTTCATACTCACAGTTTTGATGCTCTATATTACTTGCAGTAGAATAGCAGCCCATTTTGATGTACTACTTGCTACATAAATGTGCAGAGGCAGAATATGAAGTGAATCATTGATTGTGGCATAGCAAATGACATGAGCCCAACAAGTATGGGTACATACCATTTGGCAATCCTTAGAAATCAAGTACACAGATTGCAGTTCATTATTATGCAATGCTATGCAGTTTAGATGTTCTCATATACAGTTCGCTTCTATTTGGAGGTCTGCTGCATCCTCCTGGTAAGGTATATCTTCTTCATACATTTCTAGAATTTTGAGATGCAGGTTTGTTCTTTGGAGCCTTCCCTTTTTTTCATGGTCTACAAGTTCGAGAGCCATTGTAAATCTTATGCCTTTGGAAACAGGTGCTTTCAATCCAATCCTAGGTTGGGAGTAATAGTCATCGATGGAAAAAACTTTTAACGTGATTCGGCATCGAGCTTTAAGAGGCTGGAGTGGGAGTTATGATTTTGAAGCTCGAAACCTGATGGTAGCTGTAAGGATGGTTTGGTGGATGCAATTTCATGATTTATGGTTATGAATTAATTCTTCCAATTCTGAGGCTTTTTCCTGGAGCTTCGTAGCAAACCATGGGCGGCGATTTCATAGGTATTTTCCCAGTTCAGGTAAGAGTCTTAGCATTTTCTGCCTATTTGTGCCATTTTCTATTATTTGCAATAAGCTGTAATCAACAAGACGACCAAGAATGCTTGCCGACATTCTATTCTGCCACTGCTCTTAATTATGATCAATCCAAGATTTTTTTAGGATGTCTGTTCTTGGGCACTATGTTCTTGGGCATTATCTCTACAATTGAATCTATTTGGATCTATGACACTCACATATTCCTTAGTATAATTTTTTTGCTGCAATTGTGGAATAGAGTTTTGATCCCAGAATTCATCTTGGAGGGCTATATGAAACAAAGCCCAGCAATTCATGTCCAATTTATGGTTGTTTTCGGGTTAGAAGCAGCACAAGATGGGATATTTTACATGATGACTTCCAAAATGCTAGAGGCAAATTAATTTATAGAGAACATTCAGTTGAGGCAACACCCATTGCCCATATGTTGGTCATATTTTGATCATCAGTTGATGGAGATGCTGTATTTGTTTAAATTTGGTAAATTACAGGGTGGTAGTAGATTAAACAGCTTCTAAGGTGTTACTTTGGAGCAGCATATTTTGGACATGCTAGCTTTGATTCTGCCGTAGTTGTTACATGTATTTATTTGATGCTATAATCTGTTGAGATCTACATCTCCAATTTGCTCTTAATGTTCTGTTCTTTTGCTCACAGTCGAATATCATAATACCATATAAATTATTTTTGCTGAGTTACAGTGGAGACTAAGGCCGGGCAATGAAATTTCGCATCTTACACTACTGCCAAATGTGTCACGTCATCCGTAGGTAACTTGCTCTTATATGTTCTCTTAATATGTCTATGTATGATTGTTGTAGTTGTCATGCTGCCATAAGGTACTTAGGTGTTTTTACCAATTTCGAGCATTTATAACAATTGGATATTGTTTTTACTAATTTTGAGCATTTATAACATTTGGATATTGTTACGGACATACTTTACTAAATGGTGCTACATGTGACCTATTACAAGTATGCCTGATTGTCCTTGCATGATGATGCTAAGTGTAACCTTTCACAAATCTCTATGAATGCCCTTACAAAACTTTTACTTCTGGAAGTGCTGATCTAGCTTGCAGACATTTGGTGCTAGGAGAACTTATGTTAGGGAATATGCGATGATGCTTATCATGACTCACTAGGGCTTCATGAGGATGGTATATGCATCAATTTATTGAGCTGGTTGCCTGATATTTTAATGCTAGGTCCTGTAGGTGGAAATGAGACAGTTAGAGTCTATAAGTAGCTTTTCTTAACTGCAAAAGGCCTTCCATTCTTACCCTTTCAAGCTACAAATTGCCGAACTCGACAAGAACATTGTTGTCCAGAAGGATGGGCTATCAAGTGATGTGATTGTGAATTTTACAAAAGATATTAGATTCTATTTTACAAAAGATATTAGATTCTATTCTAAGTTCAAGTTAGTGGCTGTTTAATCCATGTACCTGATAATAACATATATGACAGGTAATCTGTCACAAGTCTTTAAACCACTTGATTGTCAAATGCTCAAAACAAACACAAACGCAACTTTTGTGTAGGCCAAGTTTATACCGCTGCAAACATTTATATACAAGAAGTTAGAAACATCAACATATTGTCAATTAAGCTGTTGAGGCTTTATATGTTGATTTGCTACCTTGAAATAGCAATGTCTACCAGTTTGTTAACAAAGCATTTATGTATGGAAGAAATACAAGGAACCTGCCTTAAGCATATGGAAATATGGGTGAATGAGGAAGACCAAAAACCAATATATTAATGCATTTGATTTTTATAAGCCCTTTGATATTTTCATTGATTATTATTGTTTAAGCATATGGAAATATGGGTGAATGAGGAATAAAACAAATTACTTGCATTGGATTTTAGGGGAACCCATGATATTTTCATTGATTATTATTGAACTAAATAAAACAAATTATATTCACAATAAATTATACAAGATAGGTGTTAAATTATACAAGATGAGCAATCTAATCTATAGTAATGTAGATCAACACATTTATATAGCATGTATAACCATCCAAAAAGTACAAATCGTTTCAAAAGAGAAAGTGTTGCAACGGACCATGCATTCATGGATATAGTGGTTGTTTAAGTACTAGAGGCTATGTTAAACGGAATCCCACATAGACAACTACTTCAAAAGGCCCTATAATGTTCATTTTATATTGATGTATACAAATCTCCATGCATTAACAATCACTACCTTGAATTTTGCACGTTTGTGATGATGCTGCCATTACCATCATACTTAATCTTAAAAATGGAATTAAATCCATAAATTCCTTTCGTAATAGTGTGGCAAATTATTCTTATACAAGCAACAACATAAACACTGGTACCTACATTCCAATCAGATGATATACAATATAACAAGATGGCATGAAAACCACATTAAACACATTAAACATGGACTTTCACATAATAGCTACATTTATAGTCATGTCTCTCTAGCCACAAGGGAACCAAACAAAAACTACATGCCATTCCTAACATATTACATTCCACCTAGACATTAAAATACATTCGGTCTAGACATTAAATGGTGCCTCACCTATTCACCCCCCATCCAAATCACTACTAAAGCCCGGCAATGCCGGGCACCATAACTAGTACAAGATAAAAGACAAAATATCCACCACATAAGCTAAGCAAAGATGAGAAGACTGGCAATAGTTTGTTATCGTCATGAAAAACCCTGCCCTTTCATGTTTTCGAGGAAACCCCGAATTAGAAACAGTTGCCAATGCTCTTAAGGAAAGCCTATTAGTGCCCGAACCAGAATGGAGACGACTTGGATATGTGCACCAAACAAAATGTTGAAGCACCCAAAGGGGCATGCTCGACTGCTAGCATACGTCAATCGAGAAATGCTCTGATACAAACACGATGACGAGGCACCCCCAACCTGCGCACTCTGACAACCAAAAGACTTCCAAAAGTTTTTTTTTTTTTTTTTTTGAAGGAACGGAACTGCTTTTTTATTCATATGATAGGAAGAATTACATCAACGATCCCACATGGATCTTATAGGAAGTATTTCTGCACATATATGAAAAGTACAAAATATAATGTTTCAACTTTCATAGAGGACTACTACAGAAGAAGCCTCAACATCTTCACCCTCCATGAACTGAAACTTATTGAATTGAGCAGCAATAAAACCAAAGAGATATCAGATAGAGGTCACAGAACCTTTCAGTATCCTCTGAATCAAGACGAAGGGTTACCCTATAGAGGGCGTCTTCCACTTCCATTATCCATCAAGGAGCCCATACATCCTCAACTGTATGTAGATCAAGGAGCCCATACATCCTCGACCATATGAATAGAATAGTTTTTTTAACAACATGAAACAACCACCATCACTTCTACTTGTATATAACTTTGGAAGTGGGATAGGTGGACAAGCCCTATCACCAAGCTGCATTACTCTTACCATGACACTAAAAATATGATAAAGAAAAGTATAGATCAGTGTTAGGAGAGCAAAATCAAGGTTATAATGACTAGTCAGGGAGTTAGGTGCATTGCGCATCTGTACAAGGTAAAAAATGTATAATAGAGCTCGAAGGCCATGTCGAGAAACATATGATAGTCGACCAATTGGGAACCATAACCGTCTGCAAAATGACCATCGAGGGGAAACATCCAATTAGTACTATCTCGAAGGCCACAATGCCACACCGAGAAAAATGAATCTTATATTATAATGTTTTAACGTGTTGTATCAAGCCCTAATTTGAATGGTTGGGATTATTTGAGTGCATCCAAAGGCCGCGATTTGATGCATAGCTTCCCACCACTGTGAATGGTCAAAGTCTCTTATGGGGAAAGGGAAAAAGAAAAGGAGGAAAAGGAAAAGGAAAAGGGAGAAGGAAAGGGGAATGCGAAGGGCAAGGAGAAAAGGGAGAAAAGAGAAAGGGGAAAAGGGACGGGAAAAAGGGCATGGGAAAAAGGGAATGAGGGAAAAGAGAGAAAGGTAAAAAGGCTATTCGACATGAGAAAAAAGGAATAGAAATGAGAAATGAAAAAGGGGGGCTGAGGAAGGGAAAAAGGCCATGGGGGAAAAGTCTTGCGAATAGGAAAAGGTAGGAAAAGGAAAAGAAAAGAAAGGGAAGAAGGGGAAAAAAAAGGTGGACCTCCCGGGCATGGGGGGAAAGGAAAAAAAAAAAAAAAAAAGGGAGCGAGAAAAGGGGAAAAGGGAACTTGGGAAAAAGGGCATGAGAAAAAGGGGAAGAGAGAAATGGGAAAAGGGAAGGGGAAGCGTCACATGAAAAGGTGGGGGAAGATGAAAAAGGATGAGCAAGGGGAAAAAAAGCAAAAAAAAAAAAAACATGAAAAAAAGGAGGGAAAAAAAGGGCATGGTAAAAAGGAGAAGAAGGAAAAGGGTAAGGAAAGGGGAAAGAGAAGGAAAAAATGATATGGAAAACAAAAAGGAAAAAGAAAAGTAAAAGGAAAAAAAAAGTTAGGGAAAAAGGGAAGGGAAATGGGCCTTTGGAAAAGGGAAGAGAAAAGGATGGAGAGAGAGGAAAAAAAATGAAGGGAAGAAGGGGACATGGAATTGGAAAAGAATGAGGAGGAAGGAAGGAAAAAAAAGGGAACAAAAAAAAAGGACGGAGAGAAAGGGAATGGAAAAAGTGGCATGGGAAAAGAAAGGGAGGGAGAAGGGTGAAATGGGAATCTAGGAAAAAAGGGGACAAGGAAAAAAAAGAAAAGCGGGGAAAAGGGAAGTATTAACAAAAGTGTTGCGGGGAAGAGGGGAAGGGAAAAAGGGAAGGGAAATGGCACGGAGAAAAGGAGAGAGGGAAATGGTAAAAGAAAGGGGAAAAGGGAAACAAAAAAGAATAGAAAAGGGAAAAAAAAAAGGGGGGAGGGGGAAAGGTCAGGAAAAAGGGTACATAGGAAAGAAGAAAAAAGAGGAAGAATATGTTGAAAAGGGCATGGGAAAGGAAAATCAAAAGGAAATGAAGGGGAAAAAAGAAAAGACGCCAAAATAGAAAGAAAAAAAGGGTGGGGAGCGGAGGGAAAGGGGGAAAAGGAAAAGGAAATGTTTAAGAAAAACAAGAAAAAAGAAAGAAAAAGGAAAATAGGAAAAAGAAGGAAAAAGGAAGAAGAAAAAGGGTGAAAAGGGGCAGAGCAAATGGCGTAAGGAAATAGAAATGGTGTAGATTACTTTAACAATGGAGTACCCTTTATTCTTGCTCTCTTCTCTCATTACTATAATGTATCATTTACGTGTTCTCTTTTTATGCCTAGCAACGCTGGGCACCATTCCTAGTAGTAAATAATGTCTTGAGGCTACATTACCATGACCAAAAATTGGAAGACATTGGGCCCACAACATTGAATGAACCATAATCGACATCGCACTATCCGAAAACCCGGATATAACAAACAACCCTGTATGGTAGCATGATACACACACACACACACACACACACACACACACGAGAGAGAGAGAGAGAGAGAGAGAGAGAGAGAGAGAGAGAGAGAGAGAGAGAGAGAGAGAGAGAGAGAGAGAGAGAGAGAGAGAGAGATGAAATGAAATGAAATTGTATTATTACGCCTCAGAGATCGCCAGGCCTATGAGACGTCCAAACCAGTACATAAGTAATTATAGAAAAGTTCATCTAATGCATCATCGGATAATAATGCATTAACCCCCTCAATCTCTTCCTCGTCCTCCTCTTTTATATCCATTGCTTTCAAGCATCTTTCTCTATGGTCCAAAACAGCAAGTATATACGCCTCAATCACACCCCCAGGGTAGTTGAAAAATTCAGCAAGTGTATAAGCTTTCATACCATGTTTAGCACGCAATGTGGCATATTATGAACAGTGAAGTAGCACATGTGCCTCATCCTCAAGAGTTCCACAGTCACACAACTTGCATGACCTAAGCTCATGTGGAATATCACTCCATCTTCCCAACTCCACCCCAAGCCTGTGTGAGCTTAACCTCATCCTACATACAACATGTCTGTGTTTAACAGAAATGTGTTCGTGTAAGTAACTGGCCTCTTGTAGCATGGGATTGATATGGATCATGTAGAATTCCTTCTTAACCGCACCTTCTCTCCAGCACACACGGGTTACATTATCCACAACCCAACGTCGTATATTATCCTTACAATTTTCCAAATCATCCATATGCATCCCCCATCTGGCTAGCCACCCCTCTATGTCCGCAAACCATCCTTTCGTGTGTGTCTCCTCCAATGACAACCTTGGCAAACTATCATTCGGCATGACATAGAGCACCTTATGCATATAATGGAGAGTCTTACAAAGTGCTTTAGCTTGCAAAGAGAGCATCCCACACTCCACTAACAACATATCATATGGTGTTTGCATCTTAGTTCCAAGCTCAGCACGAAAGAACCATTTCTGTATGAGAGAAATGAAATGAAATATGTATTTAATACGTCTGCAGACCACCAGGCCTATGAGACGTTCAAAGTTGTACATTCAACATTGTAAAAAATATCTTCTAATGCATCCTCCGAGAGAAATGCATTAGACCTCTCCCACTCATCTTTCTCTATCCCCTTATCCCCAGTCTCTTTCAGTACTTTTTCCCTTTGATCTAGCAATTCCATCATGAAATTTCCGATGACCTTTCCTGGAAGTTCAAAAAATGTACCCAGATCCATATATTCGATGCCATGTTCTTGATAAATTAAGCATATTGTGGGCAATGTATAAGCACATGGCACTGCGTCTTCACCTCTCCTATGTCACATAGCTTACATACCCTATGTTCGTGGGTATGTTGCTCCATCTCGCCAACTTCTACCCCAATCTATGTGAACTGAGCCTTAATCTGCTAATTGCATGCCGGCACTTAAGAGAAATCCCTTACATTAAATATCTTGGTGTCGAAGAAGAGGATTGATATGTTGTTTATAAAATGCTTTTTTTACCTCAGGCACCTCCCATGACTTATGAGTTACATGCTCCTGTACCCAAGCTCTGATATCCCCACGGTGCACAAATAAATCATTACAATCCAAACCCCATTTTCTCATCCAAGACTGCACATCCGCATACCAACCTTTACTATTCGTTACATCCATAGCAAGCCTAGGCAAACATTCTTCATGCATATCCATTCTCACTTTGCATACATACTCAAGGGTTCTACACATGGCTTCTGCTTCTAAAGGCATCATGTCACATTCTGCCAACATCATATCATAGGGGGTTTGTGCTTTAACCCCTAACTCTGTTCTGAAAAATTTCTTCTGGACCTTTTCTACCTTTTTCCATGTATCTTTCTGCTAGTCCGGGCGCCCATACCTCACACCCATATAATACGACCGTTTGAACAAGCACTTTGTACAACATTTTCTTTAGCTCAAAGTTCCAGATTTCAGCTTTTGCACTCCTGCGTTGCATGCTATATAGGGCTTTAAGCCCGCCATTTACCCTTTGTTCCACCGCTTGATTCCAACTTGGAGTCTTATCCACCTGGATTCCCAAATATTTATATGAGTCCACTACATCTACTTGTTCCCCTCTATACATAAACTTAAGATGCTCCACTTTGCGTGCCCCAAAACAATCATTTTAGTTTTGGCCAAGTTCACCTTCATACCCTTATTATCACAAAAAGTGATAGGGGGCCCGGGATGTTTACGCATACACGCCATCGACACGGATAAGATAACAATATCATCGCATACGGGAGCATGCTTAACACATAACTACCCAGAGACATGCCATCCCCTCCAAACTGGTTTATCCACCCTTCTAACTGATCTATAAACAATCCAAACAGAGTGGGTGACATAGGACACCCTTGTTTGACCCCCATATTACTACTCACCTCATCTGATCCAGAGAAAGGGGCTGATAGGCGAACTAGAACCTTCTCATATAGCAGTTTAACAGCATTTCTCAATTCAGCAGGTATCCCAAGCATATCCATCCTCTCCCAGAGATCTCTCCTACGTACTGTATCAAATGCCTTCGTGAAATCCACAAAGAGAGAGAGAGAGAGAGAGAGAGAGAGAGAGAGAGAGAGAGAGAGGCCCTTGGTCACATGCTGACTTAGAGAGGGTGAGAGAGAATACAAGAGAATACGAGAGGTGAGAGATTATGAGAGATGGGTGAGAGTGGAAAAACTCAACTCTCACCTTAAGAGATGATTCGTCCCTAACAGCCGTTAGGAGCGTTTCCATTAACCACTAACATAACAAGCCCCTAAAATTGTGTCGCCTGAAAATCATCTAAAAACTTCCCTCATCGAAATTCTGGGGCGCCATTTTCCCCTATTTCATGGTCTTCAATGCCGCGCAGATCCTTGAATTCCCACTAATTCCTCGATCCGCCTTTCTGATTTGTGGTGTAAAGGTATTTTTTAGCTTGTTCAATCCTTATTAATTCAATTCGATTCAATCTTACATTGTTCTGATATCAAATTCTATTAGAACAAATATTGTTTCTTAGTTGCTTAGCTTGAATTCTGTAAAGTCCAATGTCGAAGGCAACTAGATCTGCCTTACCAGCAAGTAGCAAACCCTTTATACCTCCTCGCATTGAAAAAATGGCTCCAAGGAGGACCCGAAAGATGATAGGGCAGATTTCAATGAATGTGGACTTCAAGATAAATTCTGAGCCAATTCCAACAACAAAAGAGCCAAAGGAAAGGAGATGTAAGCGAGTTGTTAGCAAAATCCAAGCACCTGCCGGTATTGTGAGTGAATCTTCTCAGTCCGAGAATTCAATGGCTCTTGTTGTTCAAGAAAAAGAAAATCCCAAGCAAATTGACATAAAGAATAGGAAGTCTCCAGTTCAATGGACAGATCAGGGTATTTCTACCTTTCTGAACCTCCTGAATGAGATAGAATTGGTTACTAATGGTAGTTTGAATTTTTCTAATACACAATGGAGAGAATCTCTAGTGAAATTACAGCCAATTATTGGTGGATTAGTGGAAGTCAGGCAACTGAAGAACAAATGGGATAAACTTCAGGCGAAATTCAAGGATGAGAAAGAGGCTTCCAGTCATACGGGTTCAGAGCCTTCAAGTTGGCAGTGGTATGAAAGAACGGAAGAAGTCAAGTATGGAGTGACATCAGATAACCCCATTCCAGGGGCTGGGGATGATGGGGCTTTGGGAATGAAGCTTTTGAGGCAGCAGATTTGCACACTAACTTTTCTGACAATTTCTATGAAACAATTGGATCTGATGCTGCTTTTGATGATCCTTTTGAGAGTACTGAAGACACTTCCAATGTCAATGTCAACATAGATAATTCAGGAAGTCCCAGAATACTTGAAATGTCAAACAATCGAACTCCAACAGGTAACAACACAGATTCCTTCAGCCCCAGATCTGTAGCATGCAATCAACCTGGAATATGTGGAAAGCCGATTGGAAGAAAGAAGTCCAGGTTGCAGGTTGATAAAGACATTGCTATTGGAATTTCACAAATGGCAAGCACTTTTGGAGACACTGAAGTAAAGAAATTAGATTTCATGAAGGAAGAATCTGCGAAGAAATTGGAATTGGTAAGGGAATTGAAGACTTTTTGATCTGGAAATAATTTGAAGATTGCTGAATCTATGGCAGTAATGACTCAGAGCATATGTCAGATGACAAAGGACATACTTCTTGAAATTGCCAAACTGGCAGCCAAGAACAAAGAATGAAGATATGATTTTCACTTTCCTAGATCCTGTTATTTCAAATGAGTCCTTTTTGCAACTGTCTCAAATTGATTAACTGTCATAATATTCAATGATTGATACTTCAATCTAGGCATATACATATCGTAGCATATATCATTAAATGCTAGTCTCGTCAATTTATCCCATTTAAAGATCTCTTCTATGCACAAGCCATTCATAAAAAAAATGCCACCAAGGCATCCAAGGAGTTTTCTCAACCCTCCGTCTTCCATGTCTTCATCCGAAGAATACTCCCTTGAGGAGCATTCTGACCCTGTGGATTGTTCTGAAGCCTCCAATGAGACCTCAGAATAAGAGGAAAATTATTCCTCTGATTATTCTTCTTGGCCGGAAACTTCAACAGAAGAAGTTGCTGAAGAGTCCTCCTCCTCCAGCATGTCGGCCCCTGCTCCTCCTCCTCCTCCTCCTACAAATCCAGTTGTCGAAGAACACCGGGATTCCTTGCCAACTATTGAAGAGGAATCTGAAGAAGTCAAAATTCTCAGCCACAAGGTCATCCATTGCTCTTTGTCACAACGGACTGTGATGAGCTTTTTGGACATGGGAGTTATTTTGGAAGCTGAGATCATGGCTTGGGCTGAAGCTGCATCTTTGAAGCAGAAGGCTCATGTGGAGTGTGTTTACATGCAGCACCATGGGAAATGGGCTCTGCATGAAATCAAGACGGTGACACAAACCTGTGAGCTATGTGCTTAAGCAGAAGAGGAGCCCCTGCCTGGGTTTTTTTTATTTTTTTTATTCTGTTATATTTTTTTTGTTTTTTTGTAAAGCCACTTATTTTGCTATGAAATGGCCCTGGAATTAACTTGAGAAGTATGTAACAGATTTCGAGGAATAAAAACCTGTTTTATTTTGTCTTCAACTGTTATTTTAATGTTATTTATTTTACTACAACTGTGCATTGTTATCTATTTAACAGGTTTTCTCTGTTTTGTTTTCACTTTCTGAATATTTTTGTTATTGCAGATCACTAGTCATGGAGTGGCTAAGAGTATGTTTTAAATTTCACTGGACTTTTTTAGGGTCTAAGGAGCAGGCCAAAAATGTGGCCAATTTCATTTTTATGTACTACTACAGTTGCAGTTGTAATATAGTACCACATTGAATATAATTTCTCATTCAACTTTGTTTATGTCATGTTACTGGTGTTACTGGTATTAAAGAGTTATTAGAGTATCAAATCAGATCAAATCAATAATATTCAAAAATTTGAAAACATGAACAAATTATCAAAAACGTCTGTTGACAGAATCATCAAATTCTACAACAACAACACATGGCCATCCAAGTTTTCAAACAATACATGCCTCATCTGATCTCCTTGTTTTTTTAGACTCCTGTTCATAGCTTCAGCTTCATAGTAATAAACTGGTTCAGGTTCTTCTTCATGTATGAGCTTGGAGGCCTTTTTAACATAAACAGGCACATGTTTAAGTTCTCGACAATCCCAAACCCATTTTCCACATAAACTCTACCCCTGCAAATCCTTTTGTTAAACTTGCCATAAGGACCATGATTCTGTGGAAACACTCTCGGAAGGAAGGGTCTGGCAGGATAGGCAGAATCACCAAGTAAAAGTGCAGAATGTTAACCTGGATTTGGTCTTCAGTGGGTTGACCTTTCTTCAATTTTTTGCCACTCAAGGTTACAACTGGTTCTTTTAGAATTAGTTTGGATGCAATTTTATTGTATATGGAACTCTTCTTGAACTAATTTGAGTCATAGACTGATCCAGTTCTTGTAACACATACATTTATAAACAACCGGCTATGTGACGCAATATCTTGCAAAAGACATGAGTGCCTTTTATGTCGATTGTGATAGTCATCACCTTTGTCACTCTTTTTGGGTTTCCTCTATAAAAATAATGTGGGAGCCATCAACAATACCATATACATTGGCAATCCTATTGCATCATGAAACTCCTTTATACATTGAGTTAGTCTTGCTCCAGACGGCATGGCAACAAACCTTTTGTAAAGCATTGTCTTCGAGGCCAATACTAGTGTAATTTTCTTAGTATATTTATGCACTAGCTTTGCCAATATAAAATCTCTGTCCCACATGCAAATGCATATCACCATGTGACAGAAAGTAAAGAATCATGGCAATAGCCTTCCTAGAATCAACAGTGGGCCTAACCTTAACCCTTGACCTGCTCAAATAGGGGACAACTAAACCGACTAGTCTCTCAAAACTGGCTCTTTTCATTCTGTAAAATTGGTGCCACATATCATCTTCAAAAGAAGGCAAGCATGCATGGTTATCTATATTATCCCACTGTGTTCTTTGTCTTGGAGCAATCCAGAATCTTCTAGGTGGCCTTCTAACAGTGCAGGATCCAGCTAACATCAAAGTTAAGGCAGCACAGAAGAACAAACTGTTATTTTCTTGCAAATCATCGCCATCGAAAAGATTCATTGGGTCTTCAAGCTCATTGAGCTCAATAATCTGCAAACAGAAGGCAAATCCGATTGTAAGAGCCCGCAAAAGCATGGCAATTAGGGCCGAGAATCACTGGATCCATGATAGAATGGTCGGCAAATACAACCTTATGTAAGAAAGATGGCAAACGGAATATCCCACAAAGCTCACCTACCAGCAGGAACAGGGAAAGAAATATCGCACATTTTGGAGGTCGATTCAAATTTAAAGAAGAATTATCCCTGTCCTACCCGAATGAATCGACGGACTAGTTCTTCGGTGGGGAACCAAATATTGAGGCCTAACCGACGTTGTTAGACCTCGAGAGACAGCCTTCTCTCCTCTCCTCCCAAAAAAGTACGTATAATTGGAGTCGTATAGGACGAGAGATGGGTATTTTGGCAAGCATATGGCCAAGGCGTGGGTGGGGGAGATTCACCTATATGTATATTAAATATGCCATCTGCGAAGATGGGGTGGTAAAAAACCCTTATTTACCCCCTTTTTATACTCCTATCCATCCTTCTGCATGTATACCCCATAAAACTCATGTCTCCTTACATATTTATTAGGTCACTGGGCCAAAACGTCGAATGAATCGTAACCAAACACTACAATGTATGAAAAAATATGCACAAAAAAATTGGAAGCCACTGGGCCAACAAAATACTGCACTATCCGAAAAACACAGATATAATAAACATGCTCAGGTATGTGAAGGGGGGGGGGAAAAATCCAAGGGATTCACCTATATGTATATTAGATATGGGCATCTATGAAGATGGGGTGGTAAAAACCCCTTATTTACTACTTTTATAATAGAAAACCCCTTCTCATACTCATATCCATCCCCCTGCATGTATACCCCATAAAACTCACATATTTTTATATATATTCTATACCCCTTAGTCTATTTTTCATGCAACTATGTCTATACTTGTATTTTTTGGGCATACACACATAAGCAAATGCTAATAAAGAAAACCCCTAAAAGTATTCGTTGATGTTACATACGTACTACAAATGTGCATCCCCCTTGCGGAAAACTTGCAGAGCCAAAGGAGTATAATGAAAAAGAGCTCAAGAGAACGCCAATGACTTGAAACGAGAAAAGAGGCAGTATAAGTAGGAGATGCAAAGAAGGACGTCACCATCCAAGAAATGTCAGTTGTATTGTGTTGGTTCTATTGCGATACAATAGAACTGCAACATTCCTAGGATGGGTCCTATGATACAACCAAGGACGCAGTCGAATCATATTCTCTTGAAACCACAAACTCTAACACCAAATTATGATGCAACATGTCTATTCGTTCAAACTGTCAAAACGAATGAGAGAAGCTCAACATTCAACCAAGCAAAAATGTCGAATTTCATGCCAAACTGGGCTAGGAAAGCCATCATAATCAGAGTATTCTTAGAGCATATGGAGATATAGAAGCAAGAAAACGCAAAGGATGGACTATGAGAAAGTGGATTTCAACTGCTGCCAATAAGGATAAATCCATCCATATAAAAGCTCTATTTCATGGGTGCAAGAGCAGAATGGAGTTGAAAAAGGAATCGAAATTTGTTTTAAGAGTATCTGATGCAGAATCTCTCTCCTCTAATTATGTCAATGCTTTATTTACCAAAGAAAAGTTCGAATCTTGCAATCTGACGAGTCACTAGAACCCTAAAGAATCAACCATGCACTACCACAAACGAAATCAAATATGCTTGAAGCTGTAACATAAAAAATTACAAGCGCAACTGTAGGCCAAAAGTTAATGGAAAAGTCAAGCATAAGTACCAAAGAAAGGAACAAAGACCTAACTCTAGAGCAAATCGAGTTAAAAAGCAAGCGAAGGACAAGACAAGATAACTGTGATAGTGAAACAAAACTTATGATCTCGTAACAATATCACACCTTAGAATAAAAAAAACAGACATAGTAAAGACAAAGATAACAAGCTAGAGGGACTGGAACAAAACTTGTGAGCCAAAGGAGTAGAATGGAAAGGAGCTCAAAAGAACGCCGATGACTGAAAATGATAAGAGAGGCAATACAAATACGAGATGCAAGGAATGATGTCCCCATCCAATAGAACCGTTCATTATGTGACTGATGTTGGTGTAGCGGGTTTAAGGTCCTACCATTGGACCAAGCCTCGAAGGGCTACTTAGTAATATTATGCACCAAATGATTAATATAGTAACTACTTAATTGAAATTACTTCGAAGTCGGCCAATATTATCCTTCTTATATAAGTCTGTTTGATGTTTGTCTGCCAAGTCTTTTGTTCGAGATATCTGTTGTGCCGAACCTTAATGCCTGGTAGCGCCCCTGTTCTGATCCAAGTCGTGATCCTGCATGGTAGGCATCGATCGTTCAATTTTCTTGTACTCATCTTTTACCCTCATCCAAATGAGCAAAAAATTTTTATCATAAAAGCTTCGCCTCTTTGGTAAAAACCCATGGGCAAGCATGTACCGACATAATAGCCATATTCCTGAATCTCACACTGGTTTTGAACACTATTTAAAAGGCAGCTCTAAACTCGAAGAAATGATTCATGTTTTTGCAGAATCCTGTTATTTATTTGCAGGCCAGAGTAGAGGCCATCATTATGATTGGTTGGATGTACTAGTCTTGAAATATTATAGCTTTAGGTTCGACCTTTACAACTTTTGGCATTTTGTATCTTGCAAAAATAATAGCATGACAAGATGGACCATTTATTTCCAAACTAAAAGAACATCATCGCCCATAACACAACAAAATAAAAAAAAAATTAAATTTTTTTTCGATACAAGACGTGGCCACCATGACATCATTGTCCAAAAAGTAAGAAATGAAAGAGGCTTAAAAAGTAAACTGCCCAATCCACATGTCTTAGTTTCAAAATATTCATAAAAGCTTATTCCACTGCAATGATATTCTACATATAGTTTGCAATGATGCCTTTTGCAGGTCTTTTGGCTTGCTCAACCATAGGTAAGCTCTGAAAGTGTCTAAAGCCTCTCCCGTTCAACTCCCCTTTCTTGTTTTGCTGCAGAATCCAAAAGCGACCCTAAATTCTACCATGCTTATACTTGGAAATACAGATGAAATCTTTTTATGGGCAACTCAACACAATCTCTTGGTGAACCATCAAAATGCATGTTCCAGAATTAAGCACAAGCTCAAGCTCAAGCACAGGGAAGCTCAAGTTTATTAGGATCACGTAAACCCTGGAGTTCAGGAATTACATTACCCCCTGCAACAATCTGCCCAGCCAGTTAGGCTGCTGCGCTCATTTGAGGCTGCCAAGCTCATTTGAGTATCCTCTGACATGCAAGCGGCTATCCAATAAAACTCCTAGCTACCTTCGTATATATGGGTTTCAAAATAATAGGGCCTTAAAAAGACAATAAAAAAGTTTGTTAAGTTTAAAAATAACAAGCCCTTAAAAAGATAAACCAATAAAATAATATAAGCCTTTAAAATAGTATAAGCTTCTTTATTTCCCTTTTCATTTCTAGCTACATCTTTTCCTCTATATTTATATGAACTCTCAATGATTTTGAGTTTATGCACAGGTGTTATTACCGAAATAATCATTTGAAAACACATCTTAAGATGTATTATATAAGCTATTGAAAATACATCTGAAGTTGTATTATACAAGAATTCTTCTGGCCAGATCCTTAGTTCCTTAAATATAACAGTTAAATGTAAATTGTAATGCTATCCATCTCTCTTTGATTGCGTAATTTTTTTGGTACAGATGATATTTTCTCAGCATTTTTCTTCTTGCATATAACAACTTGCTAATAACTTTTCCAACTTTAGGCATTTGAAAAAACTCACAAACCTTAATTTTAACATGCCATGATAGTAAATGTATTCCAGAGAGTTTTATAGAATGAAAGAAAGAAAGAAAGAAAGAATGTTTTTTATCGTCCACTGAGACCAATCAGCCTATGGGACTTAGAAGGAGCACATCAAACTTACTACTATCCGAGTTAGAAACTTATAAGAAAATGGTGTTTAGAATGCTCTAAAATTCATAAGATTGAAAGGAAAAGCGAATATTCCAATTTTTGTTGTCATAGATATTATCACTTGAATCATCATATATTAGTTCTTGAAATGTAGAACCAAGAAGTTCTCATTTACTGGCAAGGTATCATAAATGATGTTGTGTTGGGAAGGGGATATAACATTGAAAAATATTATATAAATGTTATATCTCCAAGTTTCTTAACCCTTGTCTGCATTACTTTGTTAATAGCATTTGAAGAGAAGAAAAGCATTTGGGCCCCAGTAAGTATCGACTTTGCAATATGGGAAGGATGCAAGAAGATTTGAATGGCTAGACAAACTTGTGGCCGTGTAAGCGAGGTTGAATTGAAAACCAATTGCCAAGAGGAGAATTGCACAGTAGTTAGCTGGGAGATGCCTCCTTGAAGATGAATCTATTTTGCTAGCTACATTTCCAAATATGCTCATAAACCATTCAAGCTGTTGTTTTGTAACGTTCCTAACCGACATGCCCTTAACCAACTAGGCCAAACCATCTAGACGTTTATGAGTAGTCGCTTCTACCCATTTATGCCGGTGTCTCGAGAACATGACACCAAGATCCATTCGAGGGGTCTCCATGGGTCCGTTACAATCTCTCACACTAGACTATGATCGTCCTCGAGCATCACAACACCATAGATCACACCATCTCATGGTGTCCAAGACCAAGTCATGACCTACTGTCTAACGTTATTCCAGATCATACTTGCCCCCATGGAGACTTGAACTCGAGCCCTGCTCTGATACCAAATGTAACACTCCTAATCGACATGCCCTTAACCAACTGGGCAAAAACCTCTAGACATTTATGAGTAGTCGCTTCTACCCATTTAAGCCGGTGTCTGAGGAACGTGACACCAAGATCCACTCGGGCGATCTCCATGGGTCCATTACATGTTTCGACATATAAGGAGATTTAGATGACTTTAGTTAAATTGGAATTCTTTGAAGATAGACCTGCTCTGTCAGAGACACATTTGCAAATTGATATTGAGTAAAAACTGTTGAAGTTGCTATTTCGACATGTATGGAGATTTAGACAAAACTGGACAACTAAAATTTCCAAGCATGTGAAGGAAAGATTTGGGTGCCCATATATATATATACCAATGTCTGTTTTTGGGTGGGTTCAAATATGTTATATAGCAGCATATAGGGTGCCAGAAAGAAGAAAGAATATAAACATAGAAAAAGAGCCGTTGAACTCATTGGAAGCATAATGTCAAACAAATTGAAGGACGAGTAGATGAACAATATTCCTGACATTGGCTTCCAACTGATAGTCTGCTAAAAATGTTGAGCTCCTCTCCCATGCCCAACATAGTGGGGCTAGGGCAATCCCATAATTTTTAAAGGCCCATGCAGGATTATAGGCGACAACACTACAGTCATAGAATGCTCATAATTAAAATGTGTTTACTACAAAAGGGCATGTAAACTTTGGTTTGGGATTATTTTGGGGGCACAACCACCAAGTTCCCTCCCTTCCTATGTATGTGATATGGCGATGAGCTATACAACAATTGTTGCCATTTTATGCCATGTATTATAAAGTACTTGTGCACCACTTGCGTTTTTACAAGCCATATTATAAAGCCAATAACTATGTATTACATTACCAAATTCTCAAGAATTAATATTCACACAAAACATGAAGTGCAAATGATCGATTATTGTCCTTTAGATTATTGAAGATATTGTATTATCAAACTTGTTTGTGGCGTTGACAAGATGTTGCCTTAGTGCATATGATGTGACCCATGAAGGAAGGCATGTACATCACAAAATTACTATTATATTTGTCATGCTTATGAATCTGCCTAACTACCATGTTTAAGATATCCCTTTATGAGACAAAGGTTGTTCATTTATTTTCCAAGCCATGGCAATGCGCGTTTGTGTAACAGGCGGAACCGGCTATATTGCTTCATGGATTATCTTCAAGCTTCTAGAGAGAGGTTATCATGTTCACACTACCGTCAGGGATCCATGTATGTGACTTGAACATTCGTATTGAATTATATTTTGTAGAATCATATTTTACTCTCTTTGTAGTTAATAAAAAAAAGATCGACTTCTTGTGGCAATTTCCGGGAGCTAAGGAAAGGCTAAAGATATTCAAGGCAGATTTATTAGAGGAAGGAAGCTTTGATTCTGCACTAGAAGGTGTTCATGGAGTATTCCACCTATTTGGGCAGTAGTTATTGATCCAAATGATGATCCGCAAGTAATCTCTTTGACTTTTATAAAACAATATGGATTGTACTCTAATTTATACTACAGGTAAAATTGGTCGAGACATCTCTAAAGGGAAATTTGAACGTACTAAAATCATGCACTAAATACTCTTCAATAAAGAGGATTATTTTGACATCTTCATGCTCAGCCATACGGTATAATGAAGTACGTGATGGTGGAAGTCTCATCTTAGATGAATCAATATGGAGCGATACAAATTACTGTATCAAACATAAGGTATGCCAATAAATAAATGCTTATTCATCATAAAACATAATAATTATATGTCATGTTTGGTTCATAGCTATGGTATGCATTAGCCAAGACGGTTGCAGAGCAAAGGTCGTGGGAATTTGCTAAAAGCAACAACCTTGACCTTATAGTTGTAAATGCATCTTATGTGATTGGTCCACTATTACAATCGGTGCCAACAAGTACAATTCATCTTGTGATGTCAATGCTTAAAGGTACTTGATCTTTCAATTTGATATTTAAAACAACTATTAAGCCTTTACCTCTATAGGAGACATCAAGGTCTATCCAAATTCAATCATGGGATTCGTTCATATCCATGACGTTGTACAAGCACATCTATTAGTATATGAGACACCTTCTGTAGTTGGCAGATACATTTGCTCGGGTCAAGTAGCACATTGGAGAGAGGTTATAGAAATGCTTCGTGCAAGATATCCATCCTATTCAACTCCAACAAGGTAAAAGAACTTTGGAAAAGTGCACATGGTTAATACGCTTATGTTTTCCACTTCTAAATACAGACCTTCAGAAGATTCAGCACAAAATATTCCACATACTATCGACACTAGGAAGATCCAAGAGTTAGGTCTCATTGAATTTAAAACACTAGAGGAGATGCTTGATGATTGTATTCACAGTCTCAGGCTACGGGGATTTTTAACTTAATTACTATACGATCACATGCTAAAAATCGAAGGTGGGATATTATATATGCTCTATATGGAACATACTAATATATTCTACAAAACAAGTATACATAAAATGACGTGGTTTTATATCTGGACTGCCCTATTGATTAATTAGAGGATGGGACCTCTTGTAATATATTTTCAGCATAGGTTGTGGTTCCCTTTAGGTTGCAAAATTGATTAAGAAAAATAGAACAAAGAAACAAAGGGATTTCAATATGAATTTGAAGTCCAGATGGATCATAGCCATAAAGAACAACCCCCTCGGCGATCGTAACCATTGAAAATAATAATTGAAACATCATCATATATTAACAAGGTGGCAAGGCAATGGATTGCTAAGATTGTGCTTTTACCATAATTTGTGTTTTTAGATATATAAGTTTAATTTTGTTGTTTATTCTTTGCGGTGTATAAACCTTCAACATCATGTCACTGCATTCCTAGAAAATATTCCTACATTTTATTGTTGTTTCTCTTTTATTGTTTACTCTATTAGGGCGGATTGGGATCTCAAAATGGCTCATAACTTGGATTAAAGAATTCCACCTCATATTTGGCTCGACCAATCAGGGTTTTGCATGTTTTTTACCAAAGTCATTACTAGTTGACAAGTAGAGGAAGGAGTAGGCTTACTTGGCATCCACATGGTGAGTTTTCGTAGGAGATGGATGCACATTTATTGCAACCACATTAATGGCACGTACTTTCCAAAAATCATATTGTGGATCAAAATATTGGATGCATTTCTCATTATTGTGAAGCCTTGAAAACCTTTTGGGGCTTCTAATCCCATATAGTAATGGGCTTTTGTGCTTTTTTTTTTTTTGGTACTGGGCCGGTGGACAATAGAAATCAATTCAATTCAAATCAATTCAGCACAATTTAATTCATCTATCTATAAAAGCAATGTTTGTATATTTGCAGCTTTACTTCCTCTTGCTCTTTCCTGCATGTATTACTTTCTCTTCCTCTAGCTCTGTCTATATCAAAATTCTTTGGGATAGAATGTTTTGAAGAAATTTGCCTAAACCCTCTACAAGTGTAACAAGTATTTATCTGTTGGTTAACCTTTGGGCAATTTGTTTAAAGATGTCCTAATTCACCACATCTATAGCATGACTCAAATAATCTTATTTCTTTTTTCAGAGTCTGTATCCAATCTTCCTTTTTCCAACAGCCAAAACCTCAGGAGTTTCTACTTCATCGTTTTCATCTGACACATTATTTTGTTCAATCTTGGTTTTAGTCATCTGTTCTACACTCCCTTTAGTCCTTGGAACTGTTCTGATATTGACAAAGTGGCACACTTTGAAAACATTTTGGAATAGCTATTACCTGTTGGTTCATTGACACAGTGAGTCCAGCACTATCTAAATCTGCACATAGTATATCGAACTTATGAAAACACTCATCTTTAAATCTCATCTTTCTCTTTGATGCACATCAATTTGTGATGCGTTTTTCACTGCATAAATTCCAAGCATCTCTAGAATTCCATCGATCCGAGCCCTCGGATCGAGATTCTAGAGGGGGCGAGCATGCATGTCTCGCATACATGCATTGCATACCTTCTCTGGTTGGGAGATCGCTATATTAGGCGAGGTTCTTTATCAACGTCTCATCGGCGCTTCCTCTTCTCTCTCAGCAGTATCTTATTCTCTATTCTTTGAAACCATGCAGGGGAGGGGCTTCTCCCTGCTTGGATTGATCAATTTGGCGTTTCTTTCATGCTATGGCATGTTCTTTCTCGGCCTTGCCTCTTCTTTAGCCATAATCCTTTGATCTTCGTCCTCGATCCCGTTTTGATAAGAAAGTTCTCTTCTATTCGGGAGGTTTTTATTATTTTCATGCGAGCCCCATTCTAGAATTCCATCGATCCGAGCCCTCGGATCGAGATTGTAAAGGGGGCGAGCATGCATGTCTCGCATGCATTGCATGCCTTCTCTGATTAGGAGATCGCTATATTAGATGAGGTTCTTCATCAACATCTCATCGGTGCTTCCTCTTCTCTCTCAGCAGTACCTTATTTTCTATTCTTTGAAACCCACCCTCCCCCCTTAATTGTTTAGTGTATTTGTCGCTTGGCACGCGTGACCAGCCCCTCTATTTGAAGAGGTTTTTGTTTTGTTGTCGCGTGGCACACGTGATCAGTCCCTCCGTCTTGGGAGGTTTGTTTTGTCACATTTGTTCTAGTGTCGGTGATGTGCAGGTACAAGTTAGCAAACGGCAGCAGTAGCAGCTTCGACTTCTCCATTCGTGGGTTTTTTGGGATCGAATTCTTAGCCTTACGTTTGCCCAAGCCCCTTGCTGAAGGCTTATCAATGGGGTTTTTCCTCAAAAACCCGAAAGGGCTGGGTTTTTTAATCCCAATGATAAGCTTTCGGCAGGTACACAGACCAAACATCTATTAGCATTGTATTTCATGGGGTCTAAGTTGTATAATTGGATATTCCCTTTATTTTTCTTCGTGGGTAGTTCGCATGTGTGCGGCTATCCACTATCCACCATTGTAGAAAATCTGTTGAGATGAATGAGAAGCCTATGAGGTTTTTGTCATTTTCATGCGAGCCCCATTCTAGAATTTATTGTTCTTAATTTCAACATTATATCTGGTCCCACTTTGCTAAGTATACTTGCCTTTGCCTGATTCTCCTTCATGTGATCTTTGACATGACTTCCACTACTCACCTCATCTATCTCAGTAGCCTTTAGAGTTACTAAAATTTTTGTTGCTAAACTACTTGCATCACCAACATCAGCAATCTTGTGTTCAAACATTTCAATGCATTCAGTTTTCCATACAAGTCCTTGCTTTTTAAAGAATTCTAAGATTATGTAAATGCCAAAAGCATTCATGGGTAGATGATTGTTCTGTATGCTCATGCACAAAACGGTGTTGCAAAGCGCAAGATTAGGACATTACTAGAAATTGCAAGGTGCATGCTAAAGCAAGCAACTATCATCTATTTTATGGGTAGAGGCTATAGTGACAACAACCTACTTAGTGAATCGAGCACCTACCAAGACCTTGAAACTCCAGACCCCATTTGAAGCTCTTCATGGAAATAAACCAAATATCTCAAACTTGAGAGTATTTGGCTGCCTTGGATATGCAACAATTCCAACCAAATTGATCGTGCTACAAAGGTTCCGTTTATTGGATATGCAAAAAACATGATGGCATGAAAGCGTTTTGATTTAGTTACAAAAGTCTTTGCTTCACGAAGCAATGATATCTGTAGAAGATGTCGTCTATTCCTCTAATTTTTATGAGCCACCAAGTGACAATACTGATCAACAACTACAAAATGACTCTCTCTCTTGACTTAATGACATTCACGCAAGTGTCACCTCATACTTCTACTTTGACTATTTCAAATCCAGTATCTCTCTCTACAACTCATCTTAGTTCTTTTACTCTTTCGAGTGCCTCCATTCCAACAACTTTTTTGCCTGTTAGTAGCAGTTCTACTGCTTCAGCACACACTCCATCTTCACCTTCTCTAGTGCATAATCCATACCATGAGTTGTTACCTACTTCCCTCCATGAATCTGATTCATCTCCACCTGTTTCACCTTCGTCTTTGCCAACAAAATGATGCCGAACTTCTAGCTTTTCCAAGTGAGTCAACAACAATCCAACCAAGAAGATCCAAATAACTTGTTGGATTTCCACCTATGGTTGAGGCTTTTAATTTTGCCTTTCTGGCTAGTGTTTTATCTAAACATGATCCAATTACCTATTCTGAAGCCTCTAAGGATCCTTCCTTTGACCTGTTACACTTCCACCATGCTATTTTGACAAATGCATCTTTTTCATTGCCTTCCCAAACAAAATTACGAATTGTCGCTTCCGTCTGGCGTGCCTTATCAGGTGGAGCGACTAAAAGTGATGACATATAGATGTGCGTGCTACATAACACATGTTTTGCTACTGCAAGCCTTTTAGCTAGTGATATCTTCGCAATTTTCCACCACTTTAAATGTCTTTGGAGTCCAAGAACCATCTCATCCTAAATTCTAGTTAGTTCCATGCACATTTATTCCAACCAGGATTCCTAGGAGCTTGGAGATTTCCCATTCTGGAAATGATTTTCTATGTAAGAGATTCAAGGCACTTAGAATGTGTGCCTTCCCCCGTCCACCGTGCAGATTACTTCTTCCAATTAATGAGGCATCTTGATGCTAGAGGAAAGGTGTCAAGTAATTGCTACATTAGGTATCTTCCTTTGCTTGTAAAAAGAGAAAAGAGTCATCTGCATACTGATTGCATATTTATTGCAATCCATCCCGCATTTGCAATCCTTGTAATAAACCATCTTTTGAAGCTTGGATAGGAAGCTGTGAAAATCCCTCTGCATCTATATTAAACAAGAATGGCACCAGGGGATGAAAGGCAAAGATAAAGAATGCATTGATAAGCTCGTAGACACACAAACAGAAATATGAGAGGGAAAATCAAATGCTAATCTAGAATGACTATGGCTTATACACGCCATGTCATCTATAATACGCCATCTCATCAGTGTGATGTCATCACTAAAGTAACGTGTGTGTATATGAAATGCTAACACACCTCTTGGTGACTAGCGCTGCTAAGAGGAAAAGAAAAGAATATAATAGAATAGAATAGAATAGAATAGAATAGATTTTTAGCGTCCATGGAGACCGATTGGCCTATGGGACCCAAACAAAAAGAGAGCAGCAAGCATATTACTGACAGGATTAAACCTTACTCTGTACAATTGTATAGGACAGTTCAATACCGCCCCGGAGGACACAACTGAGTCCGTGCATCCATCATGGAATAAATTACTACTCCTATATTTTTTTTTTGAAGAACTGTGTCATCAATATATTAAAAGAATGGTAATGTTACAAAGCAAGGAGGAGGAAGGAGAACTACTACTCCTATATTTTAGTGTAGCCAAAATAGGTTTGGCTAAACTACCCTCAAATTGGAGCTTGAAGTTTCTAGCACTTGGCTAAACTAGATGAGTTTTTCACACCATAGTTTCTTGGCTTTGGCTAAACTTTCAAAAAATGGGGTGGCAAATATTAGCCATCATATTATGCTAATTTTAGAAAGTCCAAGCCTTTGGACAAAGACATTGAACTTATTGTTGTTAAAATGTAATTTAATATGGACAAAGTAAATGGCAATCAACATAGTGTGACATAGTTGACGGAATTATAATCATTATTATAACATCCTTGATACAATGAAGCAACACAGATAGAAACATACATGAACTTGTTCAAAACTTAACAAAAAAAAGGTACATTGTTCCTTCTAGAAATGATCAACTATCCAGATGCTTCAACTTCGTAACTAGAATAAGAAATAATAATAATAATAAAAAAAAAAGAAACAAACAGATTGAACTCTACTTGGTGATTTCTTAAAGTCCGTATAGATCTTGATGTCAGCTTGTAAGCTAATCAATCTATTTTTCCAAGTCCCTTCTTTCTTAGATTTAGCTAATCGATGTTCTAATAGATTTGTCTGGAGGTGGAGGTTTGGCTATTCAACCTAGAAGCTCACTTGGGTGGCAAAAAAATTGGGCTAAAATTTTATTTTTTTTGGCATTTTTCCCACTTAGTTTAGCAATTTTTCTTGAAACAAAAGCTACAAAATAGCCATTTGGCTAAACTTAGCCGTTATTTTATTCCATGGCATCCATGACCTCCTGGAGGTATGATCCCAACAAACCCACTGACGTCGTATTCAATAATTCATGCAACGGTTGGCCAGGCACTAGTAATCGAATATACCGCTCTCGGATATGGGCAAACGCTGGGCAGATCTGGAGGGCATGATATTCATCCTCAATGGCGCCCTGGTGGCAACACTGGCAAAGCCTTTCCTCCCGTGCTTCCCGAGCCCAACGCCCTGTCTCAATGCGGAGACGATGTGCACCCGTGCGAATGGAAGCTATAAGTCTGCACTTCTTCATGGGCAAATGGGTATACAAGTACTGGTGTGGGCCTCTCGTGAGCTTAGGATTGACTTGCTGCTGATAGTGTGCCAGCTTAACATGCGTCAGAGCATCTGTATCCCAAAGTTTGCGAAGGAAAGTAGCATCTAGGTACAGTTTAAGTGCCTTGTGATTTTTTTTTGTCCTTACATGTATGCATCTGTTTGCATGTATACCCCAGCGTGAGAACCACTGAGCTTGCTTGTCCTTCCAGCAGGCTTTGAGGCGTTGGGGACCCATCGCCATGCAGCAAGGTTGGGCAAACGTGTATCACCCATAGCGACCAACTTATGGAAGTAGATGATATGGCGTTCCAATCAGGGAATAAATTACTAATCGCATATTTCTTATTAGCCAGAATGACTTTAGCTAAACTTGCTCTATATTAATCCCAAGACTTTCTGTGGTTTAGCTAAACTCTACATATTTTTCCTCTCATACTTTCTAGCATTTAGCTAAACTAACCCAAACATCATCCCAAAAAGTTTTATGATGTGGTCAACGGAAAATATTAAGCCAAGCTACTATACCTTTTTTCAATTGTTTCCATTTATTTTAGTCATTTCTTTGTGAAAACATTCTAAAATAACGCTAACTAGCAAAATCTATGACTCAAATTAATTTATAATGCTAGAAACTAAACTACTAATCATATATTTATTATAAACTAGAATATTATTAACTAAACTAGGCCGAAATTCATTCTAAAAGTTTCTATGGTTTAACTAAACAATACAAAATTTTATTCTCTTACTTTATAGCGTTTGGCTAAAGAGCTCCAGGGTTGGTGCAGTCCCGGAAAAAGTTAAGCTAAAATTATTATTTTTTTCCCAATTTTTTCCATTTACTTTAGCCAATTTTTTTTGAAAATGTGCTAAAAAATCGCCAAATAGCTAAGTTTAGCCCTTAAATTATTCCATGGTTCCAATGCAGCCTGTTGAAGGGGTAGAAAGCCTGTCTCCTGGAGTAGGATCTGGTATGGAACTGTGGACTTTACGCCAAGGGCTCGTGCCAAGAAGGCTTTCTGCACCTGCTCGAGGTAATTCCAGGTGGTGAGGGATATCACCGAACCCCACACTTCTGCCCCATACACGAGGACCGGCTCGACCAAGGCCTGAAACAAGTGTGACTGGTGGCCCCAGGCATACAACTCTGCCTTGTGGCTGTTGTTTGCATGGCATATATTGCTTTCCAACCCCCCGTGACCCGCAACCTGATGGCAGCATCCCAGTGGGTGGTAGCAGAGAACTCGATCCCCAAGTACTTGAACCATAATAGTACGATAGTTGGCCGGGCATTGAAATGTTAACAATAACCCTGCCGAACCCTGCCTTTCTATGAGAGTATCGGATTTAATACCCAGTTGAGCATAGAAAATTTTGTTATCTTTTTTTGACTTGGTTTTTTGTAAATTTTGTGAGAAAATATCATGAACCAGTTCTTATTATCTGATGCAAAAATCTAGTAGAGATTCAATGCAAAACTTAAATTTTTTTGCATGAGTCCCACTTTACTGTATAAGTGCCGAAACGTCGGAATGTGACCCACTTTAATTAAATGTGACTTATATTGGTTTGCAAGCGATGTGGAATTGGTGCGAGCAAAGGTTTAGCAATACACTAGGGGCCAGCTAGGTTCTCTTGGACATCTACCCAACGAAATGGGTACAGTCTAAACGCATCGCCGTTCAAATAGTCCGGGCGTGGACGAAGAGAAGAAGAGCAATTGAATTTCGTGGAGAATACACCACAGGTGCACAATTGGTGTATACTCTGGAGAGGTGTTTAAGAAAATACAAATGCATACATGACTGTGAGACTACCTTGAAAGAGCTAGTTTGGGGAGCTTCCATCAAACTCTAGCAGCTAGAGATCTTCATTACCATGTAAAAGGTTGAAGTTCGACTCTATAGCTAACCGCTCTTCAAACTTGCACAGGAGGGTGTAGCATGTAGCATTTACATAATCTCAATAAAATGCTTTATCTATCAAATAAAGTAAAATAATCACATATGCATTGGGGCAATCCATAGTGTTCTGACACCTTGTGTATTTGCCATTGGCATAGTGCAAGTCCTCTTCAGTCTCCTCTCTTTTAGGAGCCCTACAATTGGCAGAAAGAAGGAGCCCTAAGCGAGTAAAATGCAATATTTGGGTGGTTTGACAAGGACAACTTTAGAATATAGAGCTTTCATGATGTCGTGCATATGATCTGCAACATATATAGGTGACAATGTGTACAAAAATGTTAAAGAGATCTTAGTCCCATGCTATTAGTAAAGGTTGTACACAATGAGAAGCCTTGTCCAATCAGAGCATTGGAGAATTTGATGCATCATTATTGACTGACAAGCTGAAAACTACCATCTATGAAATTTTGATAGCTTTATTTCAGACTTCATGAACAATGATTTTATAAAATCTTGATAAGAAATCGCTAAAAGTCCCCATTTGCATTAATATCCAATGTAAGCAATTCAGCCTAAGATATGCTACTAGATATGGAGCCAACAAATAAATGATAATCGTTACCTTCGATGCATTTCTATATACATAATTCTTCACCAAAGCAGAACCCTACCTTGGTCCTCTTATTTTCTAACCCTTCCCCCAACATCTCATTACCTTAGTCAACAATAGATCCGCACTAACATCTCATTGACACTACGTCCTTAGATCTCGTCAACATTATATTGTGTAACATCTACATTTTGCAACTTCTTACCATATGGGCAACCTTTTATTATTTTCGGTAATAAAAAGGATGTTTTTTTGGGGGGGGCAACCCGATGGCAAAGATCCCAGTGGGTGGTAGCAGAGAACTCGATCCCCAAGTACTTGTAGGTGGGAGCCACCTCTACATCTTGTCCCCGGTAAGGAATGAGGGAAGCCTTGGTCGACGGGATGATGAAACTAGCAAAGACCCTAGTTTTGGCCAAGTTAACTCGCATGCCGCTGAATCGGCAAAAGTGTCAAGAGCATCCGTGATGACGCTTGTATGTCCTCCGAGTATAGGCTAGAGGTTGACATTGTCGCGATATATGAGTTGCCGGATTGTGTGACGATGAGATGGGCTACCGCGATCTCCATGCTCGAGAGCCAATCTTCCAGCTTGGTCAATGTATAGGCCAAAGAGTGGGGGGGAGGGGGGCAACCCCGACGCGACTCCAATACTACCGATTGCCGGGCTGTTCTCGACGATGTGATACGGCCCGAAAGCATGCCTTGTATAGCCTATGTACCGTGATTCCGCAAGTCAAGGGGGTCCCCAAATGCCGCAGTCCCGTCCCATAACCCGTCCCTGGCATTGTGTCAAAAGCTTTTGGCGAAATCCACTAAAACAACAAGATGTGTTTTGTTTGTGAGTCCCCAAGTATCCTCAATCAATGTGCGCAGAGTGAAGATATGACCAATGGTGGAATGCTCGGGCGAAAAACCTCGCCTGTAAAGAGCTCGCGATGTAATGTTCCTAACCGACATGCCCTTAGCCAATCGGGCAAAACCGCCTAGACGTTTATGAGTAGTCGCTTCTACCCATTTATGCGATTGTCTCTCGAATGCCACACTAAGATCTGCTCGAGCGATCTCCCATGGGTCCGTTACAATCTCTCCCACTAGACTATGCTCGGGAATGCAACACCAAGATCTACTCGGCGATCTCCCATGGGTCCGTTACAATCTCTCCCACTAGACTATGCTCGTCCTCGAGCATCACAAACCAAGTCATGACCTACCGTCCAACGATATTCCGGGTCATACTTGCCCCATGGAGAGTCGAACTCGAGCCCTGCTCTGGTACCAAATGTAATGTTCCTAACCAAGATGCCCTTAGCCAACCGGGCAAAACCGCCTAGACGCTTATAAGTAGTCGCTTCTACCCATTTATGCCGTGTCTCGTGAACGCAACACCAAGATCTACTCGAGCGCTCTCCCATGGGTCCGTTACATCGCACATCCGCCTCCTCTGCCCCATATTGTAGTTGCTGCTCAAGGATGCCCCAACGCTTTTTGTAAAAGAGAGAGCTGACCATATAGTAGATAGTTGGTAGGGCATTGAAATGTTAACAATAACCCCGCTTTCTACGAGAGTATCGGATTTAATACCCCGTTGAGCATAGAAAATTTTGTTCTTTTTGACTTGGTTTTTGTAAATTTTGTGAGAAAATATCATGAACCAGTTCTTATTGTTTGATGCAAAATCTAATAGAGATTCAATGCAAAACTTAAATTTTTTGCATGAGTCCCACTTCATCAGTATGGGTGCCAAAACGCCTAATGTGACCCACTTTAATTAAATGTGACTTGTATTGGTTTGCAAGTTTATGTGGAATTGGTGCGAGCAAAGGTTTAGCAATACACTAGGGGCCAGCTCTAGGTTCTCTTGGACATCTACCCAACGAAATGGATACAGTCTAAACGATCGCCGCTCAAATAGTCCCAAGTGGGACTAAGAGAAGAAGAGCAATTGTATTTTGTGGAGAATACACCACGTGTGCACAATTTGTGTATACTCGGAGAGGTGTTTAAGAAAATACAAATTGCATACATGACTGTGAGACTACCTTGAAAGAGCTAGTTTGGGGAGCTTCCATCAAACTCTAGCAGCGAGAGATCTTCATTACCATGTAAAAGGTTGAAGTTCGACTCTATAGCTAACCGCTCTTCAAACTTGCGCAGGAGGGTGTAGCATGTAGCATTTACATAATATCAATAAAATGCTTTATCCATCAAATAAAGTAAAATAATCACATATGCATTGGGGCAATCTATAGTGTTCTGACACCTTGTGTATTTGCCATTGGCATAGTGCAAGTCCTCTTCAGTCTCCTCTCTTTTAGGAGCCCTACAATTGGCAGAAAGGAGGAGCCCTAAGCGAGTAAAATGCAATATTTGGGTGGTTTGACAAGGACAACTTTAGAATATAGAGCTTTCATGATGTCCTGCATATGATCTGCAACATATATAGGTGACAATGTGTACAAAAATGTTAAAGAGATGTTAGTCCCATGCTATTAGTAAAGGTTCTACACAATGAGAAGCCTTGTCCAATCAGAGCATTGGAGAATTTGATGCATCATTATTGACTGACAAGCTGAAAACTACCCTCTATGAAATTTTGATAGCTCTATTTCAGACTTCATGAACAATGATCCTTTAAAATCTTGAATAAGAAATCGCTAAAAGTCCCCATTTGCATTAATATCCAATGTAAGCAATCAGCCTACAATCTGTTACTAGATATGGAGCCAACAAATAAATGATAATCGTTACCCTCAATGCATTTCTATATACATAATTCTTCAGCAAAGCAGAACCCTACCTTGGTCCTCTTATTTTCTAACCCTTCCCCCAACATCTCATTACCTTAGTCAACAATAGATCCACACTAACATCTCGTTGACACTACGTCCTTAGATCTCGTCAACATTATGTTGTGTAACATCTACATTTTGCAACTTCTATTATTTTCGGTAATAAAAAGGATGTTTTCTGGGGGGCCGGGGGGCAACCCGATGGCAAAGATCCCGTGGGTGGTAGCAGAGAACTCGATCCCCCAAGTACTTGTAGGTGGGAGCCACCTCTACATCTTGTCCCTGGTAAGTGAATGAGGGAAGCCTTGGCTGACGGGATGATGAAACTAGCAGCACCCTAGTTTTGGCCAAGTTAACTCGCATGCCAGTGAATCGGCAAAAAGTGTCAAGAGCATCCAGGTGACGTTGTATGTCCTCTGGAGTATAGGCTAGGAGGTTGACATTGTCAGCATATATGAGTTGCCGGATTGTGTGACGCATGAGATGGGCGCCCGCATCTCCATGCTCAGAGAGCCAATCTTCCGCTTGGTCAATGTATAGGCCAAAGAGTGTGGGGAAAGGGGCAACCCGGGACGCGACTCCAATACTCACTGACACGGCTGTTCGACGATGTGATACGGCCCGAGCATGCCTCAGATAGCCTATGTAATTGCGATTACGCAAGTCAAGGGGGTCCCCTACCGCCGCAGTCATCGTCCCATAACCTGTCCCGGTGGCATTGTGTCAAAAGCTTTTGCGAAATCCACGAAACAACAGTACAGGTTTTGTCGGTGAGTCCTGTTATCCTCAATCAATGTGCGCAGAGTGAAGATATGACCAATGGTGGAATGCCTGGGCCGAAAACCTGCTTGTGTAAGAGCTCGCATGTAATGTTCCTAACCGACATGCCCTTAGCCAACTGGGCAAAACCGTCTAGACGTTTATAAGTAGTCGCTTCTACCCATTTATGCCAGTGTCTCAGGAACGCAACACCAAGATCTACTCGAGCGATCTCCCATGGGTCCGTTACAATCTCTCCCACTAGACTATGCTCGCCCTCGAGCATCACAAACCAAGTCATGACCTGCTAGTCTAACGATATTAGGGTCATACTTGCCCCATGGAGACTCGAACTCGAGCCCTGCTCTGATACCAAATACCAAATGTAATGTTCCTAACCGACATGCCCTTAGCCAACTGGGCAAAACCGTCTAGACGTTTATAAGTAGTCGCTTCTACCCATTTATGCCGGTGTCTCAGGAACGCAACACCAAGATCTACTCGAGCGATCTCCCATGGGTCCGTTACATCGCACATCTGCCTCCTCTGCCCATATTGTCACCGTAGTTGCTCAAGGATGCCATAGCAGTTTTGCAAAGAGAGAGCTGACCATAATAGTAGATAGTTGGCCGGGCATTGAAATGTTAACAATAACCCTGCCTTTCTATGAGAGTATCGGATTTAATACCCCGTTGAGCATAGAAAATTTTGTTCCTTTTTTACTTGGTTTTTTGTAAATTTTGTGAGAAAATATCATGAACCAGTTCTTATTGTTTGATGCAAAAATCTAATAGAGATTCAATGCAAAACTTAAATTTTTTGCATGAGTCCCACTTTTATTGTATGGGTGCCAAAACGCCGAATGTGACCCACTTTTAATTAAATGTGACTTGTATTGGTTTGCAAGTTTATGTGGAATTGGTGCGAGCAAAGGTTTAGCAATACACTAGGGGCCAGCTAGGTTCTCTTGGACATCTACCCAACTTAAATGGATCTGGTCTAAACGCATCGCCGTTCAAATAGTCCCAAGTGGGGACTAAGAGAAGAAGAGCAATTGTATTTTGTGGAGAATACACCACCGGGTGCACAATTTGTGTATACTCGGAGAGGTGTTTAAGAAAATACAAATTGCATACATGATAATGGAGACTACCTTGAAGGGCCTTGAAAGAGCTAGTTTGGGGAGCTTCCATCAAACTCTAGCAAGCCAGAGATCTTCATTACCATGTAAAAGGTTGAAGTTCGACTCTATAGCTAACCGCTCTTCAAACTTTGCGCAGGAGGGTGTAGCATGTAGCATTTACATAATATCAATAAAATGCTTTATCCATCAAATAAAAGTAAAATAATCACATATGCATTGGGGCAATCTATAGTGTTCGACGACACCTTGTGTATTTGCCATTGGCATAGTGCAAGTCCTCTTCAGTCTCCTCTCTTTTTAGGAGCCCTACAATTGGCAGAAAGGAGGAGCCCTAAGCGAGTAAAATGCAATATTTGGGTGGTTTGACAAGGACAACTTTTAGAATATAGAGCTTTCATGATGTCCCCGCATATGATCTGCAACATATATAGGTGACAATGTGTACAAAAATGTTAAAGAGATGTTAGTCCCATGCTATTAGTAAAGGTTCTACGCAATGAGAAGCCTTGTCCAATCAGAGCATTGGAGAATTTGATGCATCATTATTGGACTCCGACAAGCTGAAAACTACCCTCTATGAAATTTTGATAGCTCTATTTCAGACTTCATGAACAATGATCCTTTAAAATCTTGAATAAGAAATCGCTAAAAGTCCCCATTTGCATTAATATCCAATGTAAGCAATCAGCCTACAATGCGCTACTAGATATGGAGCCAACAAATAAATGATAATCGTTACCCTCGATGCATGCATTTCTATATACATAATTCTTCAGCAAAGCGTAACCCTACCTTGGTCCTCTTATTTTCTAACCCTTCCCCCAACATCTCATTACCTTAGTCAACAATAGATCCACACTAACATCTCGTTGACACTACGTCCTTAGATCTCGTCAACATTATGTTGTGTAACATCTACATTTTGCAACTTCTTACCATATGGGCAACCTTTTATTATTTTCGGTAATAAAAAGGATGTTTTCTGGGGGGCGGGGGCAACCGATGGCAAAGATCCCAATTGGGTGGTAGCAGAGAACTCGATCCCCAAGTACTTGTAGGTGGGAGCCACCTCTACATCTTGTCCCTGGTAAGTGAATGAGGGAAGCCTTGGCTGACGGGATGATGAAACTAGCAGCACCCTAGTTTTGGCCAAGTTAACTCGCATGCCAGTGAATCGGCAAAAAGTGTCAAGAGCATCCAGGTGACGTTGTATGTCCTCTGGAGTATAGGCTAGGAGGTTGACATTGTCAGCATATATGAGTTGCCGGATTGTGTGACGCATGAGATGGGCGCCCGCATCTCCATGCTCAGAGAGCCAATCTTCCAGTTGGTCAATGTATAGGCCAAAGAGTGTGGGGGAAAGGGGGCAACCCTGACGCACTCCAATACTACTGATTACCGGCTGTTCTGACGATGTGATACGGCCTGAGCATGCCTCGTATAGCCTATGTACTGCATTCTGCAAGTCAAGGGGGGTCCCCAGCTGCCGCAGTCTGTCCCATAACCTGTCCCGGTGGCATTGTGTCAAAAGCTTTTGCGAAATCCACGAAACAACAGTACAGGTTTTGTCGGTGAGTCCTGTTATCCTCAATCAATGTGCGCAGAGTGAAGATATGACCAATGGTGGAATGCCTGGGCCGAAAACCTGCTTGTGTAAGAGCTCGCATGTAATGTTCCTAACCGACATGCCCTTAGCCAACTGGGCAAAACCGTCTAGACGTTTATGAGTAGTCTAGACGTTTATGAGTAGTCGCTTCTACCCATTTATGCCAGTGTCTCAGGAATGCAACACCAAGATCTACTCGAGCGATCTCCCATGGGTCCGTTACAATCTCTCCCACTAGACTATGCTCGTCCTCGAGCATCACAAACCAAGTCATGACCTACCGTCCAACGATATTCCGGGTCATACTTGCCCCATGGAGACTCGAACTCGAGCCCTGCTCTGATACCAAATACCAAATGTAATGTTCCTAACCGACATGCCCTTAGCCAACTGGGCAAAACCGTCTAGACGTTTATAAGTAGTCGCTTCTACCCATTTATGCCGGTGTCTCAGGAACGCAACACCAAGATCTACTCGAGCGATCTCCCATGGGTCCGTTACATCGCACATCTGCCTCCTCTGCCCATATTGTCAGCCGTTGCTCAAGGATGCCAGCCAACAGTTTTGCAAAGAGAGAGCTGACCATAATAGTAGATAGTTGGCCGGGCATTGAAATGTTAACAATAACCCTGCCTTTCTATGAGAGTATCGGATTTAATACCCCGTTGAGCATAGAAAATTTTGTTCTTTTTTGACTTGGTTTTTTGTAAATTTTGTGAGAAAATATCATGAACCAGTTCTTATTGTTTGATGCAAAAATCTAATAGAGATTCAATGCAAAACTTAAATTTTTTTGCATGAGTCCCACTTTACTGTATGGGTGCCAAAACGTCGGAATGTGACCCACTTTAATTAAATGTGACTTGTATTGGTTTGCAAGCGATGTGGAATTGGTGCGAGCAAAGGTTTAGCAATACACTAGGGGCCAGCTAGGTTCTCTTGGACATCTACCCAACGAAATGGATACAGTCTAAACGCATCGCCGTTCAAATAGTCCGGGCGTGGACGAAGAGAAGAAGAGCAATTGTATTTTGTGGAGAATACACCACAGGTGCACAATTTGTGTATACTCTGGAGAGGTGTTTAAGAAAATACAAATTGCATACATGACTGTGAGACTACCTTGAAAGAGCTAGTTTGGGGAGCTTCCATCAAACTCTAGCAGCGAGAGATCTTCATTACCATGTAAAAGGTTGAAGTTCGACTCTATAGCTAACTGCTCTTCAAACTTGCGCAGGAGGGTGTAGCATGTAGCATTTACATAATATCAATAAAATGCTTTATCCATCAAATAGTAAAATAATCACATATGCATTGGGGCAATCTATAGTGTTCTGACACCTTGTGTATTTGCCATTGGCATAGTGCAAGTCCTCTTCAGTCTCCTCTCTTTTAGGAGCCCTACAATTGGCAGAAAGGAGGAGCCCTAAGCGAGTAAAATGCAATATTTGGGTGGTTTGACAAGGACAACTTTAGAATATAGAGCTTTCATGATGTCCTGCATATGATCTGCAACATATATAGGTGACAATGTGTACAAAAATGTTAAAGAGATGTTAGTCCCATGGTATTAGTAAAGGTTGTACACAATGAGAAGCCTTGTCCAATCAGAGCATTGGAGAATTTGATGCATCATTATTGACTGACAAGCTGAAAACTACCCTCTATGAAATTTTGATAGCTCTATTTCAGACTTCATGAACAATGATCCTTTAAAATCTTGAATAAGAAATCGCTAAAAGTCCCCATTTGCATTAATATCCAATGTAAGCAATCAGCCTACAATCTGCTACTAGATATGGAGCCAACAAATAAATGATAATCGTTACCCTCGATGCATTTCTATATACATAATTCTTCAGCAAAGCAGAACCCTACCTTGGTCCTCTTATTTTCTAACCCTTCCCCCAACATCTCATTACCTTAGTCAACAATAGATCCACACTAACATCTCGTTGACACTACGTCCTTAGATCTCGTCAACATTATGTTGTGTAACATCTACATTTTGCAACTTCTTACCATATGGGCAACCTTTTATTATTTTCGGTAATAAAAAGGATGTTTTCGGGGGCGGGGGCAACCTGATGGCAGCATCCCAGTGGGTGGTAGCAGAGAACTCGATCCCCAAGTACTTGTAGGTGGGAGCCACCTCTACATCTTGTCCCTGGTAAGTGAATGAGGGAAGCCTTGGCTGACGGGATGATGAAACTATGACACCCTAGTTTTGGCCAAGTTAACTTCGCATGCCGATTGAATCGAAAAAAAGTGTCAAGAGCATCCGGTGGCGTTGTATGTCCTCCGGAGTATAGGCTAGGAGGTTGACATTGTCGGCATATATGAGTTGCCGGATTGTGTGACGCATGAGATGGGCGCCCGCATCTCCATGCTCAGAGAGCCAATCTTCCAGTTGGTCAATGTATAGGCCAAAGAGTGTGGGGGAAAGGGGGCAACCCTGACGCACTCCAATACTACCGACACCGGCTGTTCGACGATGTGATACGGCCCGAGCATGCCCATGATAGCCTATGTCTGCATTATCGCAAGTCAAGGGGGTCCCAAATACCGCTGAGCCGGGGTCCCATAACCCGTCGGTGGCATTGTGTCAAAAGCTTTTGCGAAATCCCGCGAAACAACGGTCTGAGTTTTGTCGGTGAATCTGTTATCCTCAATCAATGTGCGCAGAGTGAAGATATGACCAATGGTGGAATGCCTGGGCCGAAAACCTGCCTGTGTAAGAGCTCGCATGTAATGTTCCTAACCGACATGCCCTTAGCCAACTGGGCAAAACCGTCTAGACGTTTATGAGTAGTCGCTTCTACCCATTTATGCCAGTGTCTCAGGAATGCAACACCAAGATCTACTCGAGCGATCTCCCATGGGTCCGTTACAATCTCTCCCACTAGAGACTATGGAGTCCTCGAGCATCACAAACCAAGTCATGACCTACCGATCCAACGATATTCGGGTCATACTTGCCCCATGGAGACTCGAACTTCGAGCCCCCCGCTCGATACCAAATACCAAATGTAATGTTCCTAACCGACATGCCCTTAGCCAGCCGGGCAAAACCGTCAGACGTTTATAAGTAGTCGCTTCTACCCATTTATCTTATGGTGTCTCGTGAACGCAACCAAGATCTACTCGGCGATCTCCCATGGGTCCGTTACATCGCACATCTCGCCTCCTTGCCCATATTGTCGGTAGTTGCTCAAGGATGCCGACCATGATTTTGCAAAGAGAGAGCTGACCATAATAGTAGATAGTTGGCCGGGCATTGAAATGTTAACAATAACCCTGCCTTTCTATGAGAGTATCGGATTTAATACCCCGTTGAGCATAGAAAATTTTGTTCTTTTTTTACTTGGTTTTTTGTAAATTTTGTGAGAAAATATCATGAACCAGTTCTTATTGTTTGATGCAAAAATCTAATAGAGATTCAATGCAAAACTTAAATTTTTTTGCATGAGTCCCACTTTACTATATGGGTGCCAAAACGTTGGAATGTGACCCACTTTAATTAAATGTGACTTGTATTGGTTTGCAAGCGATGTGGAATTGGTGCGAGCAAAGGTTTAGCAATACACTAGGGGCCAGCTAGGTTCTCTTGGACATCTACCCAACGAAATGGATACAGTCTAAACGCATCGCCGTTCAAATAGTCCGGGCGTGGACGAAGAGAAGAAGAGCAATTGTATTTTGTGGAGAATACACCACAGGTGCACAATTTGTGTATACTCTGGAGAGGTGTTTAAGAAAATACAAATTGCATACATGACTGTGAGACTACCTTGAAAGAGCTAGTTTGGGGAGGTTCCATCAAACTCTAGCAGCGAGAGATCTTCATTACCATGTAAAAGGTTGAAGTTCGACTCTATAGCTAACCGCTCTTCAAACTTGCGCAGGAGGGTGTAGCATGTAGCATTTACATAATATCAATAAAATGCTTTATCCATCAAATAAAGTAAAATAATCACATATGCATTGGGGCAATCTATAGTGTTCTGACACCTTGTGTATTTGCCATTGGCATAGTGCAAGTCCTCTTCAGTCTCCTCTCTTTTAGGAGCCCTACAATTGGCAGAAAGGAGGAGCCCTAAGCGAGTAAAATGCAATATTTGGGTGGTTTGACAAGGACAACTTTAGAATATAGAGCTTTCATGATGTCCTGCATATGATCTGCAACATATATAGGTGACAATGTGTACAAAAATGTTAAAGAGATGTTAGTCCCATGGTATTAGTAAAGGTTGTACACAATGAGAAGCCTTGTCCAATCAGAGCATTGGAGAATTTGATGCATCATTATTGACTGACAAGCTGAAAACTACCCTCTATGAAATTTTGATAGCTCTATTTCAGACTTCATGAACAATGATCCTTTAAAATCTTGAATAAGAAATCGCTAAAAGTCCCCATTTGCATTAATATACAATGTAAGCAATCAGCCTACAATCTGCTACTAGATATGGAGCCAACAAATAAATGATAATCGTTACCCTCGACGCATTTCTATATACATAATTCTTCAGCAAAGCAGAACCCTACCTTGGTCCTCTTATTTTCTAACCCTTCCCCCAACATCTCATTACCTTAGTCAACAATAGATCCGCACTAACATCTCATTGACACTACGTCCTTAGATCTCGTCAACATTATGTTGTGTAACATCTACATTTTGCAACTTCTTACTATATGGGCAACCTTTTATTATTTCGGCAACAAAAGGATGTTTTTGGGGCGCTTGGGAAGAGAAAATGTGAAACCCCTAGGCCAATTGCAGCAATGTTGAAAGTATTAAAACAAATAGGTAATATTAAGCAACCAATCTACTTATAAAAAAAAAAAAAGGGGGGGGTTAAGGAACCACTGAAGTTGAAAATATCGATTATTAGTAGATATTGAGCATGACACTAAAAGCCAAAGATCATTCCTTGCATATGTCTGGTTTATGCCAATAACCTCATGTCTTGTATGTGTTGTTGACATAAGATGCATATTACATCAAGAGCAATGGTTATAAAAGGGTGGTATAAAATGAGTGGACAACTTCATTAGTGAAGTGCCACATGGCATTGGGTATAACACTAAACACAATAGATGGAGCCCAGATGGAGTGGAACGGTGAATGGTTGTTGTTATAGGTGAGAACTTTGCAGACCCAGTTCTTCTTTTAGAAAGAGTTGACCATGGGTCATCAATTATTCAAAAGATCACCAGGAGCTAATTTGTGGCTCATTGGTTTGTATGCAAGGATCTTATGGCCAATTTGTGGTTCATTGGTTTGTATGCAAGGATCTTATGGCCAAAAAGTGATGGTGTTCCTCGTGTATGTAGACATCGTCTAACAAGATTCACATGGCAAGAGGGGGGCCTACAAGGCACCTACTTTAGCCACGCTTTGTTAAACATTATTAAAACTTACTTAAACTTGCAATCTTTTAAGCTTCATTTTGAAAACATGTTATGATGAAAGTGGGTCCAATGACATGGTAGTTCTGTTTCCATCGTCAATAGACACGATTCGATGTTTCCTCCACTCTAGACAGATATATACTAACTTTGGCACCATAATGCAAGGCTATTTAGTATAAATTCAAAATATAGGGGAGCTAGGAAAGAGAAATGTTCGCAACGGCTTTGGCCGCCACGATAAATTTCTTGTATTATAATGTTTCTTTACTATATGTCATAGATCAAACTCTAAAAGTTTGATGGCTCAGATTTGACTTAAAACTTGGGGCAGTCTAGATAGCTAACCCTAACAAACCTTATACATCTAACGTCCAAAATAGCTTGCCCTTAAAATCTTTAACCCTAACAAACCTTATACATCTAACGTCCAAAATAGCTTGCCCTTAAAATCTTGGAGGCGTTGGAACTGGGAGCATTGACAGGTTATTAACTTATTCTAGTAACTTATGCCCAGCAACAATGGGCATCGTAACTAGTGAAGCCTAGGAACAAGGGCACGTAACTAGTCAAGCTCATAAGATCTAGGAACAATTGGGCAAATCTGTATTAGGGTTTTGTTCTTGGCTTTTCACACCTTTAGCCTTTCTCAATCTTTTGTGCAATGTTAGATTGTTTCGTCAACCCGTGGTTATATTTATCTATGCGCCTACAAGCAAGTTGGTTGGCCAGGGATTGGAGATATGGTGTAGATGAGGATATGGCTAGATATTTGTGGGCGAGAGGGTCTATATCCTAAACCTAGCATGTAATTTGTATCAACCGTCCAGAAAAGTGCAACTAACAATCTGAGTCGTTGGACAATTTCTCTTTCTCGGGTTTTAAGACGGCCTCTTTCCCAAAAGAGGTCCGTTGGGCCTGATCGAGAAGCCACAGCTCTGTTTCTTCATCAGTTTTCTGGGAATTGGAGGAACAGACATGGCAAATGTTAAGGTGGGGTCTTTAGCTTCGACCTTTTTAGAAATCCCTGCAGACAGAGGGAATTCTTCAAATGGGGCTCTTGCAACCCGCATTTCTGTGCCTCTCACGAATAGATTAAGACCTGGAATGATGTGTAGAGTGCATTGCATGAAGGAGTTTTCTGCAATTCAAACATATTCTACAGGCAAATTAATTGCAGAACCTGCTGGTCCAAAATTGCCTTTAATTTGGCACAGACCAACTATAGGTTCTGTAACATGCACAGCTTCTGCTTCAGATGATGTTCCTGTTCCTTCTAGGTTTGTAATTAAACTTTCAATTCTCTAATTCTGAATATGTGAATCTACTTGCAATAGTCTGTAAATAAAGCTAAATTCCATGTTTGTATGCTGTTGCTTTGATTGACAGCACTACAGAGGGCTTGGGCTTTGCTGCAAAGTATCCTGCATTAGTCACTGGCTTCTTCTTCTTCACCTGGTAAGCAAGAACCATGAATACTTCAATGCTTCAGGAATTGCATTCAACATACCTTTGCCTGGTGCAGGTACTTCCTTAATGTGATCTTCAACATCCTTAACAAGAAAATCTACAACTATTTTCCCTTTCCATAGTAAGATCACTCAAAATCCCTCTATGCATTTTAACAAAGTTCCGCAAGTTTTCCTAACAGTTATGATAATGTGTCATATAAAGCTTTGTCTCTGTTATTCATCTGGGAGTTGGAGTTGCCTACTGCGCTGTTAGCTGGCTCATTGGAGCTCCAAAGAGAGCTGTAAGTTCTAAAATTTTCTGTATCAATATTTGATTGCTTCGGGTTTGCAGTCTACTCAAATATATATTTGATTTCAGCCAATTGACAAGGAGTTACTCATCTTGCTAACACCAGTTGCAGCATGTCATGCCTTGGGACATGTAATGTCAAATGTGTCTTTTTCAGCTGTTGCTGTGTCTTTTACGCACACGATCAAAGGTAACCATCAAGTTCTTTGGGACTATATTTCAACCTGAGTCTCATGTATAAACTGTTCTTAAAACTTGCAGCCTTGGAACCCTTCTTCAATGCTGCTGCATCCCAGTTCATTTTAGGCCAGCAAATTCCACTCTCCTTGTGGTTGTCCCTTGCACCAGTTGTGCTTGGTAAGTCCTTAAGCCATAGGCTAAATTGACCTAAGTACATGGAGAATTATTACCTCCGAACTTAATGCTCTCTTTCAAAAATGCAGGTGTTTCCATGGCTTCACTGACAGAGCTTTCCTTCAACTGGACTGGTTTTCTTAGCGCCATGACATCAAACATTGCATTCACTTATAGGAACATATATGCCAAGAAAGCTATGGTAGGCTGGTTTAAATTATTGAATATTTATAACTCTAGCATCAATAATATGGTTGATCCTTACCTCATGCAGACAGGAATGGACAGCACAAATGTCTATGCGTACATCTCAATCATCTCCCTGATATTCTGCATCCCACCAGCTATAATTGTAAGTTTTATATTTAATGCCCAAATAAACTGACATTTGGGGCCCTGTGTAATATATTTGCAACATGCCACAGTTGGAAGGCCCACAGCTGATGCAATTTGGCTTTAACAACGCACTTGCCAAGGTGGGCCTGAATAAATTTATCTCAGACCTATTCTGGGTGGGGATGTTTTATCATTTATATAACCAGGTAAGTGACAAATGAAAGAAACATTCCATGCTGATAAAAACAGAGGAGTTTCTGACCAGTTGAATAATCTTCAGATTGCCAATAATACGTTGGAAAGAGTAGCACCCCTTACACATGCCGTCGGAAATGTGTTGAAACGAGTCTTCGTTATTGGTTTCACCATCGTCGTATTCGGTATGGCCTTCATTTTGACCTAATAAACAGTTTATTCTTATCACCGTTGTTAAGATGCTAAGAAATACCTTGTCGTCGCCAGGAAACAAAATTTCAACACAAACAGGGATTGGGACTGCTGTAGCCATCGCCGGAGTTGCCATTTATTCTTACATCAAAGCTAAGATAGAGGAAGAGAAACGGGTAAAAGGAGGCTTATTTTACTATGTTCTTATTAGAGTTTATCTTATTAGAGTTTAATTTATTTTTTTGGGCTAGTATAACTATTCTTATTATTAACATGGTTTAACTTGATGTGCAGAAGGCTGCCTAGGCCCTGGTGTTATGGTTTGTACCCCAATAAATGGAAATCCTCACCTTGTATATTGTGTTTGTATTCATTGGCACAATCATCTTGGCTTGAGCTATAACAATATCTTGAATCATGATCCAAATAAAGTGCCCACTCAATTTTTGCATGTCTTTGTAGAGAACTTTTAGATCAATGCCACGTTAAGAGACAAAAGTAAGAAAGTAGACTTTAAAAGCTTACACTTTTGAAATTAACCAGATTGTAGAAGACACTAGGCATGATAGTCACAAGGTTCCTCTGCATTTGAGATTTGGAATCTAAAATAAAGAAATATTAGGAATTTGTTGGCAAACAATGAAGACGCGGATGCATAGAGAACTTTTGTCAAAATTTATTCCCTCACCCAATGAACAAGCTAAGCATAAGGGAGCATTTACAGTGCCAAGTGAACAAATTATCAGCATGTTCCAATGAGCAATGTTGGTGTGGTTTGTGCATCTCATAGACGATTTGGTCTTCAGTGGACCTTAAAAATGCTTTCCCCCCATGCCTCTTCCTTCTCCTCCTTTTCCTCATATAGTTTTATGAAATTTAATTTATTGTCCAAATGGATTAGCTCGGATATAAGTGATAAATCCTCACTAGTATACATAATTGAATTTCCTTCAAAAGGTAGTCAGTAGGGTGGCCACAATCTACAAGGCTTGTGATATATATTGCGCTTTTTAATAATGCACAATTATGGCCTATCTATTGGGATTCTTGAGAAGATAAGTACTCAGGCTATGTCCCAGGATCGGCATCTTCCATCTATTAGCTTTTGATCTCCTACCAACCATATCTTCACTCTGCATTACAAAAGATTTGTAACAACCTACAAGATCTTTATTGTTGCCTTGTGATTTTGTAAGGGCCTTTGTTTCCCACAGAGGAGCTGTGAAGGAGGTTATTATAATCGGATGTCTAACTAGAATTGCAGGATGGTGTATAGATATGGTTTATGTTCGAATGCTGCCATTAATCTAGGTTCTCTCACAATAATGTAGGTGTGCCTCAGGATGTCCACTCCTTTTTACTTTGTTGCATTTTTTATGTATAAGCTTTTGAATCAGATTGTCAACCATTTGAAAGATTGAATTATCTATTCTATTCAGATAAGGTATTGATATTGGTATTCATAATCAATTTGTTTATGAGAGACCTGTTTCTTTTGGAGTTTTGGCCGAAATCTAGAAAGCCAATAATCTGTGGTCGTCGGCGTATGCATAATCTATGGTTGCTGTTTTGTGTTTTATTTTTTAGTTGTGGTGTGTTATATGGGATATGCTGTTTTTTTGTTCTGGGAAAAAAAAATTAGAATAATGGATAAATTCATGAGTAACAAATAAACCATTAAATATAGCACAAATCCCAACACACACTAAAATAAAAATGTTCAATTTCGTTTTTGATACAAAGCACGGCAGAGGAAAAGTGAAGGAGAGAGATTATAACAAGAGGCCAACAGTGACATACAGAAGTTTGGCAGAAAAGAAAATGGAAGAAGTAGTAGATTGCAAATACTAAATGCACAAAGAGAAAATGCAGATGAAATTCACATGGTGTTGGAATTAGGAATACGAGAGAATTTTGAGGAAGCTGTTAATTCATTTCACTGTCAAAAATGGAAAGAAGCGATGGCAGAGGAAATGAGATCATTCGAGAGAACATCCACATATGAGCTAGTAGATTTGCCAAAGGGGAAAAATGACGTAGGAAATAAATGTGTATTTAAATTAAAGATAAATACAGATGGGAGTCCAAAACATAAAGCAAGATTGGTTGCTCAAGGGTACTCACAAAGAAAGGGGGTTGATTTAGGTGCCATATAGACGGTTAGTTGGAAGCTTGTTATTCATTGCCAATAATACAAGAGCTGACATAGCTTCCATAGTAAATGTTTTGAGTAGATACAATAATAATCTAGGGTATGAACACTGACTGGCAGCTAAAAAGGTGTTAAGATTTTTGAAAGGAACAAAAGACACAGGGATTATTTATTGCTCAAAAGACTTGAGATTGAAAAGCTATAGTGATGCAGACTGGTGTGGAGATCTAGATGAAGATAAATCCACGTTAGGATACATTTTAATATTAGGAGGAGCATCAATAAGTTAAAGAAGCAAAAAACAATCATCAATAGCACTTTCAACAGCAAAATCAGAATATGCTTCAACTACTCTAGCTGCAAAGGAGATTATATGGACCAGAAGATTCTTGGATGAGTTAGAAATAAAACAGGAAGAAAGCAAGAGATTATTTTGTGACAACCAAAGTTGTATAGCTATGACGAAAAATCCTGTATTACATGAAAGAACCAAGCACATTGAAATGGAGATGCATTATATAAGAGATATGGTAAACAAGGGATCTATCTAGTTAAAGTATGTCAATTCTGAAAACCAACTAGCAGATATCATGACAAAGGCATTAGGTTGGAAGAGATTTTAGAAACTGTCAGCAGAATTGCAGAGATATTAATTGTGACATGAAAGGGGAATGTTAAGGTTCATATAACAATTGACATCTGGAGGACATGCTGTTGAAGAAAGAGGTCACTAAGATATTAACACATTTGAGAATATAGGAACAAGATTTGAAGTTTGAATGATGGAGAATAGAAGTTAAATATTGACCTTATATTTGAGTCAATACAGGAACAAGGTTTGAAGTGCAAATGTTGAAAAAAATGCAAGTTATTTGTCGACCTTATATTTAGGTCAATGCATAATTGAAATGCACGAAAAATGTCTATAATCAATGGTTAACCATTGACTTATTCTTGAAGAATATCCTGAGAGCCTTATCGAAATATTTGGAGCCTTTTTTGGTTCAAACTGATTCGGACCAATGCAAAGATGGCATGAAGATTGTATGGTTCCGAAAACCTGAAAGCGGTCTGGCATGACCCCCGGACTGCTGAGATAAATTAAGTAGAACAGCAGATCATTGATCATTGAGGAGTGAAGATTTATCTTGATATAAGATTGGGTGAGTATATGATGTTTCTGAAATAAAATATTATAATGCTACAGTGTTAAGAGCAGTACCAAATGAACAGTGCTAGAGCATTATAAATTCAATGGTTAGTGAAGCTTATTATTTTAAATGACAAGTCTATATTATTACATTGTTATAGACAACATAAGCCACTTAAAGGAGTCATTGAATTTAAGTGTTTAAGCTCATTGAACACATTATCTGTGATGTGATTGTGTTGATAAGCTTATCAAAGTTGCACTTGAACAGTATTATTTCAATTTTCCTTGTAATTTTCTGACAAGACATATGACTTAGGCAGAGACATCTGGGCAAGTTAAAAGTAATAAGGAGCCAAAAACCTGGAACAAGCGGGCGATTAGAAAAAAACAGAGGAACCTGGGTTGAATGGAGCCATAACTAGAGGATTTGCCGAGTCCCATTCCTGTCCTGCACAATGCAATCTGGCAATCTGACTAATGCATCTGGCAAAGGGGTCAATGGAGTTCTCCTATGGTGGGTCATGAATCATCCTTAAGGATTGACGGTATCTCCTATTTGATTACAACCTCGTAGCCCTGGCCGATTAGCTGGATAGATCTGTTGTCTCTTGAAGAGAAGAGGCCACAGGTCAGACTTGCAGGTTGACCGATGCCTACTCCGATATGAAACATGTTGTTTTGTCTGCTACAGTGATTTTAGGACTGCTACAATGCACGTGAGTCGGCAATACTGCTTATCAGATGAACACCTGGTCGAAGTTATTCCTGTCGAAATGTTTGTTTGCACTTTTGATAAGGCTCTGACCCTCCTAGTCGAGGCCCCCTTTTTTCAATACAAATATAGTCGTGGCTTGTTATAAAGTTCAAAAGTAAATATAACGGCTTTCTTTTTATTAGCTTCAACGTCCACCTTTATATAAAGGTACATCATTTATATTTAAATGGTCTACTTTTTTTTTCTATTGTAGGTCTGATGGCGTAATAATATCTTCTCAACCCCTAGATATTTTAGTGGCCCTTAGATAAGGTCCTCAAAACAATAGTCCATTAAGAAAAAATAACTTTCTCGATTAAACACTTTTTCCCTCAACCAAAATTTTGAAAAAAGCATTTGCCAACTTAATGACATATAAATCATATGTCTGTAGATAGGGCTAAATCCAAAAGGCTAATAATCTGTGGCTAGATAGATGGATGGATGGATGGATGGATGGATGGATGGATGGATGGATAGATAGATGTCATGACATAACTATACAAAGTGTGAAAATAACTATACAAAGTGCAACTCCCAACAAGTTCGAACTCAAGACTACCGTGTTAACATTAGACCAAAGGCCCGGCCACAATAGATTTCTAGTATGTTCTTCCAAGTTTCTTGGTTGCTGATCCCAAAACGCATGCCCCTGCACATGCGACAAGCAATATACGCCGCATGCACATGCTAAAAAGGAACCTTAGAAATCAAGATCCACATTAAAAAAAGGGGTTTTTGGCTTTACGAATTTCCTGAACATAAGGGATGAAAAAGAGAGGGGGGGGGGGTCAGTGAAAGCTAGCCTCGACAACAGCCCTACTAGCTCTACTAATTACCTTGGTGTCAGCTTCATCAATGCATCCAAGGCAAACTCAAGACCAAGAGCTAACGACAAGAACTAAAGCAAACCTCAAGGTATACGAGATAGGCTAGGCCTAACTCTATTGGCATTATACACAAATTCATAAACTTTATTTGGGAGTAGAGAAATTGAGATAACACATGAGAGAATATTATAATCATATGCAAAATGTCATACTTCAACATAATAATATTCAGCTGATTAAGAAAGATACTCACACTTAAAGAACTTTGCCCACGTGTCATCTTCCAAAAATTGGGCCTCTCTCCTACATGAATTTTGGCTATCTTAAAGAAAACTCCACTTGATCTTAGCCATTAGATCTAGTAAAATCTTAACCTTAGATTTAAATTCTAACTACCATAAGTGTAAATGCCTTATTAAGAAGGCTTTCGGGGACAATCTCAACTTGATCCTCTGTCATTTCCAACAATGTTAAGGTCTCCAATACCTCTTTGGGATTGGGTGTATGCTTCTTAAGAAGACTTACATGGAAAACTTTATGTACTTTTAAGTGAGCTCGGAGATCTAGTCTATATTGAGAAATGAGCCTCCTATGATTGGGTGGAGAGGCTGGGGATCAAATCCAAGACCTCTTGCTTGCAAGCCAAGTGCCAAGTACTCTACCACTGAGCTATCAACCCTTTGATGGGCTTTCGGCACTCCTCCTCTGAGTCATTCTTCATGTGTGCCCATTATACATACTCCAATATTCCAACATTCCCCCTTAATGGGCACACCAATCCATTCCAGCCTTCACTACAATCCACATATGCTCCCCTCCTCGGGCAACTCCACCACTACAGGAGTTGGGCTTTTTACTACAATCCACATATGCTCCCCTCCTCGGGCAACTCCACCACTACAGGAGTTGGGCTTTTTACTGGCCAAGCTTTGCTCATTCTCACCCCTATACCACTGGGGGCACTATCCCGGTGTGGTTAAGCACTCTCTACTTACCCCTATACCACTGGGGACTATTCCGGTACGGTTAAGCACCCTTTACTTGGGACGATGGCTCTGATGTCATATTGAGAAATGAGCCTCCTATGATTGGGTGGACAGGCTGGGGATCGAACTTCAGGGCAATGATTCAGAGGTAAAGCTTCAGGGCAATGATTGGGTCCTGTGCCTGTCGGCTACACTCTTCTGCCGACTTCTTGCTGCCAATAAGTAACCCCTTACTTCTTCCACCAACTGCTGCATATCCCCAAGCATCTGCTGGGATACTTCAACCTTTGACACTGGGTTGTGCCAAGTATCCGGGGTTAGGCACTGGTACCCGTAATTCACCATGAAAGGAGACATCTGGGATGACTCCTGCTTGGCACTATTGTAGGCGAATTCCACCAAGTGGATGAATTCATCCCACTTGGATTGCTTATTCCACACATAATTTCGAAGCATATCCTCGATGATGCGATTCGTCCTCTCCGTCTGACCATCTGTCTGCGGATGATATGCTGTGCTCATGGAGAGCTTCGTCTGAATGGTGCTAAAGAGATCCTGCCAAAAGGCACTCATAAACTTGGAATCTCTATCTGAAATTATCTCCCGAGGCATGCCATGGAGTCTAAAAATCTCCTTTACAAATAACTTGGCAGTATCTAGCGCGGTGTCCGTAGTTCTACAAGGCACAAAATGTGCCATCTTAGATAATTTGTCTACGACAACCATCAATGCATCCTTGCCTCGAAGAGTTCTAGGGAGTCCGGTGATGAAATCCATACTTATGACCTCCCACTTAGCATTTGGCACCCCCAATGGCTCTAAGGCACCTGGAATTCGAAGCTGCTCCGCTTTGGTCTGCTGGCACAACTGGCATTCCCGAATATATCTGGCTATCTGTTTCTTCATCCCTGGCCAGAAATAACTACTTCGAATCTTGAAATAGGTCTTCATAAACCTTGCATGCCCTGCTATTGGGCTGTTGTGTGTGTCATGAAGAATTAACTTCCTTATACCTGACGATTCGGGCACACACAACTTATGCTTATGGTACAACAAGTTGCCTTCCTTCTTATAATGCTTGAAGGCTTCTCGTTCCTTATCCGTTCTGGCTTCCCTAGATAGACTTGCCCATACTTCCTTGAAATCAACATCCGATTGCAGGGTCTCTTCAATCTTCTTACCAAACTCACTCGAAAGAGTGGAAATCGCATTACAATGCGTTCTTGTCTCAAATGGTCTCCTAGAGAGAGCATCTGCCACAACATTAAGCTTGCCGGGCTTATACACTATATCAAAATCATACTCCTCAAGGAATTCCATCCACTTCCTTTGCCTTAGATTAAGGAGTGGTTGAGTGAAAAGATACTGAAGGCTCTGGTGATCAGTATCTAACTGAAACTTCCTTCCCAACAAATAATGCCTCCATATTCTTAATGCCCTGACAATGGCTAGCAACTCCTGATCATGGGTTGGGTAGCGTTGCTCGGGGTCGTTCATCTTCTTGGAGTCGTAGGCGACTACTCTTCCTTCTTGCATCAAGACTGCCCTTGTTGCTATCTTGCTTGCATCCGTTGCTACCAACTTATCTTTACTCGGATCCGGGAGAACAAGCACTGGCGCTGTTGTTAAGGCCTCTTTGAGCTTCTCAAAGGAAGCTTGGACTTTCTCTAACCAATGGCTAGTCCAATCCTTAATCTTCTTGGCCTTAGTGAGGTCCGACAAAGGGGACGCCCACTTAGCAAAGTCCTTCACGAACTTTCTATAATATCCCGCCAACCCGAGAAAGCTTCTTACTTCCGCCACATTCCTTGGAGCTGGCCAATCAACTATTGCCTCAATCTTAGATGGATCTGTAGAAATTCCCTCTGATGTTACCACATGCCCCAAATATTCCACTCTACCTGTTGCAAAGTGGCACTTGGAGAGCTTCCCATACAACCGATGACGTCTCAACTTCTCCAACACTTTCCTCAAATGCTGACAATGCTCTTCAATAGATTTGCTGTAGATTAGAATGTCGTCGAAGAATACAATAACAAACTCATCCAAGAAATCTCTAAAGATGTCGTTCATGAGGCGCATAAAGGTTGCTGGAGCATTCGACAAACCAAAGGGCATTAGTGTAAACTCAAAGTGACCATACCGCGTTCTAAAGGCGGTCTTATGGATATCTTCTTCTTTTATTCTTATCTGATGATACCCTGATCTTAAGTCAATCTTAGAGAATACCTTGGCTCCCTGGAGCTGGCCCATTAAATCATCTGCCCTTGGCAATGCATATTTATTCTTAATCGTCTGCTTGTTGAGCTGGCGATAGTCTATGCACATTCTTAAGCTCCCATCTTTCTTCTTGACGAAGAGTATAGGTGCTCCAAAAGGAGACACGCTTGCTCTAATAAACCCAAGCTCAAGCAATTCCTGGAGCTGCTTCTTGAGTTCAATCAATTCCGGGGTGCTCATCCTGTAAGGTGCCTTGCTGGTAGGCTTAGCATCTGGAGCTAATGTGATCTCACATTCCACACCCCTATAAGGTGGTAGCTGCCGGATTTCATCCGGGAATACATCCTTGAACTCTGAAATGAGCCTTGCTACTGGTTTGGGCAACTGATTTCCCTTTTGGTCACTTCCATCCTGCTTATTGGGCTCAATTGCCTCTAACCTCAAGATGTAATCCACCTTATTTCTTTCTATACTTTTCCTTAGATGCTTCAAAGAAATACACTGCATAGAAGAAGCTGCCTTCTTACCTTTCACTATGAATTTGGTGCCGTCCGGTGCTGTCATGGAGACTTCATTGCGGTCGCAGTCGATCATGGCTTTTGCTGGCTTTAGGAATTCCATTCCTACTATCAGGTCATACCTTCCAATTTCCATGACTTCTGCCCCCATCGGCCACTTACTTCCACTAAGGTCTATGTCAAATATGATCCTCTTTCCCTTAGTGTGTCGAATAGCGCCGTTTGCCATAGCAACTGGCCTTGGCTTAGACTTCAATACCTTGTTCTTCATTAGGGCAGCTAGCCTAGGAGAGGCAAAATTATGAGAACTACCTGTATCTATCAATACCAGATATGGACTGCTATCTATAATCCCCTCAGCCGCAATGACTGTGGACTGATTTTCAATCTCATCTGACTCAATGTTTGCACAAATATGACACTCACCATCTATGAAGTCCTGGGCCTCCTGTTGGTCGTCGTCTTCATCCACCTCTGTTGGTGAATCCCAATCCACAAGTTCTGCCAAGGCTGCCTGCATGACGAATGGGCACTGATGCGTTCGGTGCCCTGGCTGGAAGCATCTGAAACAAAGCTTCTTCTCAATACACTCCTGTTTCTTCTCCTTGGTCAAGCTGTCTAAAATACGCTTTAGAGCGCTGCCCCCTGATGAATTCTGCGGCTTACGGTCCCCAAAGGCCTTACCTTGAGTTTTTACCTGCTGTTGGCCTCCTGATGGCGTAGATGCTGGTTGCTTACTCTGGTATTGCCCCTGGTACTGCCCTGAAGCTTTACCTCTGAAGGTTGACTGCTTCTCTGCTGGGGTTGCTGGTGCTTCTTCCAAACTGATAGCTTTGTCTTCAGCTTCTGCAACTGACTTTGGGTTGATTGCTCTAACTAGCCTTTTGATATTGCTGTTCAACCCTTCAATATACGTATCAACCGCTTGCCTTTCTGATACTCCAGGAACATGGAGCCTGAGCCGCATAAATTCCTCCGTATACTTTGCTACTGATAATGTGCCCTGGTTCAACCTATAGAACTGCTGGATCTGCCTGCTCGTGTGCGATCTTGGCACATAGTGCTTGCGGAAAGCTTTGCTGAAGGTCTTGAATCTGCAATTGTTCCTTTTCAGCTTGTTAGATTTCGCATATCCTTTCCACCAAATACTTGCTGGTCCAATGAGGTTAGCTGTAGCAACTTTTCCTATGTCCTTCTCTTTCATGCCGTAGGAGTTGCCAAATTCTTCCATTTCGTCGAGCCATGCTTCAGCTTCCATACCTGACCTGTCCTTCCCTGAGAACTGACCCAACTTCCTAGTCTTCCACACATTGCTCATAGCACTGTCAACTTTCTTCTGATAGTCCCCTGCCTTTCTTGCCCTGGCTGTTACTTGTGAAGTATCGGACTCACTTTCTGAGCTGGAACTGTCTTGGCTATCTGAAGTGTCTGATGAACTAGAGCTAGGTGGAGTTGGAGATCTTCTGTTTTTCCTTTTCCTTTTCCTATCTCTGACATTCCCCTGATTGTCTTGCCCCTCCTGCTGTGGACCTTCTTCAATGCCTTGTTGAGGTAGAGGAGGTGGAGCAGGTGCATGTTCTTGGGCATTCATCAATGGTGTGGCCCAGTGGATCAGCTGATGCATCTGATTCCTCCTCTGCACAAGCCTTGCGTTGATTGCTTCCGGCGTCATTTCGTCGCTGTTATCATCTTGATCACGTCCAAATAGGTTTCTAGGTACCCACTGGTGATGTCGGCCCTGGCCTTGAGAACCTGAGCCGGAGTTTCTTGCTGCAAGGATTAATGATCAATACTTTGTTATTTGGGTTACACATTAATCATTCTTGCTTACAATTCAATTGTTGTTTAGACATAAAAGAAATCATATGAAAATTCCACTTACAAGTTAAGATCATGATAAGACATTAATTACTATATATAAAAGTACATGATAATAACTGAAAAGAGAGAATACTTTTCAATACAATTACTTAATTAACAAGCATATTTTCCTCAATGGTGCTTCCTCATGGACTTGAAGAAGTTCTTCACATTCTTCAATCCTATCCCCTTGCCGACGTTCTGCAGGATTCTTGCCGTCGATCCTCCCTCCAATGCTCTTGCCATCTGAGGTGCCGGAAGTTCTGGTGCAGTTGCTGCCACTACTGACAAGTGTGTGTCCCTGAGGTGGCCCCTTGCGAAGTCGAGAGCATGAAGTGCTACAGATCTTTTGAAGAGAATAACATGGTCTACTTTCACGTCTATTCTCGCATGCTGCCCGAAGCCTGAAAGTGCTATAAGGAGTGCCACGGACTCTTCACCCCTTGGGCTGAATTCTTTATGGAAAACTATCATCTGCCCTTGGCTAAGAGCTGGAAGATAGTACCTAAGTGATTTGCCCTTGGTTCCGCCCCCGGCTCCCGCACCTCTTCTCCCAGCTGCTTCGCCGAAGATATCTAATGCCATAAGATCCTCGTGGTCTCTCCACATTGTTGTTGCGTTCTCCAGATTGATGCTGCTAGATGCTTCACGCACGCTCATGGAGCGTACTGGTCGGCTTGAGCTTGGGCCTCTTCCCGGCTTGTACAACCTGCTTTGGATCTCCTGGAATTCCTCTTCTGGGATGATGGGTGCTGCTGGTGAAACATCTGCCTAATCTGTTGATACGCCTGGATGTCCGACATAGTTTCCCCTGCATAGGAGTGTCGCTCGGCTACCTCCCGTGGGATCTCTTGGTAAGAGTAGTCGATGAAGTCACTGCCCTGCTCTTGTGCAATTAGGCCTAGGAAATCGCCAAAGGGGCTGAGAGCAGTTCTAATGGGGAGAAAATAACAAATGAGGGCCTTTTTTATAGACTAGGGGGTGCCTCGGGTTCCGTGCACAAGGGTTCTTGATGAGAGAAGACCTCAAATCTATGGCCATGGGTGTCCAAATGAGCTACCATGAAGTGCAATTCTAAGCAAAGCAAAGCAAGAAACACTACATGGCAGTTTGTTGGGTAGAAATTGGGCAATTTGGGCGAAAAATGGGCGAAATCGGGTCAGAGCGCGCAAATTGCCTCTGCATCCCGGACGCAGGTGGTTTCTGCGCGGTGTGACCCGATTTGGGTCTTTCTAAGTTGTACCGAAGATTTTGGAAAATTTAAAGATGCTAGGATAACTATTAGGATGATTCTAATCTAACTAGGAATTTTTCCTGCGTGAATTGGGCTTGGAATGGGGTAAGATTTGCGAAACCGGGTCAGAGCGCGCAAAACGCCTCTGCGCCCTGAACGCAGGTGGGTCCTGCGCGGTGTGACCCGATTTCGAGGGTTCACGCATTTTTTTATCTAATTAAGCTAGGATTTTTAACTAATTAATTTTTCTTTGAACATCCCAATTCTAATGGTCAAAACTAAAGTGAAATTTGAGCTACTAAAACACATTTTCATACAATAATTGAAGTCAGTTTACGACAAAATTTTACATTTATAGGGAAAAACTTATCAATTTCATTAATTTACACAAAACTTCATCCTCAAGGGTATTCCTTGCGGATGCGACGCGCCAAGTGTAGGTCTTTGGGCATCAGGGTTACCCTCTTCGCGTGGATCGCGCAGAGGTTTCCCTCCTCGAAGAGCTGGGTGAGCTCGGCCTCCGCAGCTACCTGCAACACCCTTGTGGTTAGTGACGTCACCCTATAGTCGGTGACGAACTCCTGCATAACCTCCCGCATGAGCCGCTCGAAGGGCGCCTTCCTAATCAGGAGATTTGTGCACTGTTGAAAGTGCTTAATCTCCCGAAAAACTCTGGCGTGCGGGGAGTTAGGCCCATGGTGGACCTTCTTGGGCTTCTCGGGTCTCGGCGGCGGCGGCTTGGGCTGCTTCTTTGGTGGCCGGCCCCCCTCCACGTGGCGTTGGATGTTTTGTCGGCAGTACCAATCATTATACCTCGTCCACTGACGAAGGTATTGCTGGTATACTTTGAGGCGGCGTCTGTAGAGTCGATCCTCCTTCAAAGTGACGATAAGCTCACACCGCCTTACGCTTCTTAACCACCTTAGGTGGCTCGGGCCACTTTGGGTAAGGTGGCCTTGGGTCAGCGCCCTCCTCCTGCTCTTCTTCCTCGTCGCCTCCTCCTTCTTCCACCTCCTCCTCTTCCACCTCCTCCTCTTCCGCAGCCGGGAGGTTCTTCCAATCCACTGACGGTCTTCGGGGCGATCGTTCCTCCCTCTTAGTTCGCCTCTCCCTCTCCCTCGGCTCGGCTCTCTCCCTCTTCTTCCTAGCGGCCCTCTCTTCTGGCCACTCTGCAACCTTCTCCTTGCCCTTCTTCTTCGGCGCTGAAGGGCCCGCCTCTTGGGTCTGGTGCCGGGGTTGCTCTTCCACCTGTTCTTCCACCTCGGTGTCCGAAGGCCCGAAGTGACGGGATTCTCCGGTTCTCTGGGTGCCTGCTGATGAAGAGCTACTGCTAGGTGCCTCCTCCTCTGCGTCATGGTAGGTTTCGTCGCTGCTGCTGCTGGAGAAGGCCCCTTCCCCCGGCTTAGGTCGAAGGTGCTCGGGGATCTTCTTGACATGGCGACCTGCTGCTAAGTGCGCCATCGAGAGAGTAGGCCGCTCGCCCGCCTTCCTGGCTGTCTGCTTCGTTCTTGCCATACTTAACGGTGGGGAAAACAGATGACGTAAGGCTGATCAAGAGAGATAAGGTGGAGGAAAGTTTGGAGGGAAAAATGAGGTGGCAAGACTATTTAAAAGGAAGGGTCCCTGGGAATATTCTCCTACCATTAATAGGCCTACTTATTAGCCCCCCTTATTAATTACCCCATAGTACCCTTATTAATACTATATACTTAATTTTTAATACACATACCTAAATTCATATTATACCTTTAGAATTTCAAATTTTCCTAATAGTTTGAAGTATTTAATCATAGATTTGCACCATTTTTCACTCGGGTCTCAGATTGGCATGCTTCTTTGACCCATTTTAGGTGAAATTTGATGCAGATACATAATTTCCACTCCAAATTTACTAGAAGGTGAATTTGACTCATTCATTCCTTAGTCTAACACTTAACCTGATTCCGGACCACTACCCAGGAGAAAAATTTTCCTCCTATTTCCGAGGTTCGATGGTGGAAATTTTATTTCGCACCCCTATAGGTCTTGTTAGACTACTTTCATGGTTATGGTCAGTGCTAGTTCTTGGTCAACCAAGAACATCGCTCTGATACCATTGTGACGCTCCCTGCTAAACATACGGCGCCCAGCCGTACACTTGGCAGGAAATCCCCCGTCCGGCTCATCAACTGCACAGGCCCTCCGTCTATCCCGCACTCTGGAATCCTCCGTAGTGCGGGAAGGGGACACGAAGGTGTCTTGCGCGCCCTTCCCCTATGGGCTCCTATCACAGCGGAAGCATAACACGTCAGAACTAGCAATACAATACAATGTGCTACCTCGAGGGGTAGCTCAATCGCATATCCATAGATGCAAAGAACATAATCATATGCCATAAAACATGGGAGGTCCTACCCGTGGCTCCGACACATAGGGAAGTCGACTGACGGGCTAGGCCTCAAGATAGATCAGACCGAGTCATAACAATGGCGGGGCTGGCATAAGACAATGGCTAGGGTTGACCTAGGGTTAGGGTTAGAGCTAATATAGGGTGTGAGTCCACATGGGATGCCACGTGGCACCACTAGGATGAGGCCGTGTGGCGGTTGCCCAATAGGATAAGGCCATGTGGAAATGGGTCTTATCTTAAGGTTATCTAAGTTAAACAATTAACTTAGATGTGCACCCCTTGCCACATTCAAGTGCATACAAGGCTACCTAGGTAGGCTTGTATGGTGACGGGTCCAGGAATATACGTATTTATAGCGTATATTCCCCTGGAACGTCACACCAAGACCTCTTGCTTGCAAGCCAAGTACTCTACCACTGAGCTACCGGCCCTTTGATGGGCTTTCAATACTCCTCCACCGAGTCATTCTTCATGTGTGCCCATTATACATACTCCAATATTCCAACAGTCTATGTAGGATTGGGTACTCACTCTTTCAATAATTTTAAAAGGTCCCGCCCATCTTGGAGCAAGTTTCTTGCAATTGTCGATGTGGATGGACCTTGGCTTGCTTGACTTTAATCTTGAGCCACATGCTATCTCCGAGCTGAAATTCTCTTACTGTCTTATGTTTGTTTGCCCATATTTGTGACGGCTTCTTGCGGCTAACAAATACCCTCAGACTTCCTCTACTAACTCCTGCATCCTTCAACAATTGTTGAGAGACCTGTACTTTGGACACAGGATTGTGCCAAGTATCAGATGTGAGGCATTGATAGCCATAATTGATCATAAAGTGGAATATCTGAGAAGATTCTTGCTTGGTGCTATTGCATGCAAACGCAACCAAGTATATGTAGTCCTTCCACTTTGTTTTCTTATTCCATACAGTGTTCCATTATGTCTTCTAGGATCCTGCTTGTGCATTTTGTCTGACCATCGGTTGGGGGATGTTATGCTATACTCATACAAAGCTTCATGTTGAAGAAACCCTTCCAAAAGCACTTATGAACTTCGTCTGTATCTGATATGATTCCTCTAGGCATCCCATGTAACCTAAAGATTTCCTTCATAAAAAGCAAGACAATGTCTAATGTTGTGTCCGTGGTTCGACATTGCAGAGAACGTGCCCTCTTTGATAACTTGTCGACCACTACCATCAAGGCATCATGGCCACTTGATGTTCGAGGAAGACCCATAATGAAGTCCATATTTACCACTTCCCACTTGACGTCTGGCACTGCCAAAGGTTCAAGAACTCCCCGGATTCGAAGTTGCTCTGCTTTCATTTGCTGACACAACTGACACTGTCAAATATAGTTGGCGATGTCCTTCTTTATATCAGGTCAAAAGTAGCTACTTCTAATCTTGAAGTAGGTTTTTATAAATCCTGCATGGCCAGCAATACTTTTCTCTAAACGTAAAAGCCTCTAAACCAAAAGATACCATTTTAACTTTTATAACAATACTTTTTGCCTTTCTTTTCAAATATAAGAGGCTCTAAAGAAATGAAATAAATATAGTGTAGGATGACGTAGCAAAAAAAGACCTTTTTTTCCTTTTTCAAAGTTGACCTTTTTCAGAAATATCCTTTTAGACCTTACTATATCTCTTCGCACATAATTTGTAAGGAACAATGAACAAGAAAAAAGGCTTGCAGCAAAGAGAGATAGGTACAGGAAGAAGCATGGCGCAGAGAACTAAAGAATGTGAAGTACATTGGGAGAAACAAAGAGAAAATTACAAAAGAAGAAAGTTGGAACATACTACTGTAGAACAGAGGAACATTGATTGCAAAAAATGGTAGTAAATGCACAACAAAGATGTGATGAAAGACGCCAAATAGCCGCCTCAGAAACTAAAGGGGAGAATCGACAAAGATTGGCTGAACTTGCCCGACATCGACATGAAAAGTGAACTCGCGATGCTACAACATAAACAGAAGAGGAGCAACAACAAAGATTGGATGAACTTGCACAACATCAACTTCAATTGAAAGCCCACCCTTCTACATATAGAGTAACAAGAAAAACTGAAAACACACAAATAGAACACCACCATTTCAATAGAAAAATCATGCATTGTGGACGTTGGCATTCAAGGACGATGGTCCAAATTATTGTCACAATGGGCAAATCAAGTTGTAGCCTCTATGACCAATGCCTCATCTCATTCAGGTGTTATTAAGCCACTTAAACCCAAAAAGCGATAATTTCTACCACCACAACAGGGCCTACAATAGTGTACTGGCCTTTGCTTCCTTTGGCGCCCATATCAAGCAGTTCGAAGGCCATGGCTTGTGTTATTTCAAGATCGAAGAACAACCCTACTATAGGGTAGGATCAGCTTATGCTGATAATTCCCAAGCTGCAATATACTCCCAGCTCTACATTCTGGATGTCCATTGCACCCAAGAAATACGAACTTAGAACTCCGAGAATGTTTATTGCGATACCCACCTCCTCAAAGAACTGGATGTTGAGCTATGCAATGTCAGCCCTTATGCATTAGCTCTCATGACAATGCACGAGGTAGAAGATCAGGCACAATGTTCGAGCAAAGGCGTAATGAATATTACGATGTACTTTAATGTTGACCAGAGCTTTGGATCATAGGAGGTACAACCCGTCATACTCAAAAGAAGTTGTAGTTATATTTGAAAACCCAGATGGAGAGCCGCCATTTGATAGAGACATCTACATACACCAAAAGGGCGGCGGTTTTAAGAAGATCTGCATCACAAACCCAAATCTCGATCCCTTGGTTTATCCCATTCTCTTTCCAAATGGTGATCAAGGCTGGAGAGTAGAAATGAGAAAGGCAGAAACATCTTCTGCTTCAACATCTTCAAGTAATCAGGAGAATATAAGTATGCTTCAATTCTACAATTATCGGATGGCAACAAGGAGCCCAACTTGCAATCCACTGCTTTATGCGGGTAAGTTAATGCCACAATTTATTGTGATGTCTACTCGAGAGTGGGGGCAAACAATTTGAACTAGATCAAGCAAAACCAAAGGAAGCTGCTGCAAGTCGAGCTATACCAAGGCCTCATCGACTATATAGACCATGAAGCAAAGCGAAAAGACTTAAGACCTGCCAAGCTGATCATTCTGCCCTCTTCGTGCAATGGGAGCCCAAGAGCAATGCAACAGAACTATCAGGACTCAACGGCCTTGACACGAAGATTTGGCAAGGCATACCTTTTCGTGACATTTACATGCAATCCAAATTGGATAGAGATTAGACACAACCTGCTCCCTAAACAACAAGTACATGATAGGCACGACTTAATTGCTTTGTATATCATACAAGCTCAAGGCATTCTTCTATGACCTCTTTGATAACGATGCCTTGCGCAAGTTGAAGGTGCACACATACACGATAGAGTTCTAGAAACGAGGGCTGCCACATTGCCATCACTTCATGATTTTCGAGCAAGAAGACAAGATTCTAGATAAAGATCCTAGATAATGCTGCCATTGACAGCATCACGACTGCTAAGGTACCTACCAGGACTAGAAAACACTGATCTGCAAAAGATTGTCATCAAGCATATGGTCCACGACCAATGTGGCCCACTCATCCCAAAGCTCCTGGCATGGAAGCCAAGGAAGGAAGCTCGAGAAAGGAATGCACAAAGGGATTTCCAAAGCCATTTAATGAGCACACCAGAGTCAACATAAATGGCTATCCAGAGTATAGATGGGATATAAACAAGGTGACAGGTCAATTGCACTAATGATTTGCAGTTGCATTAATCGGTAAAAAAAAGTCCTTTTTTTTCCTAAATTTATGCTATTTTTGGATGCTTCAAGAAAAAAGTGGCCTAAATTTCAACTTCGAGACCCTATTTTAGGGTCAAAATACGTAAATAAAGGATATAATAAAAATAAAGGTGCCATTTTCGAGCATAAAAATAATAGAAAATTTTGAAAAAATTATGCAAAATCTCAAAAAGGCCGAATACAAAAAAAGAACAACGAATTATTCAATAATTGAGATTCAGAAAAAGAGCAAGAAATGGTGGTAGAGAGAAAAAGAAGTAAATAAAAAACATAAAAAGGACAAAAACCAGTGCAAGAGAAGTAAACATGAGATTCGAAAGGTATTGAGGCTATATGCGCATAGCATTATAACTATACAAAAATTTCCTCTGTTAAGGGCCTATACATGCATAGCCATTTAGCTACTTAATGTTCAGGTCCTATACACGCATAGCCACTTGACCACAAAATTTCCTCCGTTTAAGAAAGCCACTTGACTATAGAAATATTTCACCTATTCAAGGCCTATAAGCACATGGCCACTCGCCCATACAAAACTTCCCATTGCTCAGGGCCTATGCACACATAGGCTCAGTATAAATTTTATAGTTACGAGGTTGTGCACACATAGGCGTAGTACAATTTTGTAGTTATGATGCTATGCACGTACAGGCTCAGTACAATTTTTATAGTCAGGCTCAATAGAAAGTTTATACTTACTTGCTTATCATAACTTGTGAAATAACATAATCTCCAAGCTCACAAGTACCATTATCAACAGTTGTAGTTTGGTATAACAAGTTCCTTTTAGTTGGAGCATCAAAAAACTACTCTATTGTTTTTACCGTGTACTTGAGATGCATCAGATGATGCCATTATACAAATGTGGCCTTCTTATGTAAAGGTGATTTTTCTGATAGTTTAAGTAATGCTCCCGCTTATGCTATCATAGTTTTACATGGCTACAGGTTCATGAATAGTCCCGCTTATGGCTAATCGAAGTTAGCTCCAGCAAGTAAAGAAAAACCTTATGGGTATCGTAGTTAGCTTCCTGTCCAGCAAAAACCTTATGGGTATCGTAGTTAGCTTCCTGTCCAGCAAAAGGAATGTATGGCTTCAAAAGACATGAGCAAGTAAATATCGAGTTAAATGTAGGGGACTTGTACAAGACATGTCCAATACATGTTCAATTAAATGTACATGACATTCCTTTTCCTTTTTCATTCAATTTACAGACCAGGACATATCCAATACATGTTCAATTAAATGTACACGACATTCTTTTTCCTTTTGCATTCAATTTACAGGCCTTCTGCCTTTCAACTATACATACTTGATATCACCAATTCTTTACAAATGCTTTCTGCCACTAGCTTTACACTATTCTAATGCACAGAAATGCAAGTAGTGACTAGTTTCTTACAAGGGAATCCACAAGATAATATATTGACAGGGTTACAGCATCTATGCTTAAGCATCGGTGGACAATTTTATTAATAACATACAATAAATTTACAAGCACTTCTATGTTTCAGAAGGGAGCAATTTAATGCCTCTGGAGTGGCCAGATATTATTTTCTTAATAAACTCAACATCCTTGAATCGTCTGGCTCTTTAGTTGGCCTGCTCCTGAAACAAATCTCTAACTAAGTGCTTAACTTTTTCTTACATAGAAATCTAACTTATTGCTTTTCACAGCAAGCAACAATGTTTTAGACTTGCAAAAATAAGCTGCAAACAGAATAATAAAACTAAATCTCATTAAAAAAGGCCTCAAAGTACCAAGAAAGACCAAGAAGTTAACTTGAATTAAACTGAATCGAAGGCCAGGGTAACTTGCTTTTTGCATGTAAAGATGCTTCTCTACTCTCGAAATCTTGTCCTCGAACTGCCTTAGGCTTTTTAAGTAATGCCGACACAAACAAGTGGAGGGATGAATTTCAGATAAAGGGAGTAAAGCACAAGAAATTTACTTCTAGGAGCTGATTCAAAGAGATCATCCCATGGAAGCTGCAACAAAATACCCAAAACAAATGTGAGGAAAAAATAAAGAAGTGGAAATAAAGGTGAACATGGAATGCTAACCTACTTAAAATCTGTGCTCGAAATCTACATTTCGTTATGTTTCTCCCTTCTATTATTACAACATACAGAAGAAGCAGAAAATGAAAAAGGGAGTAGTTTCCAGGTTTATTTCTGGAAACTCAAAAGCTCAGGACGCAAGATAGTGTTTTGAAGAAGCTGCCTGAGCCGAAACGTGAGGAAATCCGGAATATTGAAGCATGAGTCTTCATACTTAAATCCGGAAGCAAGATAAGGTTTTGGAAGAACCTGCTTGAGCTGAAACGTGAGGAAAACTTGAGCCAGAATTTGCAGTGTTTCAACGATCTTGAACTTGATAGGAATTTGGCTCAGCCTACACGAGCATAGCTCGAAATTATTTTGCCCATACGTGTATGGGCATCAACACACCCAAAAGTTTTCAACCTACCAAAAAAATTCGACCTAGCACCTTTTGTTAAAGCTAAAGAGAGAGAAAGCGAGATTTGTGTACTTATTTCAAGTCTAAGAACTTAACAACGCAAGAAGGGAAAAAAATTGTCACTGATTCTATACACGTATAGGCACGACCAATTACAAATTTTTTGATGTACCACAATTTTGCATCTAAGTCCAATTTTTTCCTGAGGTGGCTTTATTTGATAGCTTTCAATACGTGTTGATGCTAATAGCCAGAACATACACGTGCCTCAAAAAAAAAAAAAAAAATTGTTCGGCTATACGCGCATAGGCAAAGACTTCAAAACAAAATTTGCCTGCTATACCAATACCTAGAAAATTACAAGATTAAGATGTTTGAATGCCATCATCTGTATTTAGGATATTGTACTTAGGTTCAATATTTAGGTGTCAAAGGGGTAGATGGTCTTCCGAAGCCCTATGTCTTAGATGTCAAAGGAGTAGATCTTACATGATTTGCTAAGGAAATTTGCAAGATGTTCATCCGAATAGAAGATGAACCTGTAAATGATGTTGGTCCATCTAATACGGGTAGGGAAGCAAAAAAAAAAAATGATGAGGAACAACCCCTTCCTATTAAGAAAGTTCCTATGGATGTCAGAAAATTGTGTTGCAAAATTTTACAAATATATTATTTCCTAGCTACCGTATTTAATAAATTACTTTTATCTTCACTTTAAATTTTATATTTTATTTTGTAATACGCTACTTTATTTTATTGTCTAGTTGAAATTATGTGAATGTTTCTTGAAAATGGCACTTGTCATATTTGTGTTCAATATTTCACTCTATTCTTTCTTAAAAGTCGTAAAATGAGCAAAATTTTCTAAAAAAAAATCCTAGAAAATTACAAGATTAAGATGTTTGAATGTCATCATCTGTGTTTAGGATATTGTACTTAGCTTCAATAGTTAGGTGTCAAAGGGATAGATGATCTTCCAAAGCCCCCTGTCTTAGATGTCAAAGGAGTAGATCTTACATGATTTGTTAAGGAAATCAGCAAGGTGCTCATCCGAATAGAAGATGAACCTGGAAATGATGCTGGTCCATCTAATATGGGTAGAGAAGCCAAAGAAAAAAATGATGAGGAACAACTCCTTCCTATTAAGAAAGTTCCTATGGATGTCAGAAAATTGTGTTGCAAAATTTTACAAATATATTATTTCGTAGCTACCTATTTAATAAATTACTGTTATCTTCACTTTAAATTTTATATTTTATTTTGTAATATGCTACTTTATTTTATTGTCTAGTTGAAATTACGTGAATGTTTTCCTGAAAATTGCACTTTTCATATTTGTGTTCAATATTTCACACTTTTCTTCCTTACAAGTCGTAAAATGAGCAAAATTTTATATAAAAAAAGTTGACGCAATTGCACTACAGGTCATGAGTGCAATTGCTCCGTCACCTTGTTTATAGACCACTTTATGAGAGGCGACATACCTATTGACAATAGATGGATAATACCCCACAATCGATGGCTAACTCAAAAGCACGAGGCACATATCAATGTGGAGTAATGTTTCAGTGTCGACAATGTTAAGTTCATCCACAAAAGGGCATGACCGAACATCTATCAAGGTCACTATAGAGCCAACAAATGAATCCACATACATATTCAATTGGGACGAGATTGAGCAATACCTTGACACGAGATATGTGTCTGCACCTGAAGCCATGTGGAGACTAGGCACAGAAGGCACATGTAAGACATTCCTCTTCAACAATATGATCAATACACTAAGTGGATGTGGCATCAGCATTGTATCAGTGGCTTGGATAGGCATTGCTAGTTCCCTACCACTCAACATGACACAAAAGGCAATCTCCGCACTGCGTGCAACAAGCCAACAAGTAGAGGTACTTAGAAAGGCAAACATCATGGCCTGGGACGAAACGGGGCTGACACATACACTGGCATTTACTGTCGCTATAGAGTTTTATGCGAGATGGTCAAGGTGCAACAAGAATGGAAGTCATCTTGAAGCGTGTCAAGAGGAACCCGCTATGGATTAACTTCAAGACCCACAAGCTGACACGAAATATGCGGGTCGGTAAAGACGAGCAAATCTTCTCATATTGGCTGCCATCTCTTGGTAACGGGAAACAGATGAATAATGAGCTAGGACTCGACTGCGACTTGGTTGAGATACCCGAAGAATGCATTATGGAAGAAGACTTGCATCTTCGGCAAGGAAATAACAAAGGAAAATATGTACCTGTTGTATGACAAGGCCATCTTGATCAAAGGAATGAAAACATACTGAGGATCAACAATAAGGTCCTCCTAAGGTTACAGGAACATCTCCATCATAGAGCATAGACACCATCATTGCATAAGGCAAAGATGCTACTAGAGATTTTCCAATCGAGTTCATGAACCATCTGATCCCTTCTTGCATGCCACTGCATAAGCTGCACATCAAGGATGCTGCCATCATCATCCTGCTTAGAGAAACATGAATCCGAAATCTAGTCTTTGCAATGGCACTCGCCTCCGCGTAATCATAGATGCAAAGATAATCATAGGCACCTATAAAGGAACAAGGGTCCTCTTACTAAGGAGAACCTGGAGCTATCAGATAGCGACCTCCTCCCCTTCAAGCGAAGGCAGTTTCCCATGCAACTCACATTCTCGATGACCATAAACAAGTCACAAGGCCAGTCCATAACCTCCGTTGGCATCTACTTACCAATGCCAGCCTTCACCCATGGCCAGCTTTATGTCACATTCTCAAGGTGCACCACACAACACGGAGTGAAGGTCTATACAAAAGATAACTCAAGACAAGGAGCACTACTAAAAAAAAAAATCTATGTGGTAGTTCCTTGGAGACCTCTGTATTCAAATCTCTAGTGGGTCCAAAGCACATAAAATGCCTCGGTTGGAGCTATATCAAGTTTCTGATGCCTAAAAATGATAGCATACAGAAATAACTGGGAATTAATAATTGGGTGCTGGCTCTAAAAGCTTCTCAATAATATCTATAGTAGATAAGAGAAAATGAGATAAGAATTTTTTAACTTCTACCTAGAGTGACCTGTTCATATAGAGCACCTATGGCATGCACCTTCTACATCAATATCAGTTCCAGACAAACAACAAAATAACACTGCCTACTATGTGGGATTTTGAAGATATTAGATTCATCTATGCAGTTATTCCTTGGCAATCTTTGTATCCTTATCTCTAAGAAGTCAAAAGCACTGCAAGCACATAATTCCCTTCCATAGACTTTATAAATGCTTGAAAATGACATAATTGCAGGAATACTTGGAATCAGTCCTCAAATATTGGCTCTAGAAACTTGCCAATGATATCTATAAGGAACTCATATAAGCAATAGAATCTAAAATGTAAATTTATTTAGAACCAAAACCGTTTTTCCTCAGAGAAAAGAACTAACCAGTGCGTAGAGTGATCAATTCCCATCTTCTACATCAATATGACTTACAGACAGAATAACTTTAATGCCTCGGCGTTTCTTCGTAACTACATGGACCATTTGGTGCAACCATGTTCGAAAAGATTCGCCTCTTGTTGGAAGAAAAATTGCTTCCTAGATACAAAAGAAAGGAAAAAAAAGCATGAAGAATGGAAGGTGGATGAATTTAGGTAGCAACATGTCTTGAGAAGAGACTTGCATGCCGAAAGGAGTTTTCTTTAGAGAAAGAACTAACTGGATAATAATCCCAAATGTGCAGATAGCATCTCGAAATTAGCAGGAACAACAAAGAAATCAGGTTCACAAAGAATCTGAGGCGCAATAATACAGAAAAGATGTGCAAAGAAAAAATCTAGAATCATCAACCTCTGAGAAAATGGCAATCACCAAAGATCTCAATCTTCCAGAGATCACAAAAAGCTCCTATGATTGGCATCGAAAAAAAAACCCCGGATGCCACCAAAACTGGAGGTTCCATGCGTTATGTTGATATTGTAAAAGATCGACCAATTTCAATGTCCCAGAAGTCATACCAAATTTGTTTTATCCAATTTTTGAAAAATCAAAAATATTTTCCACCATCAAAAACCTTCCAAACCATAGAAAACCAACCTGAATGAAAAATCTAAAAAGTTTTCCACTTGCTGAAAAAACCAAATTTAAAAAATAGATAGATATCTCACAACACCGGCAAAAAAGTTGTGCTTTAAGACCACTGGCATGCACATGCACATGATGTCGGTTCGATACGATAGTGATCAATTTCAAACAAAATTGTACTTCAACTCCACCAACATGCACATGCACGGAATTCCAGGTCCGGGATGCCGGGTCAAGACGACAATAACCTATTCCCGAAGCACCCTCTCGACCATCCAAAAATAAGCAAACACAGCTTCAGGCAACCAGAGGGTAGCTCTTCATGCGCAACACCTTGTTTACCTACACAATATAAGCAAGGGTTTGTGCCTCCGGGTGGTGGTCTGGAACTGTCGGGGTTTCCCGTGGCAGAAGGGTGATAGCCTCAATTCAGTAGCTATGGACATGGACCTCACCTTCCTCATGGAGACATGGGAACACCCAGGCCACAGGCTGCCCGATCTGCCAGGGTACCAGCATTTTTCAGTGTTCAATGGTTGTGCAGAAGACGGGCGCGGTGGGGTTGCTCGCTACCACGTAGCCTTGGCACATTTGGTTTCCCTTTAAGACCGAAGCCGGACATAACCGCTACTTGTGGATCGAGTGCACCACCACGGCGGAGATCCCTCTTTCCTAGCTGCTTTGCTACTTTCCCCCATGAGAGAGTCCCTTCTATCACAAACCACGGTGGGGATTAGATGGACTGTATGTCGATCTATATGATGACATACTGGAAGACAAGCCGATGGGCGAGTCATGCTCCTTGGAGACTTTGATGTGCGGGCGAGGGTGGAACAGCCATCTTGTTTGGACCCTGGGCGATGACGGTTTAGCTTAGGCCCCCGGCAGAGGCAGCTTTTGCACACTGCGACTCGGGATGACAAATAAAGTCACCCGCCGGCAGACAATTGCTCCTCGATGCGGTATTTTAACCCGCTTCATATGCAATGGTTTACCACAATGGCCCTCTCTTCCCACTCCGTACACTTGCGCATGTGACAATTACTTGGCAATGAATCCAGTGTCGCGGACTATGTCATAGTGGCTGCAAGCAGATGTACACCTTGTCACCATTTTCACGCCTAAGACGATATGGGACGCAGGAGGTCAATTCTCGTATCATCTCCCACTCTATGTGAAGTCGGGTTCAAAATTTCACGGCCCTTTAGTAGCAAAGCACCTTGCCGAATTTCTGGGCTGCGCTTTTGGATTATGAGCAGCGGAGGGTTACGCCGACATGTTTCAGAGGCCCCCCCGACAGCTTGGGCGCATACGACACGCTGGAGCAAAGAAACCTAATTCACCTGGTTGAGCTCCTCGTAATAGGGCGCATTGTGTGCTTGGGAGACCTCCCCCACGCCAGATCGAGGCCGCAACCTTCCCGCTGCAATGTATGGTTTGATGCCGAGTGTAAGGAACATAAACGCGGCACTCCATCTCATCATGGACCAGACACGCGAAGCTCAGCCACCAGCCATTACCGCGCCTTCCTCAAGGAAACAAAGGCAAGGCACCGGGCAAGGCACCAAGGAGAAATGTTCGCCGACCGACACCCACCCGAGAACTTTCTCGGCGCAGTGGTACCGCAGCCAAAGACACAACCTACTGTGGAACATCACGGCGTGCAATGGGAGCAAGACTCGCGAAGCCTTTATGATCCCCGGAACACGCGACGATGTGCCCTCAAGAATATGGCCCAATCACCGGGTGATCATAGAAGAAGATGTCAAGAGGGTCAGCAGCCATTGGCTAATGGGAAGGCAAAGACTTGATGGCCTAAGTAGTTTGAGTTGCTCAAGTGGGGCATGACAAACCATGGTGTCCGGCCCTGCTGACCGTTTCAACGCAGGCCGCGAAGAGGGTTTTCCTGGCCATGGACCACAACAGTGTTTGTTTCGATCTACAAGGCGTGGGACCATTAACGTCCGCCCCCAATTACCGAACCATCATGGTCGTACTAAGTGTTTGCCAAGCCGTCTTGCGGCATTCTTGAACATCCAGTGCAAGCAGATGGGCGAGGCAACCGAAGTCGTGGCACTTACCTGTGCAAGCCCGACTCGACATTCGACCATTGATTACATCTTTATACTCGGGGCCCCGTGGTCGAGGACAGGAACCGTCGGGGAGGCTGCTTTGTGGACTTTGCAAAAAGCTTTCGACCACAAGAACAGGGGAAAAGTTGTGGGCTTAGATTGCACCATCTGGGCTCCTTTATGGATCTGCAGAACGCAGATGTACGTGATCGACCAGAGCTGCACAGGCCGCATGCAACCGGAAGGACAGTCATTTGCCAGTAGCATTGAGTCGCAAGGTTGTCCTCTCTCACCCACACTCTTTGGACTTTACATCGACCGGTTGGAAGCCCGGGCTTCTTTGTCCAAGGGGGTATACTGGCTCTTACCAGGGTCATCCGGCGGCTCATCTATGCGGATGATGTGGACCTCTTGGCCCATACACCGGAGGGCATGCATGCACACCTAGATGCCCCGACACATTCTCGCCAGCGACGGGCATGCGTGTCAACCCGCCAAGACTAAGGTGGTCCTCATATCCTCCTCATGTCATCCGGCACCTCCCAGCTCACTTATCGTAAGGGATGGTAGAGGTCACACCCGCCTACAAGTACACGGGGTGGAATTTTCGTCCTCAATGTATTGGGATACCGCGCAGTTGGAAGGCGTTATGCGAATGAAAACAATAGTCACCAGGCGCAGAGCTGTATGAAGGGGCCACCGGTCACATTTGTTAGAACTGGTGGAGCCAGTTCTTCTGTATGGGATCGAGGTGTGAGGCCCAATGGTGTCTTTGACGACTTGGAACGACTTAGAGCAGGTCCAGAAGGCATTTTTAACGCGGGCACTTGGGGTCAAGCCCTCAGTTCCATATCAGATCTTGTTGCAGGGAGGCGAGGATTCATGCCCCCGCAAACATCGCGCCCTCGATAGACACATTGTTTATTTCCGGAAGGTAGCCAAAGATGACATTTCGGCTCCCCGCGACTTGGCTTACGCTATGGCGATGAGCCGGAAGCGACTTCGAGGGCTTGTTGGAAGGACAAGAGAGCCCAGTGGCTGGCGCGTTGGGACGTAGACGCACATAGGTGCGTCCAGGTGCACACAGACGCCGGCTGGGATAGGCTGAGGGGGTACTTGGACTCTTGTTTCCTAGGGAAGCTCTGGGACCACCATGAAGTTTGAGCACATATACTATGTTCTGAGAGAAAAAATTCCGGCCAAAAATTCAACTTCGATAGCCCTTGAGTTTGCAAGATGAATTGAACAGCTCAAACTGATGAAAAACCTCTAAACAAACCTAAAACAGGCATCGGGATAGCTCTTCTAACCTGCATAGGCTGGAATTGGCTTCTCAACTTGATTATGGTGAATTAATACGCAGTAAAAACATGACCTTTGCTCCCTATGACCTTTGAGGCAATGGATCTGCAGCTTTGTCATTCGATCTGCTCCTACGGTTCGCCATTTTTAGGCCAACAACCATTTTTCACAGTAGAAATAAATACCAGCATGTTTTCGACCAACGAGATTGCTATATACAGTACCTGGCTTCAATCTCTACCTCGAAATCAGTTTTGGATCTCATAAATGCTCACAATAGGAAAATTTTCCTGGCTATATAAACAATCCAAAGACATCGCTCACAATAACGAGGATCTTGCTCCATGGTCTTTCTACTCATGCATATCTTGAAGCAGCTGAGAATCGTGTCAAATACTGCCACATTAGCCATGGCACATCCGGTTTATCAGATCTATCTCCGGAAATAGGGTTTTTTGGCCGTAAACCGATTTGTAGCGACCTCTGAAAAATTTCAAATGTATTATTTCTAGCATATTAACAACCATATGCATTAGGAAAATTTTTAAAAGTGCCCCTCTATTTGTGAAATTGCCTCTGTATTTTGATTTTTTATCAAGGTGCCTCTGTTTTTCTATATCCGTGATCTGATCTGCCAAATGCATTTTGTAAGTGAAAATCCCAAATATCCCACTGGAAAATCAAATTGACTCATCAATACTGTCCGTAGGTCCTGCAAATTAGATTAATACATCAATTCTCAGCTGGAGTTCAAACGAAATAGCTAGTTTAATAGCTCTTTGCTAGAACAGAAATAACTATCAAAAAACTGCACTCTGTTAGAACTAGTGTGAGTCTGAAAGAGGATATAGACTTACTCCCCATTCTAAATTGCAATCCCCTCATCCGCCAGTCTAAATTACAATTCTCCACTACTCCCTCGATACCGCTACTAACCCTGACCACCCCATTTCTCGTCATTCTTCATTCTTCATATTTTCTCGTAGAAATCCTCATGCTCTAACTGGATGCACGCATTCAGTTATGCCTCAAACACGGCACTGAGATTAAAATACAAAAACTCATAAGGGTATTTTGGTAATTACACAAACTCATAAGGGTTTTCCATGTAATTATCAAAATGCCCTTATGAGTTTTAAAATTACCAAAATATCCCTACACACCTACTATACACAAGGGCATTTTGGTAATTGCGAGGCATTTTGGAGATTAAAATACACAAACTCATAAGGGTATTTTGGTAATTACACAAACTCATAAGGGTATTTTGATAGTTTTCCCTTTATTTTATTGGGTCGGCAGTAGGATCTTAACATGTCTTATTGTGTTGTATTATAATCTTTTCGGTAATGCGGTAGTCATTGAGCCGCGATTTTGTTGGCGCTGTTGATTTTACTTTTATTATGATCCTGCGAATAATGTATTTTTTTTTTGGTAACAGCTGTTTTGATTTGAACTTTAAATCAATATTTTGATACGTTATAAATGTGGGCCTTCGAATTGATGACATACTCTAAAATGTGGACGTTGATGTCCTGGTTCACGCATTAATTGGCCACCTTTTATAATATGTAACAAGAAGATGGGGGATGATGGGCGATGGGCGGTTTCGTGATGGGCATGTGCTAAAGCACAATGTGCGGTAAAAGTCCCTCGATCAAGCATTCAAGAAAGTGATGCTCATCAGTGTGACATTTTAAGTGATTTCAGCAATAAACATCACAAAAATCATCAATGCTTTTTGGTTTTGGTCATTGGATTTACCATGACTGCTGTTTTGGCTGTGTAGAGTTCGATGTCTTCGAATTGTTGAGTGTATGCAAAGTGTGAAGCTTCCGTGAGTGCTTCCAAATCTTAGGAGTCTTATGTGCATGACAAAGCATGGAAAAGTTTGAAACGCCATTTGAATTCACATAACAAACAAACAAACGATTATATAACTATATAAAATATATATCACTATCGAATTCATTCTTCCATTTTTCTTCCTGCCTTTTTTATTCATATTTGTTTTGAGATAAGATAGCTAAACGACACATTAGGAATTGCTACCTCCAATTAGAAGGAGCAAATTAGAAGGGGCAAGAAGTTGTGGTTTCGAACATTTCCTTGTGTCACATGCCATATCTTAGTTTCTTCTACGTAATAGTGATGCTAGATTTCTTTTGTATGATGTTGAATCTTGTTTAGGTATTGAATATAATCAAAGGGTGAAATCTCTGTGGGTGCTTCCAACTCTTAAAAGTCTTATTGCAAGGCAAAGCATGGATAAATTTGAAGTACATTGAATTCAAACACCAAACAAACAATGATATAAATAATGCTACTTTCAATTAGAAGGAGCAAAATTAGAAGGGGTAAAAACGCAAGCGAAGCTGTTCTTCTCATATGCCATATTCGGTTCTTCTAGTAATGATGCTAGATCTTGGTGTAATCCAGACGAAAATTGTTGGCCTAACCATGAGATTTGGAGAGCTTTCAATGAATCATTGCATGGCAGACTTCTCACTCCTCACCCATCTGCTTTCTATTGCCATTATTCCAATTATGATTCCCATCTTTGCAATGTTGCCACCACCAAAGCGGACCAATGCATTTGGAAGCTGATCCAGTGGGCTCTATCTGTTTATGGTAGGAAGCTTGGAGCAATGAAACTGTCACGATTAACGGCGGTCAAATGTAGCATCTCTGCAGTCAAGGAGGTTTACGCCTCTTATAGATGTTTGCGAAGCCTGAAGGCGATTCAAAGAGTTTGAAGTTTGCGGTAAGCACAATGTGAGGATAGTGATCAAGAGCACAGGGCATGATTTCTTAGGCAGAAGCACTGCACGAGGATCACTGATGCTATGGTTACATAATTTGAAAGGTATAGAATTCAAAAGGTCATTCATTCCAAAGGGGTGTGAGAAAGGAGGAAGAATTCGTGATGGCGTAAGCCGGGAGTGCAATGAAGAATTATATGAAGAAGCGAATGAAAATGGGGTAGTGGTGGTAGGGAGGCGGTGTTACGGCCGATTCTGCGGCCCGGCAGGGAGGGTTACTCCGGGGCGGTCAGGAAGTCCAGATTGTCAAATTCTACTATGGCCTTGCGCTGCCGGATAATGTGTTGCAATTTCAAAGTCGGTTTACTCAAATGGGGGCTCTTGATGGCCAACAAGTGCGAGATAAGGACCTAATGCAGGCTCTTGGGCGGGGGAGGAGGCACCTTTGGTGTGGTCTTCTGGAGCAACTCGCACACCTCCTCTAGAAAATGTCATCTTTGCAGTACCTTACGACTTCCACTAGTTGCTTACGATGAAGATCACCTCCACTTCAATGCATCACTCCACAATTCTTGATTTCGAGGTTGGGTGAGCGCCTTGTTACCTCTCTTCCTTCACCCCGCGCGCCCGATTACCGGTTCAATTCCGCTATTTAGCGCCGTTTCATCATATCCCCTTTCCACGAACTACCTTCATCAACATCCTCATCTCAATATCACCGTATCTTCAATCTTCATCATTCAAATTCATGATTCGGGCCTGAATGCCTTCTTGATCTACTATTGTCTTTAGCCCCATGGCATAATGATGTCTATGCATCTAGATTGATACCGGATACATGTTTGAACTGAGATCACTCTAAGTCAAATTAGTATGAATGCCTTTGAGAAATGGAGCGAGTTACTTCTATTTACACTTTCACAATGGCGGGGGGCAGACACCTTAGTTCAAAGTAGTGCAGCAAATCACACTTTGGCGCAATGCATTGGGTATACTTATTTTTGGTCTGAATTTTGCACGGAATCTTAGTGCTCCTCAGTTAGGCTTACATAAAAAACTCGGTCATCTCAATGCACCATTGAGGACTTGACACACGGATCTGGAACTATCTCAATCAGCAGTTATCTTGAACCTAGCAGCGGCAATCTTTTGGAAGTCACTATACAGACTCTTGAAGATTAAAATAAGATAGATCAGCACCAGTCTCAATTGCCATTTGTGTGTGGGAAGTGAGCACGACAAAGAAGATCAAATTTAAGATCAAATGATAATTACTACAAAGGTTTTTCCCTTGAAACTCTTTCGAGGCAGGGGTTTTTTAATCCTAGTAGTAATCTAATAGTAATGGTTGTACTATGGGTTTTTTAATCCTAGTAATAATGGTTGTACTAGCCCATTTATATGGGAACCATGGCCTATTGGTCCTAGTGGGCATTAAAAAATCTATTCTATTCTATGCACAAAACTTTAAATATAATTGACACATGCCAGGACATTAGCCTGGCAACGTCAGACACCCGTTTACTAGTATATATTATAAAGTTATACCATAAGTCATGAATTAAACTTTAAGTATTTCACGGCCGAGATTTAAATCTTTTAGACTGTGTAGATGTGGCATTCAAGGTTTTTTTTGCTCCTTTTTTAGGTTTCTCTTATGTTTGTGGAGATTGTATTGTGTTGTGTTGTTATATAAGAAATTGTATTCATATAGACTTTTTATCATGGGTACAGGGAGTGGATTGTGCTGGCTTTTCATTTACATGTTTCTAGTTTGTGCCCAATAGGCACTATAACTAATTCTTAATACTATTATTATTTTACATCAAAAGCTTTGGTAGTATATGGTAAGGCATAAATCTATCCTCTATATTATCTTCTTATTGTATATTAATAACCATCTCGTAGGCCTAGTTAACTCGTGAATGATTAAAATATCTTCCTTCCTTCCTTCATTATATTATAAGGTTTTTGTGTAAGTATCTTCTTAGCTTTGGTAGTATATGGTAAAGGCACTAAAATTCTATCCTTCTACTAGTAATGGCACATTGTATTTAGTATAAGTCAGGAACGCTGTTTCTTTCTTTTTTATTCTCCCTTTTTTTTCTAACCCCTTCTCCCTCCTTTGCCTTCCTTTTCCCTTCCCATTTTTCTTTCTCTTTTTCTTATATTTTCCTTCCTTTATACTTTCCATCTTCCCATTTATCCACTACTCTTTTTCCCTTTCCTTTTCCTTCCTCTTCTCTTCCTCTTCCTCTTCCTCTTCCTCTTCCTCTTCCTTTTCCTTTTCTCTTTCCAGATTCTCATGCATTTTCGTTCTCTTTTGCTTACCTTTTAAGTGTGCCCTTTTCTTCCTTTCCCACCCTCTTCCCTCTTGATCGCGTGCCCTTTCCCCATCTCTTTTCCCATTTCTCTCTCCCCTTTTTCCTCTTTTCTTTTTGCTTTCCTTCTCCACTTTCCTTCCTTTTCCTTCAACTTTCCATTCCCTTTCATACCCACCCTTTGCTTCAAATGTTCCCTTTTCCCTTTCTTTTCTCTTTCCCTTCCTTCCGTTTCTCTTTCCGTTACCTTTAGCTTTTCATATGCCTCTTTCCATTCCCTTTTCTCAACCTTTTTTATGTACCCTTTTCCTTCTTTTCCCATCTATATTTGCCTTTTTCCCTTTCCACTTTCTCCTTTCTTGACTTTTCTTTTTTCTTTTTCCTTTCCCGCCTCTTTTTCCCTTCCTTTTCTAGTGCCTTTTCTCCTTCCTCTTTTCCTCTTTTCCTATTCCTTGCTCCCTACCTTGCACTCTATTCTACGCTTCCCCCACCTTTTTCCTCATTTTCCATCCTTTCCCTCTTGCTTTTTCTCGTACTACTTTGCTTTCCTTTTTTCTCTTTCTTCACCCTTTCTCTTTTCCCTTTTTTCCATGCTTTCCTTTTTCTCTTTTTCGCGTTCCCTTTTCCCAAGTTCTCTTTTCCCTTTTCCCCTCTCTTTCAACTTTTTACTTTTCTTTTTCCATAGACTTTCCAACCTTTTCTTATTTTCCTTACCACCTTTTCTCCTTTTCACCTTTACTTCTTACCCTTCTCGCTGATTACTCTTTTTCCTTTCCTTTCCCCCTCACGCCTATTCTATTCCTTTTCTTCCTTTTATCTTCCTTTTCCTTTTCTCCTTCTCTTTCCCTTTTCCTCTCTTTTATTCCTTTTCCCTTTTCCTTCTCCCTTTTCCTTTTCCTTTTTCCCTTTCATAGTTTTTTTCTTTTCCCTTCCCTTTTCCTTTTCCCTTTTCCCTTTCCTTCGTTTTCCTTTTCCCTTCCTTTTCGTTCCTTTTCCGTTTTCTCTTTCATCGTTTTCCTTTCCTTCCCTTTCATACCATACCCTTACACTTTTTCTTTTCCCACACCATACGTTCTTCTTACCCTTCTCCTTTTTTCACACTTTCCCTTTCATCGTTTTTCCTTTTCCTTCCCCTTTCCTTTTCCTTTTCCCTTTTCCATTTCCCTTTTCCCTTTCATCTTTTTTCTTTTTCCTTCCCTTTCCTTTTCCCTTTCCCTTTCATCGTTTTCCCTTTTCTCTTTCCCTTTCATCATTTTCCTTTTCCCTTCCCTTCCTTTTCCCGTTTCCCTTTTCCTTTTCCCTTTCCCTTTTCCTTTTCCTTTTCCTTTTTCCTTTTCCTTTTCCCACTTTCATAAATAATAGTCGGATGAAATTTTAGTTGAGAACACGCACACATCATCTCCACCATTGGACAATCGATCCTCGGCCCGTCGATTTACTAAAACTTTATATATAAGATATTATCTTCACGTTGGGGTGGTAGGCAAACCCGGATGTGTCGGTGCGGACAAAGAAGGATCACAATGCACTTAGCGTTGTACCTAGATCTACTGCACCAGCCGCCCAAGCTACGGGATGCGGATGCTCGGCGCACATTAAAACAGCTTTTTCTCGGTAACAAGTCAATCCTATAGGCTCTCGCGAGGCCCACACTAGTACTTGTACACCCATTTTCCCCATGAAGAAAGCGCGGACTTATAGCTTCTATTCGCATGGAGTGCCATCGTCTCGCGACGGGCCGTTGGGCTCGGGAAGCACGGGAGGAAGAGCTTTGTAATGTTGCCACCAGGCGCCATTGAATGAATGTCATGCCCTCCAGCGTTTGCCATGCTCAAAACACGGTATGTTTGATTACTAGTGCACAGTCGGCCGTTGCATGAGATTAGATCTGGCGTCGATTAGGCTTATTGAGGTCATACCTCGAGGAGGTTATGGATACCTGATTTCCGGTTGTATCCTCTCAAAGGAACCCGATATGGGTATCTATACAATTGTACAATGCACCAGCGCGCAATGTCTACGAAGGTTTTTTCCGCAAAGCGAAACCCTTGAGCGAGGGATTTTTAATCCCCGTGATGTCAGCTTCTTCCTTTCTTTTGTTTGAGTCTCATAGGCCAATTGGTCTCTAGTGGATGATAAAAATCCATTCTATTCTATTCTTATTATCTTATATTATGATGTTATACCGTAAGTGTGTAGTGCATCGAGCCCTAATTTGAATGGCGAGGATCATCTGGATGCACTCTGAAGGCCTAGATTTATTGCGACTTACCAACATTGTGATTGGTCATGTGATCTCTTAAGAGGAAGGGTAAATGAAAGAGGGAAAAAAGAAGGAAGTAGAAACGAGAGAATGAAGGGCAAAAGAGGCGTGGGAAAAGGGAAAATAAAGGAAAGGGGAAAATATTGAGGATAAGAGAGAGAAAAAGGCAGAAAAACAAAGAAAGAGAGGAACAGGAAAAGAACACGAGGAAGAGATAAAGTGGAAAAATACGTGAAGAACTTGAAACAAAGAAAGGAAGGAAAGGTTGAAAAAAAGGAAAATGAAGGAGAAAAAAGCATGGAAAGGGAGGAAAAAAGGCATGGGAAAGGAAGGAGGCATGGGAAGGGGAAAAAGAAGCGTTGAGAAGAAGAGGAAAAGGAAGGGACAAATAACATGGGAAGGGGAAAGAAAAAGGAGAGAGAGGAAGCGAGAAAAAAGCATCAGAGAAAGGGGAAGAGTGAAAGGTGGGAAAAATGGGATTAGAGAACAAGAAAAAGGACAGGGGGAGGGGAAAGAAAGGGGCATAGAAAAGGGAAAGTGAAGAAAAGAAAGGAAAGGGAGAAGGGAAGGGAACACAAATAAGGAGTCACAAGGAAAAAGAAAAGGAAAGCGAGAAAAGGGAAGAGAAGGAGCATGAGAGAAAAAGGAAGAAATAAAACGAGGAAAAAGAAAAAGGGAAAAGAAGGGGCAAGAGAAAGAATTGGGGAAAAAGAGGAAAATGGAGTATGGAAATAGAGAAAAAACAAATGTTAAAGGCATGGAAAAGGGAAAAGGAAAGAAGGAGGAAAAAGTGCAGGGAAAGGATTAACAAAGGAGGGAAAGCGGAAGAAAAAAATCCATCAAGAAAGGAAGCGGGGAAAAAGGGAAAGGAAAGGGAAGCGAGGAGTGATGGAGGAGGGAAAGGAAAAAAGGACATGAGGAAAGGAAGAAAGAAAAGGAAGGGTTGAAGAAGGAAAATTGCACGGGAAGAGAAAAAGTGGAAAAAGGAGGAAAAGGCTACAAGGAAAAAATAGAAGAAGAAAAGGTGGGAAAAAGGAGGGCATGGGAAAAGGAAATGAAAAGAAAAAAAAATGGAAGGGGAAAGAGAGAGAGGCAGGAAAAAAGGAAATGAGAAAGAAAAAATGGAAAAAGGGAAGAGAAAAAGGGAACATGGAAAGGGAAAGAGGAAAGGGAGAGGAGATGGAAAAGGGGAAGGTAACAAGGAGCATGGAAAAGGGGGAGGGAGAAAAGAAAATGGAGAGGAAAAGGGCACACAAAAAAAGGAGGAAAAAGATTGGGAAAAGGAGGAAAAGGGAAGGAAAATAGGCATGGAAAGAAGTAAAGAAAAGAGTAAAGGTTGAGAAAAAAGGAAGGCATGGAAAAGGGTGGGAAAAGAGAAGGCATAAAAAAGAAGAAAGGGGGAAGGAAAAGAGGGCAAGAAAAAGAAGGAAAGGTGGAGAAAGGGCAAGGGAAGGGAAAAAAGATTATAGGAGCAGGGGAAGGGGAAGGGAAAGGGATGGGAAAACAAGAGCAGGAAAGGCTGAGAAAAAAAGGAAAAGAAAAAAAAATAGAAAAATAAGAAAAATGAAATCACGGGATAGAGCAAAAGGAAGGGATAGGGCTTTTCTCGGCGCATCCCAAAGCATTCTGGGGCTCTGACTTAGCAGTGGCCCAGCACCATTAATGTATATTATAAGGTTTTGGTGTAAGTATCTTCTTATCTTATATTATAATGTTATCACAAAATACAGTGCGTAGTGCAGGGCCCTAATTTGAATGAAATGAGAGATCATCTGGATGCATCAGAAAGCCCTAGATTTAATATACGACTTACCAACATTGTGATTGAATTAATACTTGATCTCTTAAGGGAAAGAGATGCAAATGAAAGGGGGAAAAGGAAAAGGAAGTGGAAAGAAATGTGAAGACAAAAGGCATGGGGAAAAGCCAACAAAAAGGGTAAAAGGAAAAGGGTGGGGATAAAGAGAAGAGAAAAAGGCATAGGAAAGCGAAAAAACAAAGACACAGGAAAAAGGCACGAGGGAAGGAGGAAGAGATAAAGTGGAAAAGGTAAATGGAAAGGGCATGAAAAAAAAAAAAAAAAGGAAAGAGGAAAAAGGTTAAAAAAGGGAAAATGAAGAAGGAGAAAAAAAGCATGGAAAAGGGAGGAGAAAAAGCATGGGAAAAGGAAGGAGCATGGGAAAAGGGGAAAAAGGGAAAAAGGAGGACAAATGACACTAGGAAAGGAAAAAAAAGAAGAGGGAAAGGAAGGAAAAAATGCATGAAGAAAGAAAGGGGAAGAGTGAAGGTTGGAAAAATGGGGGAGCAAAAAGAAAGGATGGGGAGGAGGAAAAGAAAGGAGCGCAAAGAAAAGGAAAGTGAGAGAGAAAGAAAGGAAATGGAAAGGAAAGGAACCCTAGGTAAAGGTCACAGGAAAAAGAAAGAGGAAGCAGAAAAGGGAAGGAAGGGCATGAGAGAAAGGGAAGAGGAAAATGGGTGAAAGAAAGGAAAAAAAGAAAAAGGGGAAAAAGACAAGAAGGGTGGGAAAAGATGAAAATGGGTATAGAAATAAGAGAATAAAACAAATGTGCAAAAGGCATGGAAAAGAGGGGAAAAGGAAAAGAAAGGAAAGGAAAAAGTGCAAGGGAAAAGGATTGGCAAAGGAGGAAAAGCGGAAGAAAAATCCATCCAAGAAGGAAGCAGGAAAAAAGGAAGGAAAGGCGGGGGTGATGGAGGGAGGGAAAGGGAGAAAAAAGGACATGAGGAAAGGAAGAGAAAAAGAAAAGGAAGGGTTGAAAGAAGGGAAAATTGCAGGAAGAGGAAAGGGTGGGAAAAGGAAGCAGGAAAAATAGAAAAGAAAGAAGAAAGAGGTGGGAAGCGGGGCATGGGAAAAGGGAAATGGAAAGGGGAAAAGAGGGAAAGCAGGAAAAAGGAAATGAGGAAAATGGAAAAGGAAGCGGGAAAAAAGAAATGAGGAAAATGGAAGGGAGAAAAAGGGGAGCATGGAAGGAAAGAGGAAAGGGTGAGGAGATGGAAAAAGGGAAGGTAAAAGAGCATAGGCAGGAGGAGAAAAAGAAAAATGGAAGGAAAGAGCCACGGAAAAAAAAGAGGAAAAGGCTGGGGAAAAGAGGAAGAGAAATAGGCATGGAAAAGAGGCGAAAGAGTAAATGGTTGAGAAAAGGAAGACATGGAAAGAGTGGGAAGAAGGCATAAAGAAATGGAAGGGAAAGGCAAGAAAAAGAGATGGGGAAAAGGTGGAGAAAGGAGGCAAAAGGAAGGGAAGGGTTATCGGGGGAGCAGGGGAAGGGAAGGGCACAGATGGGGCGAAACATGTGAGGAAAGGCGAGAAAAAAAAAGAAAGAAAAAAAAAGTGACAGAAAAATGAAATCACGGGATAGAGCAAAGGAAAAGAGGAAAAGGATAGGGCTTTTCTCACGCATCCCAAAGCATTCTGAGGCCTCAACTATGCCCAGCTAGCACAAACTTTCATTAGTTATCAATATTTAGAATTCCGGTTTAGTCAATTTTTTTTGGGAATCCACAGGTTTTAGTGGGATGTCTGCCAGAATAAATTCCAGGTGTCAAAAATGAAATTTACGTTTAGTATGGATGCAGGTTTTTAGTTCGATCATTATGTTTTAGGCTCTCCACGATTTGGGCTATCTATCTATCTTATCCGTTGCAAATATAAATGAAGTTGCATATAATTGTCTCTTGGTTCTTTTAACCATGATTTGATTTATATTGATTCTCGGCTTGGCGTCGGTGTTCCTCACAGCCGAGCGGTCGAGTTTAGAAAGAGCCAGAAGATGCCCACATCCATTTCTAAAGCGTAATTACCCCACTATCTAGCTTCACGGAGCTACCTCTCCCGGGTAATGTGTTTTGCCTTTTTAAATCTTTATATTCTTGATCATTGTTAGAACTTGATATAATATGAGCGGAATGTAGCATCACATTGCATTTTCCTTTACATGGAGCCTTGAAAACACGAAAATGCTCTCTTACGAGTTTTCTGCTTTTGAGATATAGTCCGGAATCATTTTTTGACCTTAGCATTCCATTCCACGCTACAACTTCTCCTTTGTCAGCTGCATGACGGCATGCCCATACTTGAGGTTCTAGATGAGCGTCTTCAATTCATGACCCTCATTAGTCATTATCTCCAGATTATCTAAAATATCATCCTCTTTGCAAAGGTTTTCCTTGAAAACCTTTCGAGGCGAGTTTTAATCTAGTAATGTGGGTGTCTTGGCCCATTTAATATCAGGTCCCATGACCTATTGGTCTCCTTGGATGTTAAAAAATCTATTCTATTATATTATATTCTATTTTTAAAATGGCCTTACAAACCATCTTGACTCCAAGTTGGTTTCTATTTGCTTCATCTATTTTCATCATTTATACAGACAATTTGATTGAACTTGCATGAATAGAGAAACTTTGTGGCATGGTGTACATAATGGTTTCATAGACCACAACCATACTATAATGATGGTACTATGATCATTCTAACAGATCAAAATATATCAAGTATTCCGTCTTAATAGGTCAAAAAATAATAAACTGCAATCCTGATTCTTTAGAGTTGGGGCTCATCCTTATTAACAATTGATATATTTTTCTCTAAAGGTCCATCTTAACTGCAGTTTCGCATTATGCTATAGCTTATTTTATTGCCTTCCAGCTCCGTAAGTTGAGTCTTAATTTGGGCCTTTGTTATTCCATCACCTTTTTTCTCACAGTTGTTAGATGTCCATGTTCATAATTGCAAATCATTTGATGGCCATGTATATTTGCTGAAAAATTAGTTGTATAGCTCGAGAGTATTCGGTAATTTTATTGTTGAAGCATTTTTCTACATGTGCTCAATAGATGATCCATTTAGAACTCTAAATTTGTGCAATTCTACTCAATGCCAGAATTTTTAAAACAACAACTACCAATGCGACATAAATGACACTCTTTGCATGGTGGTGACTTGACATGTTCTCTATTTTCATTTGGTCTTATAGTTTGGTATTTTTCATATAGAGTCTTGAATAAATACAACTAATTCAACGACTGCAGAACTGTTTTATCTCACGATCAAATTCGTACATCTCATTGTGTAGTCGATTGCGCTTTTGAATGAAAGTTTTCAGAATATTAGAATGTCTTTTAACTTTATCCGGGAGCTATATAATAAACAGCTGGTCTGTCAAAAGCTGCTCCACTTGCACTTTAACGTACGCAGAAGCCCACATATGAAGACGTTGCTTGCATATCCATCTATCTTGCATTTTATTTTATCGTTGCCCTATTTCCTATACTTCTCTGCGTATTCTTTGGCTTAGATGTGCCGAGGTGATGATGTCTGACATATCCTTTAAAATTGCTCTTATAGTTCTAAGTAGGCACCATATAGAAAATGGTGACGACGATTGTAGAACTAATTTAATGGTATAGAACTAATCTACGATTAAGTTAAATCCGAGTTCATACTCCATGTAAAAGCGTGGCAGACTATAGAAGTCTTGGAACCATACTGGCTTAGATATACCAAGTGACAATGTGCAGCATTATCCAAGAAGTTTTGCAAGTAACAACTATTTCATCTTCTACTAATACTGTTGTGTTTCAATAGGCCTATCTTGCTCACTGCCCTTTCCTCAGCCACAACATTGTTTATTGTGTCATTGCGACTTCATAACAGTACTTTGTTCAATAAGTGCTTATTTCATATAGAATAGAATAGGCCACTTATATTTCAAACAGATGGACAAGTATTATAGACATCTCGTCACATCAGGTTTATGTTGATATTATTGGTGGGATCAAACAACAAAGGATACAACAAAATGACGCAATAGGATCTAGAGTGAAGCTCTTACAGGAACTTTGTGAATTGAAACTAAGTTCTCTTTTAAATTCCAAGTTGTTGTTTCATCTGTTTGAACTTGGACCATAGCTTTTCTATCAGCCAACTATTTTGTGGTGGAACAATATCATAAATCTATCAATGTATGGCCCGGTATAAAACATAGTTGAGTATCAAGATATTTGACCAAAGAATGATATTTATGATCTCTGGTTAAAGCAATGGTGCCTGAACTATCATCTCAGCGTAATTATTGGCTTAAATATGGCAGATGATAATGTACATCATATTCCACTACGACAGGGCAATGTCTTTCATGGTAAAATAGAGTGCATGTTAGTTGCTAAACTTCCATGGGAGTTATTAGTTGGTCCTTTATTAAGCTCCCAAACTATGCAGCAACATTTAGGAGTACAATGAAACCACAAGAAAGTCTTTGGCATCAAAGCTTGCAAGATACAATGACCAGACACATCTTATAATTTACCCTTAGTCGTGCATATACTCTTTCGAAAGCCCCAACATATTGCACACATTAGGTCTGGGTTGAGCCATTTCAGAAACCATTGGATGATTATAAGGCAGGGCATGGATATCACGTTAACAACCTACTTTTGATTGAGAAACTCACTATACAGTAGCTTTAAGGCCCAATTTGGAGTTTTTTTGCATCGTGTATATTATTATTATGAATTTTAAAGTTCAGTTTGGAGCTCTGTTGTATGTCAAGAAAGTAATATCTGCTTTCCATTTTGTTTCTTTGTTTGTGCTTAGAATTTATTTATATGGCACTTTTGAGCAAATATCCCCGAACTTCCGTTCAGGTCTTCAAGTTTATAGTTATTTATGGGGCAATTTTGAGTGCAGATCCTTGAACTTTCGTTTCAGACATGTGCCCAATTATAACTTCCTTTCTAAACTTCTGAGCATCGACCCCTGAACTTTTTCTTCCAGGCATGGCCTAATGGAAACATTATGTAAGCATCCCAATACAACCCAAAACCATAGAAGCATGCAAAATGATAGGTTACAATGGCCATATGAGATAACATGCATTAGCAACATATGTAAATGCCTATTATTTCTATATAGGTCTGTTGGTTTACATCTATAAAAGCATCGCTGAGCTGTAGCTAACAAGGAAAATTTCATTCCCCCTATTGTACTCCAAACAATCAGTGTAACGTTCCTAACCGACATGCCCTTAACCAACTGGGCAAAACCATCTAGACGTTTATGAGTACTCGTTTCTACCCATTTATGCCAGTGTCTCGGGAACAAGACACCAAGATCCACTTGAGTGGTCTCCCATGGGTCCGTTACAATCTCTCCCACTAGAACTATGCTCATCCTCGAGCATCACAAACCATAGACCACACCATCCCATGGTGTCCAAGACCAAGGCATGACCTACCATCCAACGTTATTTCGAGTCATACTTGCTCGTATGGAGACTCGAACTCTCTGACGAGCGGTCTCCCATGGGTCCGTTACAATCAGACTCTGAATCTTCGAGACAACTATACTTTTGAACAATGGGTTAGAATGTATTGCCACATATTGTTCCCAGTGCTGGGCATATACCCTCACTGTAGCCACGCTTGATGTAGCCCCTTCTCCCCAGATGTTACCTTTGTTCCATTACCTAGAGTATGGCTTGAAAACTATGGCAGGGATCTGAGTTTAAAACATCTGCTGCTGAGTTCTCATAAGTTTATATTGTTCTCTTTTACCTTCTAAGTGTGCTCTATTTGTTTAATCTTATTTTGTGTGGTGGTTGCACTTGAAATGCACAGTCATAGAAACCAAATTGTCATACAGATAGGCATATCAAAACAAAGAGATGCCATTCATGCATGATTACCAAGAAAATGTAAACTTGGGCATGCAGTGTCTAAAACCAAGCTTAAAAATATGACCATTCTAGGGGCCCAATTTGGAGTTCCCATGGCATTTTTTGCATGCAGACCATTACTAAGCTCTACTTGAGTTTCTGACTATCAAAAATATTCGTAGAACATTGGAGTGTGATTGAATTTTGTGTAAAGAGATTTGCACTTTTTGTGTTGGATATGAGCCATTTGTTTAGGTCCATAACTTCTGCATATTATTGACAAAATTGCTTATGTATATTTGCAAATTCACAATTAGATCTTGATTCTAATTCAGTTAAATGTAATAGGTCTTACATGGCATTTTTGAACAAATGTACTTCGCTGAAACGTGACAAGGACTAGCAAATAACATGCACAATTATATCCTATGGAAGGCTCTTCATTCTTCTATTCGTTATTCTGAAGTTGATGTAGCTGTGAATGATGCTTGGCCAAAGGATTTTGATCATTTTATCAAGCAATATTTGTTTGGATTTGTTTGACTCATTTTTTTTTTGAAGGGCCTTAACTGGATTACATGGAATGCTCTCATTGGGGAGTGTGTACTTGGAGTTCTGAGTGTTTTTCCTATGAAGATACGTAGAGCTGAGTGGCCTCTTTGTTTTAAGTAGGTCCCTTTTAACGTAGGTAGCATAGTATTGAAAATAGGGAGATTCTTACTATTAAGTTGCATAGCTGCACAAGAACTGGATGCATGCTAATGTACAAAGTTGGCTCTATATTTAGATGTATAAGTAATTTGTTACTGCTATTAAATGCTATCACCATGAACTGAGCAGCAATGAATTCACCAATGTTAAGAATTCACTATGTAAGTACTCTTCTTGCAGTTATTTGTATTATGTACAAGTAATTTGGTACTACTACTAAATGCTATCCCATGAATTGACCAGTAATGAATGCGCACTATGTATTTCTCTTCTTGCAGTTATTTGATTTGTGAATATTCTTACTTTTACATGTCTTCTGTGGATGCTTTGAGCTTTGAAGTCCGAGAACAATGTCATAGGATCTCTGTTTGTACACATTGTATATTCACTAAACGAATTGTTTCCACAAATAGTGTTTAAGTAACAAGCAAACACTTAATTGTTGCTTCGACCATGCTTTGTGCTGGAGTAAAAGATTCATCTATGAAGTGTGTAGCAGTCCAAAAGATGGAGCTGAGCATTTTGTGACATTCTACTAGCTATATATTTTTATTTTTGTTTAATCTACTATGGATAGGGTTTTCAATCTAAGCAGCGGTGATTAACATTTCTATTTTCATTCTGCGGCTAGGCTTCGGTCGTGGGGTAGCCAGTTCGGACTTCAACATTCAAGTTACGGTAAAGGACTTCAATGCATCTCAGAGCTAAAGCGCTGGAGTTGCATTTTATCACAGCCCATTTTGGTTACGCTTTCAGCTCCATAATGTGGGTCTTCAATTTTGCAATTGGTATGATTTTACAAACACGTACCACAATTCTTATGACATGATACGAGCTAGCATTCTTAATTTGTCGTCTCTTTTATTTTGACAAGTCAGAATGGCTCCAAGCTTCCTTATGGGTGGAGTAATCTGGGGCCACATAGAAGAGGCCAAAGTGCTGTATGAGAAAAAGCACGTGCTGAGCCCAGCTGTGAATTATTCTTTAACTGGTCTCAAGAGCTGCATCCATGTTGTAATAAAATTTCTACATGTCCATGACCAATAAAATGTAGATCCTAAGAAGAAGATCACGGTGGCGTTATAAAAACAACAATTCAATGCTCTATTACATCTACGGTAATGTTGATCTTAGAAATCGGCTCCGAGGATTGATAGCCACAAGTTTATCAGTCAAACCACCAATGACATCAAGATTTAAATTTGTTCTTAGCACATAGAGGCGCATTTCAATTGGATGTATAATATAAGTCATTCCATCACTCCAAAGCAAGCATGAAATTGGATGCTTACCAATATAAGTCATTCCATCACTCAAGTAAAAGCATACAAACATGAACATTAACATTCGAACATACGGATCCTGTAAAATATGATTCTAGAGAGATAATCCACACCTACAGCCTCAAACAAATTCCAGCTTCAATCTTATGTGTGAAAAAAGAGGAACAAAATTCTCATATGAATTCTAGTCTTATAATATACCTTGCATTTGCATATATTATTAGACTCTTCTTACCAATAAATTATCAAAAAACAATATAATAATCCTATTTCAAGAAGAATTCTTTTTTGCCTTTGCTATGATCTAGACACAATTTGCAATGCAAATAGAGTATTTTTTACATCTTTACACTTTTCGGTGAGGTAAGTCTTAGGAAATAACATTATTGCAGTTAGTCACGGAAAAAACTCACTCAGAATGTTACTTGTATATTAATTTGAAGATCTATCGAAAACTCATTCAACAACCAACTTTATATGTGTTCTTCTTGAGTTGAGATTATCTTGACACTTCCTATTTTGGTTTGGATCATATCACAGAAATAATTTTCTTGACGGCCTCGCATCTTAATAATCTTTCAATAGAGTGCAAATAAATTTGGAGCATTTTTTTAAGAGAATACCTTGGCATTGTGCGCATCTTCTATGACCAAAATGTTCTTCTTCTAAAAGCCTGGCTGGGGCACATTTATGGAAAGCCCAACATAAAAACAAAATGTTGGTAAGGCATCAATGGTACTCATGTTGTTTTATAGTTCTTCTATGATCACGCTAATAACCTCTTTTGCATGTGATCAAGAAATAAATTAAACAACCACTTCCTTTTATACTGTAACATATTTTGTTATCATATGTTTATTCATTATTTTTCTTTCCCTTGCTCGGTTTTCTAATGAGTTGATTGTCGTCAATTCCACGGTATATTCATTAGGATTGTTTCAGATATGGGTATGAACACTTTCTGCGGAAAAGAAACACATCTACAAATCTATAGGTCCAAAATAAAAACACCCACACCGCAACATCGGCCCTGTACTGTGCAGCATGTCGGCATGCATGACTATGCCACCACGCTGTACAATCTTTTGCAGAATCCTTCCCTGCTCGGCTCTTTTTGCAATCGGACTGCAAAGCTTCTGTGGCCGAATGGGGATAACCTGCTTTGTATCGATTCTAAATGCAATGTAGAACCATTGGAACCACCATAGGCCAGTAGGGCAAAGCATAGTTTCATTAGTGGCGAAATTTCATTTCGTTTGACAAGCAAGAGCTGGGTTATGGTCACCACGGGGATGGTAAGAAATGATTCCTCTCTGCAAAACCGAGAAGCCTCAATGATCTAGTTGACAGAAAAGAAACGCATGGCAGCGAATTTGACGCAGAACTTTGTGGTGGTAGGCACTTGGCCCGATGTAGGGTTTGAGTAGCATCAATTAGTGCGTAAGGATCGCCATTGCGATTAAAATGATGAAAGCGAGCTAAGAAGCACATTGTGTAGCCCATTGGTCAAATACCGCCAGGGGATGTATAAGCGTGTCTGAATGCAGCCCATAGCGATCTGGGAACTATTTTTTATCGGTTCTAAGTTGAGATGGCACAAGCATGGTACAAAGTTGAACACATACTGGGCAGAAAACGCCGCTCCTGTTGAGCACGAAAGCGGTGAAAATGTAAACACAATGTTATAACCAACTTTGCTTTGCAAAATGCAGCTCGTGACATATCCTTTGAGTCTCCGTCGATCTCACGGATCAACACCATGTTCAGCGATAGCTAACGCAATATGCTCCTTTCCAATAGCAAGGGTCTTGTGGCCAGATTGTTTCTGTATATCAGGGTTATTTAAGGTTGTCAGCATCCATTGCACGAAGTCTTCGCGTTAAGTTTCGCGGCTACGACATATCTTGGCTATTAAACAGTGCGTCTTGCCAATTGCCGAATATTCATTAGGGGTGACACGCACAGGTGAAAAGATTGAGGGGCGTTCTCCACTTCCGGCGGCGGAAGTTTCACCATACTCCAAATTAGGAAGGGCTTGTCGATTGTAGTTCATGATGTATTCACCAGTTATCAGATTACGGTTCGATTAGCTAAGCTTCTTGAAAGTTGGATCAAGTTTTACTGTGCCTTCTCGGTCTGCTCTATGGTTCGGGTCTCCATGATCCTTTCCTTGACTGCGATCAGGGCCTTCTGATATCGATCCATGTTCTTTGAGATCGTTCCTGTGTTATATTAATGTCTCGAACCTTCGGAACACTTCCACTCTTCCGGGTTGCCATCTTGCTCTTCCACCTTCCTCTTCCATATCGGGCGCACCATTTTCTCTAGAATCTCGAAGAAAAGTCTAAAGGCTTGGCGAAACTGTAGCAAATCAAACTCAACAACACTCTAGATTTTTCTTGCATCAACATACCCTTAAGCGATTCGCTTGAGAAAAGAAATCCAAAGCGCAACCTTCTAATGGTACCGGCTCTTACTATATAATAGACATAGGAGGGTTTTCTCACAGCTCTTGAGGACGAAGTCGCCTTCCATAAGCCTTATGAAAATTTGGGTTTACCGTAAGAACTCCAAATGCCTTTTCTTTTGTTTTGCATCTACATCTTAATGCGCCCGATTCGGATAATATTTTGGAAAGAGTGCTTTGCTTTGTTGCTTTAGTAACCCGTCGATCGCGGCTCAAGTTAGGTTTAGGCTGACGCAAGCGTCCTCTGTTTATTGTCACATAGGCGACATATCCCCGGGTAACACATATTTTTGCTCTCCCATCTTTCTCTTCACATAAGCCCACAAGGGAAACATAGGAGCTACATGTATCAGCTAAGGTATACCAGCAGTTTAGCAAATGTCTCTTAAATCGAAACAGCAGCTATAGGTACACTTTTGCATGTGTCATTTCAACTCACCGCTAAAATGCATGTATTTTTTCATCCTGGTGAAAAAACTCATGTCTACAAAAAAATCAATGGCATTTTAAACCGTCTGAACACAAGGAGATGCCACTTTTTGTTATATCTTTGCGATGTTTTGCTTCTCTTTCATTTTCCGGGCCTCTCGGCCTCATTATAGCAACAATAACTACAGCTGCGGATTACATGAGCGCCTCTTTATTATGAATTCAGCTTTGGCGTATTAAAATGCGTATGCGCAATATCAAGGGCGTTGCTCAGACTGACTCTGGAAAACATAGGTAACTCTTCAAAATTATTGTACAGCTTCTACGAGATAGAATTGGCATGTAATGTCTTACTTCACACGGCATGAGTGAAAGTGTTCGATGTCTAAGGCCTCTGATGATTAGCGTCACGCATATCCACTCTTGCGCACAAAACCTTGCCTGGCAGATTCGTCCATCAAGCGGCTTACCTCGGCCTTTGTTCATTCCTCGTGGGTTCTGGGAATGTCTTGAAGAATTCCTTTGAAGGTTTCTCGTGAACACACGATCCTTCAATTGTGACACCAAAACGCCCCAGTGTTTGTAACCTCGAGTTTAGACGAGGCGAGATTCTTGCATAAATAGGAGCTGCCTTCTCATCCTTCGGTTCCTTAACCTTGGGAGTTATAAAGGCTAGCCCACCTCGGTAGCAAAATCCTGCCCAGAAGTGCGGGTTTGAGATCCTTGACAGCGATTTCTGAGCAAATAAACTGAATAACATACCTTCGAGGCGGATGTCACTGCAGTTCTGTTGGCCCTTGGAACTCCAGTTACCTTCTTGGTTTCTTAGTTGTTGACTTTTCAATCCCGATTAAGTTCTTTGTACTCTTCCGCGATGGCCCCATCGTTTACTGCTGCCATCGTCTGAATATATTCTTTGTTGGAGGTTACCATTTAATACCGACTTCTTCTTTTTTTTACATATGCTTTAGCAAATTCAACCTTTGCTCTAGAAGCATTGCTTGCGCGTATCAAAAAGCATGCGACAAAAATCTTGTGATTACGGAAATAATATGAAATTTCTTGCGCCAGCAATTCTTGGTAGCCGTGACTATTTCTGCATAATGACAGGGATACACTGGATTAGTCCGAGTTGTTCGCATTTGGTCATGACCATGGCCATTATATTTATATGTAATAATGAAGAAGAAAAATAAATATGATGTAACGGACCTTATTAAGGTCCAATAGAACAAGATCGTGGGTGTAAGAACCTCTGTAAGATGACACTGTGAAGCTTTTATAGATATCCTGTACATGGTCATTGATAGGACTCTATGTGTCATATTAAGCGGTTAGCAATCAAAAATCTTGACTCTTTGGAACGGTTTACACCCATTGGATAATATCTTTTGAACTCCACCGAGGCTTGGATCTTGCATCTCAAGGCAGGTTTCTTTTCTTCATCTGGATTAAACTTCAAATCTTACATTTGGGGATCGATTCTCCAGGGCAATAATAAGTGGCTGGTAGGTATTGGTTTAGTGGACGAGGAAGGAGTAGAAGGCGTGAAGGTTGCGCTTAATGAGTGAGCCTTTGGAATCTTATCTGAATGGCGGGGATCCTTTTTGATGGGTATCCTTCTAGTGCGGCGGAGTCTGGCGGAGGCGGGTCAAAAAGCACTCAGCGGGGCCCGGAAGGGTCAACTCTTTGCCCGAGAACAGCAACATTTCTTTGAGGGGCACCTACAGTGATTCTTGAAGGAACAACAACATTTGCCTCTATGGGCACTACATCCTTTGAGTGGATAATTTAAGCAATAGCACACGCAAAAGACGCGAGGATCTTCTTCAAGCTTGTGACCTTGAGCAGTTGGTCATCCATCCTTGAAAAGCTGATTTATTTGTCTTTATAGTAGCAGCGGCGAAGGAGTTTCTTGCTCCGGTGAAAAGACCTTTTACGCACATGCTAAATCCAACAAGTATAATATACATTTGCACTTTTACCCGAAACAAACTTAAGGAATCATGGGGCCTCCCGGTAAAATCCCTTGGCAGTGGGCATCACTTGCAGCTTACACTTTGTTGACTTTACTACTTAATCATAATGGATGGATCATAATTACTTGCATCTCAGCATTTTCGACAGCTGACCCATAAAAGGTATCTTCTGGCTGCAAATCATTGCATCACAGCCACATTATTTTGGTGCCTTCCACATGTAATAACTATACCCTGGCTCGTAATCTTACGGACCCTTCCCATTCCTAGAACAAACACAGGTCTCTTCTGGTCTCCAGGTAGGCATGAGGTTTTTCACGTGAGGATTTCAACACACCACTTCTGCTTTTATGGAGATTGACAATTACGATTGGTTCTCACAGGTTGGGCCCAGCGGAATAGTTTGAGGGTTGCGAGAAGCAATTGAACATGCAGTTAGATGCACTGATATTGGAAGAAGGAGTGTTCCTAAGGATCGCGAAGCCGCGATCCGGTTCATGGGTAAAACTAATAAAGGGAATTACATCACCATTATCTTTGGCAAGAAAGCAGCGACGTTCTTCTGAACAGCGAGTATTACGTTTTATATAAATTGCTCGCCACTATCGCGGCCAGCGATTGTCTTGGCTTACTACCTTCGAGAGAAAAGAGGAAGGTCGTGGTCACAACTTCTCCTTGTGGCGATGGCGACTCATCTAACAACTCCCAAAAAGACATGGCCGGTATGGCGATACCTGCTCTTCAAAAATACGCCGAAATTACCTTCTCACGAGGCGGGCGCGAGACATGGTGGCGCTAAATTACCGGATGGCGCTAGTAATTTCTTTGGCGCTGAGCGCCACTCTTTTATAGACATCGCCATTGTAATGGGGGTGCCATTGCAATGAGCGCCCGTCCTTATAATGAGCGCCATTATATTGGTAGCGTCGTGCAATGAGCGGCATATTCCAATACCCTAAGCAACCCCGGCTTGGCAGCGTCTGGGGCGGTGACACGTGAAATTGTGTGAGTGGCGCGTAGAGGCGGTTGGAAGGCAAATCACCACGGCATATCGGTTTAAATTGGATAAAGGGACAGGGACATTAGGGCATAAAAGGTCCACTTAGAAAGTTTATTGAAATTCAAATCCATTTCAAATGCGGTAAAGACCCTCAACAATTTCATTGTTGCAAAGCTTAGGAAGGAGTTGTTCGGCGCGGGTGGAAGGCGTATATTTGGATACAATGGCGCTGGAGTGAATTTCAAAGCATCCAAGCATATTTGGCGTTGTAGAGAATTCATTGAAAGGCCAAAGGCAGGCAAATTCATTCATTAAGCATGTTTCGATTAAATACGCATACCCTTTTTTTGTGTCACAGTAAATCAAATCCCATTCTAATTTGGTAATATAGATTGCACCATATAAACAATTCTTAAGATGTTCCCTGTTTACATGGCGTTGATGTCATTTAATCTTCCCTCTGTGGTGATCCTTAAGAGCACGACTGGAGTCATCCCGAGGATCGCGAAGGCGATCCTTCCATTCCTATTCTAGACTAAGAATTTAATGCTCCCATAAGTTACCCATCAGGGTTTCATTGATTCATCTACTTCTCCTTGAGAGTCGTCCCCTACGACCGACTATTTTCGTCCGAGGATCGCGAAGGCGTTTTACTGTGACTTGTAATCTGAGCAGAGCCGCATTATAATCTAGACTACTGATATATCTCTAGGAAGAGACTATATTTAAAATTTCCTTGCTCTGAGCCGCGTACAATCTAGGCAGTGTATGCCTTGCTCTAAAGTCGCGGTCGCGATCACGCTGTACGTCCTTGCTTGAACTTGGTTTATGCGGCTAACGTGAAAGTGCTCTGAAATGTGGTAGCATTGGCCCCGAGCAATAACGTCAGTGGCCTTTGGAGACATGGCTGCCTCGAGGTCCATACTATTCCATACTTTGGAAGATCTGCAAAGTGGTGAAGGAAAAGTACATGCCTTGACAAACACCACAACGCACTAGCAGAGACGGCGTTGTAGTGTCTATGGAAGTTATTCTCGTGAGCTTACATTGGTTTGCCATATCCACGGGCCGAATTTACAGCACTTTCATGGATTCGCGGGGAGTTTTATTGTGGCCGGTAGCGATTGAATAGCTACCCTTACACAAGAACATGCGAAATATCACACTTTGCAGTTAAAAAAATTGATTAATTTTGGGGTTGCAAGCAGGAAAGCCCTTAAGTGAATAACTTCGAGGCATTTCAGGGGCGAGCTAGTAGAGAAAAAGTTGCACACTACTCCGCATATTTCCTGCAACATTATGCCCTTGGGGTGATCATCTTCGGCCCAGCCCTATTCAGTACATCGGTGACATGAGATTGGGAGAAGACATGGCAACCATAGCTGAAGACATTCCCTATGCGGATAAGTGAGCCATGCGATGCCAACATGTACCGTTACTGCGACACAGGTAGAGGTGGCGATTGCTTTAGTGTTAGTAGACAACTATGTGATGCCCGGTTCTTTGTGTGTCACAGTTAAACGTGTAAATGATGTTCAAAGAATGATGGGGCCCTAATGGTTTGGCTTTAGAATCAATAAGAATCTAACACTTACCGGGATCTTTCCTTTTGCTCACATATAACACAATAGTTTAAGGGTACCGATATAAAAGCATCGTCTTGTGGTTTTGGTGTTACGCCGCTTCTAGTATCATCTCTTATTTCTTATGAGTTGAATTGTTCAATTTTGTCGTTATTATGATGAGACATCGGATGGCAGACTATAATGGGGCGGAGCAGCCATGCACATCTAGAAGCGGCCTTATGCCGTTTTAGGTTAGAGTTCGCTATTTCAGTGTTCCGTCCGTCTCATCGAGCGCTTCCTCTTCTCTGTGATACCTTATTTCTTTAGTTGTTTCCAATTGTAACAACATGACCACCAAGTTTTGTTTATCATGTTTTTTCCACCCATTTGTAAGGTGATGTTTTCTCCACCCATTGGGTGATGCTATTCTCAGTGTCTTCTCGTTTGTTGTGTTGGTGATGTGCAGTGGGTTGGCGAGGCGTCAGTTCGACTTCTCCATGCGGGGTTTTGGGAGGCGATTCTATGCCTTCGTTTGTCTAAGCCCACTTATCACTAAATTTTTTCCTCGAAAACCCGAAGGCGAGGTTTTAATCCGGTGATAAGCTTTCGGCCCGGTACCTCAACCACTCATCTATTTAACCTTTGTGTTGTTTTGGGTCAAATGATATGGAATTGGATTTTCCTTTATTTTTTGTGAGTGGATTCGCATGTGCGGTACCTTTATCTCAATCCTTGAAAATCTGCTTTGAGATGGATGAGAAGCCTATCTATCCAGGCGCTGTTGGTTCTTGGTCCATTCTAGAATAACATGTGTGGTACGTATGGGAGCTGACAGCCATGTCACGGAGACATCCCGATTGCCACATATGGCAAAAGGATCTTTTCGTTCTTTTATTTACAATGCATAAGCTAGAAACATATTGTGTGAGAATACTTGTAATTGTTTGCCCACAAACAATTGTCTCAACTCAAACCATGAAAATGATCATATCTTGGCTTATATAGCACAAAACCATGAATAAGAGTCAATGCATCAAATTACATCAAACTAAAGTTGTGACCATTGTTGAACATCGCATCCTACACTCACTACGAAGACTATGTGGCTCTGACTGCGAAAGAGACATTGAGGCATAACTTGTCTTGAATCAACATATGATAATCAGCTACGGTCATAAATGTTATAATCGCCTATACTTTGTGACCATATAATTACCTGAAACTTGGATTTGCATAGCAAGTAAAATAGAAATTTAGGTTACCCTCAAATTGTAGATCAAAGGTTTCATGTTTTTCTATGCAATCTCACCGGTTTGCTTCAGCCAGTTTAACAACCTTTTTCAAGATGTAGATCATTGAGCTGCTTATGTATATGATTATTGAGCTGAGATATGGTTTCCTTGGCAAACAAAATACTTCAGTTTATCCATGCTCACGACCATGAGCTAGAATTGCACAATGCTACGTGTTCATGGCATACTATTAATATCTATACGGAGCCGAAAATTGGTGCTCATAACTTGATATACTAGCAACCGACAACATATGGAAAAAACGTGAGAACAATAGAGTTTAAATAGAAACTTTGTGTATCTTCGGTACTTGCATAAGTTGTACCTCATTTGGTATAGTTTAAGGGCTATAAGACCAAACATGTCCTAAAATTTATCCATATTGGATAATGAACTTATCTATTGCACCAACTCTATCTGGCTGCAGTCATCTAAAATATTTGATTTGCGGTACACTAACACAAACACGGATTTATAACGAAACCGTCTAACACTAACACAAACTGGATTTATAGCAGTCTACTGAATCTGAGGAGGCATTATGAAGCATGAGGCGCCAAATGGTCAAGATAACGAACTGTGACCGTAAGCTATGAAATATAATTTCCACAAAATACTTGCAATGTCTGCACTCTTTGAATCCAAAATTATGAAATGTCTGAAAACTTCGATTGTCCCCAACCCTCAAAGTGATCTTATACGGCCTAGTGCCTCATTGATGTCGCGATCAATCTTTTCTGTTGGATCTCTCAAGAGTTGTGAGCATGGAATAAACACTTCTTAACTAAATCCATGACATGATCCTGGTGAACAAATTTATGAAAACCAAGAATGACAATAAACCACTCAAAAGCAAATAAACCACTCTAAGGCGGACATAGTTTTGATATTCTTTGTTCTTTAATTTTGATGCATGAATGAAGAACTCTCTAATGGGAAGCCTTGAACATTATAGTTGCAACGCAATGTAATTTTCTTAAATATCAGCATTTTCCTTGACCATTCAAGACATGGGAGAAGTAACCTGAACCTTTACATTTTGAAAAACAAAAAAGGACCTCAGGTTACTTACTGTTATGACTTCAATGCAAGTGTCTCAAAATTTTCGGGGATGTCTGGCGTGGTGCTTCCCCATTGTCTAAAAGCTATTTAGTGCAATATGAGATGGCATGTCTGGGCATCTAGCTGAAACAAATCGCATTCTAAGGCAAAAACCACTTTTACTTGGTTTCATTCATTCGAACAAAAGCTGCATTTGCTATCGATGAATCACGATGCATTGGGCTGTATATGCGGAGCCTATAAAGCCTAGTACTCGGATATTTGTAAGTAACTCACTTGGCATACTTGAATCCACACCGCATGCTTGCTGTCAAAGCTCAAATGCCATGGCTTCCATATTTGAATTCGAACTCTGTTTGTAATCAGATAAACCCATTCGGTCGTGTTACCCCAGGCGGGGGTGAGACTATGTGTTGCACTTGGGCCTCAAATGCTTTGATAACCTAGCTCACGATATCAGCTGATGGTTTTAGATGCGGTTCATACCTCACGGAGTAAATACATATAGATTTCAGCCATGGTTCATCAACCAAGCCAAAACACATGAGGCATAAATCCCGCAATCTAAATACGCCATCAGCTGAAACCACGGAGAGCATGGTTGCATACATATACTCAGGATCATAGCCACTGAGAAACACATTGAAATATCCAAGAGATAGCTCTTTTTTACGGTGACCTGGGTTGGTGCGGGAGCTTCGATGCAGAGGTGATGGGCGAATTTTTTTTTAAAAGGCTGCTTTGGGTGGTGGCCCAATGTATATATTATGTACACAATTATATTTCCTAATGCAAGATAATACAGTACGTATTCGGTTACTCTGTACATTGAAGTTCTTCGTTTAAGTGTGGAGTTATCACGGCCTTAGCGCAGTGCATACCTCCAGGCCGAAGCACTCTAAGCGATAATCGCGTATAAAGCTTCTTCACATCCAACCCGATGTGGGGCCTTCCTACCATATTTTGGATCTGGTATTCTTTTGGCTTTTAGCTTCCTATTCTCGATCTGCTTGATGAAACATGCTCTTTCCTAACCCGGTGCACATTAACAGGGGCAAAACCTCTTGCCACAAGCTGCGGAAATCGGACGATGAATCGCCAAACATGAAGATTATGAGGGCAGCATTAGAAAATCTAAGCCTATAAACCAGGGCAAGCCAGTGTAAGGAAAGGATTGAAAGAGCCTGGAAAGGTAAATAGCTCCAGAGATGGGCTGAAGATTATAAGGGCAACATTAGAAAATTTAAGGCTATAAGCCAGGGCAAGCCAGTGTCTCCATAGCGATGGGATAGGAAAGGAAAGATTTAAATTCGTGAAACTGCAGAAAGAAATTAGCTCGAGAGATGGGCATAAGCAGAGGGGCGTCGATCTGCCTTGGCCATCGTCAACATCACCACGATCCAGCAGCTCGATTGGTAGCATATTTCATCCTACCAATTTCCATTCTTCTAAAGAGCGTGTTCGGTTAGGTCTTCAAAACCGATCAATTTCGCCCTCACGATTTAGGGCTTGATACAACACACCAAAACATTATAATATAGAGATGTTGTTGTGTCAACACCTCGCAAAGGCTATGAAAGCAGGCGGTGGTTGAAGCGAGAACCCTATGCCATGCAAATTGAGCACGAAAAGGCAACAAGGGGCGTCTGAATGGTGAAGCCTGGGACCCCACGTTCACCTCTGGCTACTAAAAATTTGGAAAGAAATCTGGCTTCCATTTTAGACTTTAAGTCTTCGCTCTCTTTGTCACGAAGATCTTTAGCAAACTTCTCATCGGGCGAGATAAGCGTGTATCATTAGGTTCTATTATGGAACTTGCGAGCTTGAAGACGAGACCATATTTGTTTCAACATATTGAGCGTCTGTTCACGAGCGGCTGAGTCGAGAAAACGATGCTAAATAATAAGCGAGTATGTGAAAGCATAGCATAGAGCCTGTGATACCAATGTCCACATTCTATAAGTGGCGAGACTTTTCCTTTAGCTTCAGTCCCGCGAGTTCTTTGGCTTGTAGTAACCACAGACACTGGCCAGGGAGCTCACTCGTAGGAAAGGCCATACTCTATGTACATCGATGAGAATGCGAGAGGCAGTACGGATCCAAAATCCTCTTGAAGGGGTGTGAGAAGGGAATGTGAAGAGGCTCCCCTCATCCTAACTAAAAGGACATTCTTCAAGAGGTGGAGCGCCAATGTGATGGAGATGGCGGGCAAGCACATCTCCATTCTTCATTCTCACGTGGGTGGAAGCAAAAATCATTGGGTGCAATAGCAAATGGGTGACTTTCTCCAAGTGCAATACCTTGACTATGTCAAAAGAGAAAATGGCTAAAACCCGAAGATCACGGGAGAGAAGAAGAACTACGGATGGAAAGGAAGGAACTGCAATGACGGCCAAATCTCTTAGCAAGACTTATCTTTGAGGTCATGGAGCTTTGTCCCATCGATCCTTGGACCAGGCGCTCACTATCATACATGATAAGATGGACAAAAACAAGACTATGATTCCAAAATTTGGAGAAGTGTAAATCGGTATGGAGAGGTGAGGCAGCTTGAAGTTAAGCGTGGTGGTGCACTCCATGCATGGCCATACAGGTGCAACAGGACATTTCTCCTTTCGACCTTTGGAGGATGATTCAAATTTTTCATGTTGGTTCCTTGAATCATGCTATCAAACATAACTTGGAGGACACTTCGAAGACAATTAGAGATCATTTGAGAAAAGAAGCTAAGCCACGAGGGGCATGTGGGGGCTTGCACTCCTAAGCAGTCTGGGGTTGAGGACCAAAAAAAACAATAGTTACCTTTGGGAGTGAACTGTAGCACCTCCTAAGCAAAGCCGAGCGCAATTTAAGGAAAGCTACCTAGGCGGCTCAGCAATACGTAACTGA